>CM042897.1:2500-602500 GCA_023653625.1 Triadica sebifera
AAACCCTAAACCCTAAACCCTAAACCCTAAACCCTAAACCCTAAACCCTAAACCCTAAACCCTAAACCCTAAACCCTAAACCCTAAACCCTAAACCCTAAACCCTAAACCCTAAACCCTAAACCCTAAACCCTAAACCCTAAACCCTAAACCCTAAACCCTAAACCCTAAACCCTAAACCCTAAACCCTAAACCCTAAACCCTAAACCCTAAACCCTAAACCCTAAACCCTAAACCCTAAACCCTAAACCCTAAACCCTAAACCCTAAACCCTAAACCCTAAACCCTAAACCCTAAACCCTAAACCCTAAACCCTAAACCCTAAACCCTAAACCCTAAACCCTAAACCCTAAACCCTAAACCCTAAACCCTAAACCCTAAACCCTAAACCCTAAACCCTAAACCCTAAACCCTAAACCCTAAACCCTAAACCCTAAACCCTAAACCCTAAACCCTAAACCCTAAACCCTAAACCCTAAACCCTAAACCCTAAACCCTAAACCCTAAACCCTAAACCCTAAACCCTAAACCCTAAACCCTAAACCCTAAACCCTAAACCCTAAACCCTAAACCCTAAACCCTAAACCCTAAACCCTAAACCCTAAACCCTAAACCCTAAACCCTAAACCCTAAACCCTAAACCCTAAACCCTAAACCCTAAACCCCAAACCCCAAACCCCAAACCCCAAACCCCAAACCCCAAACCCCAGACCCCAGACCCCAGACCCCACCCCAAACCCCAAACCCCAAACCCCAAACCCCAAACCCCAAACCCCAGACCCCAGACCCCAGACCCCACCCCAAACCCTAGACCCTAGACCCTAGACGCCAAACCCCAAACCCTAAACCCCAAACCCCAAACCCCAAACCCCAAACCCTAGACCCTAGACGCCAAACCCGAAACCCCAAACCCTAAACCCCAAACCCTAAACCCCAAACCTTAAACCCTAAACCCCAAACCCTAAACCCTAAACTCCAAACCCCAAACCCCAAACCCTAAACCCTTTCTTCGGTTGATGTGTAGTCTCCTACTCCTCCTCCTAAGATGCCTTCTTCTCCAACAAACTTTCCTTCCTTTGCAATCTCCTTGCCCTCATCTAAAGCTCCTTCACCAACTCATTATAGTGTCGTTTTAAACATAATTAATGTTGCTACTAGAACAATGATTTCTATTCGATTCGTTGTCATTTGCTGGTGTAGACAGTTGGCTACGTAGAACATGAGGTATGAACAATATTGTTTTGTGTAAGAGGGCTACAAATAAATTCAAGCACCATAACAGTTCCATTTAGTATTAGGGGTATAAATGAGTTTACACTGTTGTATGTACAATAATGAATAGTACAAGTAATTCTCTTGTTATTTATGAACAAGTAAATTTATTCTCGCATTGTGAGGGGTCTAAAATTTTGATAATTAATGAAATAAAATATATATAATTAAAGATCGCAATAAATTTTTTTCATAACATATAAATTGTGTTAAAGTTTTATTAAAAATAAAAAGGGAATCAAATACAAAAAATGATGGGCAGCCTTCAACCACCAATAAACCTATTATATTATGGCCGACAAAATAAAATTTTTTATATAAAATAGACAGGATATTGATTGCAGCCGATTTAAGGGGGATATTTCTTAATTTATGATAGTTAGAAAAACTATTTTTGATAGAATTCCATATTTAAGGTAATTTGCAAAAGTATTTTTGAGTTCAGGGTAGTTTTGCCAATATGAGTGAAACAAAATGGCGCACAACCCTAAATTTTTTTATAAATTATTTTATTTTTTAATTCGTGGCTCTCTTTGCAAAAATGGTGCAAAAAAAAATTTTTTATTTTTTGCTTATCACGTAATTTTTGCATGTCAATAATTGCATGTCAAAGTGACACTTTTTCTTTTTTTTTGAAAAAAAAATATTGTTCAAGTGGTCACTTGATCAGTGGCCTTTTTTTGTATGCATACATGCACATGAATTGGGTATTTTCAATGTTGCATGTTAGCTAGACTAGCGCACAAAGCTAGTATGTCACTTTAACTGGCACACTAACATCTGACTGGTCCATTTGTTTAGAAAATAATCCAAAATTTGGAATTTTTTCAAAAACTACTATAAAAATTTAAATAATTTTCTAACTACCATAAACTGAGAAATATCTCCATTCCATAAGTCCAATCATATATTTTAACACAGGGCAATACATGGTTCAACATAAATGTTGGATCTGGCTATTCATAAAACTCAATTGTTTTTAAGGGCTATTAATAAACTAAAGTCCTAAAAAATAAATGAATGAATAAAAAACAAAAATAATAATTAAAAATTGGAATTTTAATTGGAAAATTGAGTGAAATTGGAAATTTAACTAAATCGGAAAAATGCAAAATTTAATCCTAATCGAAATTGTATAAATTAAAATAGTTAAAAATAGATATTTAATGGAAAATTTAATGGATTAAGTGATTGGAAAAAATTATTTATTTTAGAACTTGAATTGGAGAAAGAAAAATTATTTCATTGAATAAATTGAAAAGAACTGAAGTTTAGTGGTGAAATTAGGAAATTTTTAAAAGAATGAAGACTCATTTTAAAGTCAAAATGGCCGACCACACCAACTAATGCATGTTTACTTTCTAATTAAAGTACAATTTAGGTCATCTTTCTATAAGCTTCTCAAAAACACCATTAAAATGAAGATACGACCATCATTTAGCAGAAGGAGGAAGAAGTTTTGAAGGAAAGGTTTATGTTATGTTTCAGTAATGATGGGTTTCCATGTAAAAAAAAAATAAGACATAACTCATCTTATATTGTAGAAGAGAGACTTAGAAGCAAGATAATGGTTGTTGATGAGGAAAAAATAAAAAAGAAAAAGAACGAAATTTTGCATTTGGTTCCACCAAAAATAGAAGGTAAAAAATGGATTTTATTATTTTTTTTCTTTATTTTTTTCTTCTTTCAGTTTGGAAATTTTTGAATTTGTTGCAGTGATTGTGTATTTAGTATATGTTGCAGAAGATAGAAGGGTGGCAAAAAAAAATGGTCACTGACCCACGACAAAGAGAAAAGAATGTCAAATATGGCTGGCATAGGATAAATAAAAGACAGCATTACAATTGGAAAAAGCATTTTTTTAAAAAAATTAATTTTAATTTTTTTAAGTTTTGAAAACTGTTTTTGAACAGAAACTGGTAAATAAATATTTTTTCCAAAAACATATTTAAAAAAACAGTTTATAAAAAATCAAAAAAAAATCAATCAATTAAATCAACAATACTACCACTAGACTAACTACGTCATGTCTAGTCCAAGTAATGTTAGTTGTTTTTCTTGAGGCTCATTACTCTATTAGATATGTCATTGAAAATTATGTTTATGACTTCCACTCCGGCCAGAGATTCTCGAGTAATGGCCACGACAAGAGGCCATGAGCATACACTCCTTCTATCAAGAGTGATGAATCCTTTGTTGGTTACCCAATTACCTTTGAATACCTCAAACTGTATCCAATCACCACCCTATGATCAACTTCTCATCTCAAACATTCTCTAAAAAAATTATACGGGTGTTCTGGTGATATCCTTGTTCCTCTTGTAAACAGTAAGTAGTTTGTTCGATATCAAATTAGGTCTTACTCATTTAATAAAATTTTTATTTCATTCTGCTCCCACTCTGCATACCCAACAAAATTGGTTGCAAGTTGGAATTCAGACAATGGCGAAACAAGATCATGAATAATTATTGTACAACCAACGGTTAGAGTTGCAGTGCGTCACGTCACAACCCAGACATTGGATTCCTTTTCATTTGGGACCAGCTTCCTTTCTTTCTTTCTTTTTTCTTTTGATAGTTCATGAGCTTCCCACATTCAATCTCACTAATTGTCATCATGCAAGTCTCCAATAATACCAAAGAAACTCAGATGACTAAATATTGTTTCTTCACAATGTCCAATTACTTTCAATTCTCAATACTTTCAAGAAACAACAAGAGGTTTGAGGAAACGTGTTATAAAACTACACCTCTAAATTTTCAATATATTTCTATAACATTTATGTAAAGTCAACTGAGGACGAAGATAAGAGTGAGAACCAGTGAAGACATCGCATGGCTTGCTGTATGTCAACCACGAGAGCTAAAACACCAGAGGATATTGAGCAAATACTAGCAAGTCAAAAGTCTCACACAAATGCTAAATGAAACAAGGAAACTTCAAAAACAGAGTCACTAACTAAAAAATTACACGGTCAACTATTTAGGGGATTGTTTCAGACAAACATCTGACTGACATTGACAAAGGATGGATAATAAACATTACCAATTATACATTAACTGAGATATCTACCTTCCTAGAAGGAAGCACCAAGTTTTTGTTTCCAGGAAAGACATCACGAGATATGTCTACCAGGGCCTTGAAACTGTAAGGCTCATGCATAGATAGCTCTGACAAAACTTTTCTGTTTAGCTGAATGTTCTCCTTCATCAGCCCATGCATGAAATTACCATAGTTAACCTGATAAAACAATGTAAAATAGGCCAAAGGAAAACTAGTTATCAGAAGTCATCATAAATGTGTTTGCATACAACCAAAAACCAAATAAAATAAAAAATCTGCATTCATCAATCTGAATATAAAGAAAGAATTCAGTTCCGAAGTAATTCACAATTCCAAAGTTATACAGACATTGCAGATATAACAACTTCTGCATTTCGACTCACTTCAAACACCAAAATTTCACTAAATGTTTCATACATGCTACAGCAAATGTGAAAAATGTAGCAAGATGTTTCCTCATACTTGCCAAAATTCCCTCCAAATTCATGAAAGCTAATATGACCAAGTAGAAATCAAAGGCATCAGAATTCTCCTTCCAATCCATGTCAATCCAACATGCAATACTGACACTTAGATAAATAACAAGAAGAGTCATTTAAAAGGTTACTCAACAGATGTTGGGAATTGCATTCAGGTTCACAAATAAAAAATTCAATTTTTCAGTGTTTGACAAATTATAAGGACTGGCAAGTAGAAAATATGACAAGAGTACTCATGAATCCACTAAAAATTGCTAACTGAAATACGGCCAAGTAAAATTAGGGACTTCCAAATTTTTTGGTGTATAGCATGTCATACAGAACCCAAAAAAAAAAGGGTACTATCATCTATCTTCCTAAAGATTTGCATGTTATAGAATGTAAAAGGAATTGTATGGCTCACATACAGAGCACAACATTTACTAGATAGCTTTCTTGAAGAAATAGGTAGCCTTTTGATCAGCCTTTATTAATCTAATGTCAATTATAATATATTTAACAATTTTGATCCCTGGACACTTAAGTTTACTCTAAAATAACCACTAATTCTCTTGAGCTCATTCAACTCTTACAAGGTTTTCCAATGACACAGGTTTTCTACCTCTACTTAAACCTCAAAACTTATTTGTCAAGCCCGAGAAATCCATATAAAATTAATAAACCAGGTCAGACACTTCAAAATGAACTAAAAATCTGGCCCCAAAAAGAAAAAGAGAGGAACAAAGGAAGAAAATACTAAAACAATCTCATCAAGCTAGCTATTTTGTAACATTACTTAAATAATAACATACAAGTTCACAAAAAGGCTGGAAGTTAAAAACACAAGCCTCATCATCTTCTCCGTGTATAATCCTTGTTTAAACATTGAGTGAGCACTCTTAGCTATCAAAGCATCATAAGTTGCATTAGGCATGACAATTCCAAGAAATTAACACAAGCAAGACATAACCTGATTGGAAGCCATATCCCTACTATAAACACGAGTTTCTCTTACAAGCAAGTGAAGGAATTCATCATCTGAAAGTTTTACGCAACTTTTAGGGGCAATATTTAAGATTGAACGGGAAAATTTAGAAAATGTTGCTGAAGTGAAAAGGAATTTGATTAGAATATGTCCAAACTAGATGGACTCCAAGCTGCTGATTCAGCTGTTAAAATTGCAATTACTGTTGCCACTGCTGCTAGGTAAAGAGAATGATTGCTTAAAGAAAGCAACCACAGAACACTTGAAAAAATTTGAATCTGTTGGGTTATGCATCCTCTGCCAAGACTATAGAGATTTAAGTCTTGAAATATATGAAACACGGAATGAGAGGTTTAAGCAAGCTAAATCTTCTCTTAGAGATCATGAAAATAAAATTACACGAAGTGGCAGAACTTATTGAAAAGGAACTTAATATGTTTGAATGCACTGCTAAAGAAGACAAGGTGTTCTAGGTTGTATTAAGTATCTTTGTAAACCTAGAATCAAGATACGGGTTTTTACAAGATGGAAAAAACAATTAATATAGCTTATACTTGCAACTTAATTAACAATGAGATGAAACAGTTTCTTATTTTTTCAAAAACCAATGCAATTAGAGAAGATAAGAACAGGGACCAAATAGGAATTGTACCTTGTATTGTTCCAAATTAATCTGATATCCCTAATGGGGCATACAAATTGCACACTTTATTAAGGAAGAAATGTAAAAAAGGGTTACAATGAGTTGATCACAAAGTTTGTTCATCAAAGTCTGGGTTTTTTCCTAACCCGGGGAGAATGATGATGGAGCATCCAGGTTTAACTTTTAAGATTCCTATTCAGTAAATTAATTAGGAATATTTTCCAGTTTTTCTTATTTGTTTAGGATTCCTATTTAGTCAAGTAGTTTACTTAATTGCCTAGAAAAAAATTTCCAGTATGTCATAACTAATATGAATAGGATAACAGACCAATTTATGTATTGTATGCTTTTTCTCAATTCAAATTTTAATTTTAAGGATTATTCTATTTTTCCAACCACAATCTAGGCCCTAGCAGTTGAGATCTAATGGCCCTAAACTCTTCTGCCACATTATAGTTATTCATTTCCCCTATTATTTGAGAATATCTCCTCCAATGAAAAATATTGATCCATTGTAACCAAGAATTTTGATCCAAAATACTTTCAATGTTTACATTATAAAAATATTATTCCTTCTCTTATGCCAAAAATAAATTAGCATAAATCTGGTGTTCAATTTCACTTCAATGATAGCACCTTTATGCACCAAAACAGATTATGATGGACTAGATTCTTCCTAATTACCTACACAAATTTCAAGCAATAAGCTTTTTTGAAACAGTATACCAAAAATCTATAATTTCTAATATACATACTTCATGAGGGGCAAAAACATCCATAGGGGCTAATCATTTGACGATCAAAAATAAGCTGACATGTGTACCTTAAAAAGAATGAAGGAAGATAGGGTGTCATTCAAAGATTCAAGTTCAATCCCAAGAGTTTCAATCACTTACCATCTGGGTTGGGTGTGAGATGATTCAGTAAAATGTGGTATGGTATGGCAGAGCATGGGACAATAAGTGATTGTCTAATAATCTTATCTTAATTGATTTGATGGTATGGTATGGTAAGATAAATAAGATTATTACTAAAATTTCCTCACTTCTTTTAATAATATGATGAGAAAGTATGTGGCAATAATAAAATCAAGGGAGGTTATTTTTGTGAAAAGAAAATATAAAATACAGCTGAGATTTCTTCTCAATTTCATAGTTTTCAAACCATGAAAAACCACCCCTTAAGGACCTAAACACACCCACCATTTGCCAATCTTCCCCAACACACTGTCAAACCTTAACTGTTAACTTGACCCTAGTCATTTTGATGATTCCAATGAATTAGATAAGTTTATTAAATGATTTTTAATTATATGAATGCTTTAGAAATTCAGAAATTATATTATTTTACCATACAAATTAGTTACAAAAGTTAATTGGGCTGAAATTGTATACAGTGGTAGATCAAGCTGTCACTTTGTAAAATTCATAACTCATAAATTACTTAGAATTTTTGCATTAAATTTTACGTGGAGATAGCCCTATGTATCTAGTTTAATATGCAAAAAAACACCTCAAAATGTTGAGAAATTTTTAAGATATGGTCAAATTTCTAAAGGCTGTTAAGTGTGGCTTGCAAGGAAAATTTTTTACTTAATTAATTGATTTTCAGTATCATTTTTTATCTATTAATCATATCTTCCGATTTTCCAAGATTATGTGATGGTGATTGAGAATTATTTTCAATATATTTAATAATGGAATTAATTTAAATTGTGAATTGATGCATTTTCAGAAAGAAAAATATAAATGATTCAATTACTGTTTGTTTAAGAAATTAATTTGAATATGATTCTGATTTATATAATCTGAAAATTCTAGAATAAGAATATTACAAGAGTGATTCTAACTTCCTTATATATTATTTAAATATTTTTTTCTTTACTATGTTGAAATTTAATTTGCGGAAATTGTAATATTTGCTAAGAAGTTTATGCAGATTTCATTGATCTTTATCAAAGAAGGAAAGATAACTCTACAATCTTACAGACGAAGTTCATATTTTTTTTTCTAATGGGTTATTTCTATGCAAGGTATTAAATGACCATTGGATTGAAGACTATATAAAAGGTCTCTCCCAAAAGGATTCCACACACACTAAAAACGCAGAGAAATTGTGAGAGCAGATCTAAAGAGTACCAAATTTCTCTTGAAAAAAAAAACAAATTCCTCTTAATAAAATTCAAGTTCCTCTTAGGAATTTTAACAATTTTTCATGTGTTCCCAAAAATAATTATCTAGAGAGAATTAAGACAGAAAAAGTAGATTTGAAGGCTTATGGGAAGTGCTTCAAGTGGTGGAGGCAGAAAATAATTTGAAATCACTTATCTCGAACAAGCTAATGCAAAAATGTGAAAAACAATTGAATACTTTATCTTTTGGGTAAAATCAATAAAAACTTACACCGTGTTGGCGGGTGCCAGCATTGATGCGTTGGATCCAAAGGGAGCGAATGTCTCGCTTCTTGTTGCGACGATCTCTGTAGGAATATTGTAACGCTTTCTCAACTCTCTCTCTAGCTATCCGAATGCAGTTCTTTGCTCTTCCCCTAAAACCCTTAGCTAATTTTAGTATCTCCTTCTTGTTCATCTTTCTCGACTATCTTTCCTACCTAATCACAAAGAATGCCCAAATCATTTCCTCTTTAGCTCAAAATGCAAATTAAAACCACAATTTCTCAACTAATTCAGATTGAATGGCTAGAGGAATGGCAATGGGTAAGGTACCCGAAAAAGTGTGCTACCTATTCCCAAATGCAATAAAGGTTATCCAAGTTAAAATTATGAGCACGCAATATTCATTCTATAACATCCATACATGAAACCATCTCATTGCTAATCAGAAGAGAATTTACAGGAAAAAAAATAGCAGCGAAACAAAATCCAATTCAAAATTCATACAGCAAAATAAAACCCAACCATTGAGCTAAAGCAATTAAGCCATTGTCAACATCTTTGAACCTGAAGTAATTATTAATATCTCATCCAAGTACCTAACTGCATACATTTTTTCCGGGTAACAAATGAACTAGAGCTCTCATTTGGTTCAAATTTGGGATTCTGCTCCTAATTCTAAGATGCATTAAAATAAATAACAGTCAAAAGTGCACACAGCCCAACAAAAACCAAGTTAACTAGAAAGAAAACATTACTGGTAAATCAAAATAAAAGATATGAGAAATTACAGCATCCAAGTTAACAAGAAAGAATTATATCAAAAAAAGTTAACAAGAAATAAAACAATACTAGTCAATCAAAATAAAAAAGTACTAACTACCATTAATGAACAGAAAAAAAAAATCAGTTCAAAAAACCCATTTCGAAATTCATAAAGCAAAATCAAAATAAGGAGAGAATATACTCAAAAATCGAAGGAAGAAAAAATTATTAAGTGGATTGATATTCATACAATCAGCAATGAGGCCGAGATCTAGCAGCGGTGCGCTGGTGAGTAGAGACTGCGACGGAGGCTGCTCGCGGCTACCGTGGTGCTACTGAGTGATGGACCTCATGGCGGCTGGCTGCGGCGTGCAAGTGAAGAAAGTTTGCAGTTGTAAAGTTTTTAATTATTCTAATTTATAACAATTAAAAATTTTGATAAAATCTATTTCTCCAAAATTAAAAAATAATAAAATTGAAAATAAAAAGTTTATTTTTTAATGGTAATTAAAAACTTCCGTTTGAGTGAAATAAAATTTATTTTTTAAACGACAATTAGAATGAAACAAATTGAGTATAATTTTTATAAATTGTTGTATTAGTATACATATAAGATTATAATATAATACAGTTAAAGTAAAATATAGCTTAAATTAATTTATTATATAATTATATTATACTCGTTACAAATTAAATTAATTTATAATATTATGCATTTAGATTTGTTTATCAATTAATATACTTAGCATAGTTCAAATTGATATAACATATAATTGTAATGTTCCAATTATAAATTGTACAAATTTACTATAAGATACACTTTAGTTTACTGTATAATTCATAATTTATTCATAAATCGTAAGGTATAGACAAATTATTTTTAATATATATATATATATATATATATAGTACTAAAATGTATAATTATAAGTTTAAAATTTATAAATTAGTTGAGTATTAAATTATTTAATGTAATATGATTATTGTTAGTAAAAAGTATTTATGTAATATTTCCACACACTAATTAATTTATCATATAATTATAATATATTTATTATAAATTATATTAATTTATTTTATTTGTAATAAGTCTCAAATCCAAGACATGACTCACACAAAAATATGTGTAAGTATTTTAATTAATTTCTTGTATTTTATGGCTCACACAAAAATACATATAAGTATTTTAATTTCAATCTAATTCACTCAAACACACTCTCGAGTAATTGTTTGTAATACTTATCCATATAGTAGGGCAAACCCCATTGTACAAATATATGTCACATGATTGTATTTATATAAAAATATTCTATTCTGATTTAAAACTTTTCTAAATTATATATGTATCAAGATTATCATGTTTGATTGACATGCAATCTAAAATGTTTATCTGTTTTATATTGTATAAAACTCTTTCTATATCTGAATCAAAACTATAAACAAAACCAATAGCTAGTTTGGGTAACATCAGCCTTTATTACAAAATTATTTCTTATTAAACATAAATAAATTCAATTACATATCCTTATTAAAAATACAAAAAAACTATTTATTTTTATCTCGTGACATAAGAGATAATCAAATAAATGAAATAAATAAATAGACTCATTACGATTTAACTCTACTTGGCTCAGACTTCTTTTCACATCAACTCAGTTATCTATCAGCTTCAAACCTTTAAACCTATGTGTGGGTACATACTGAAAGACCACATATACTATACTACTGAAAGTTTAGTAGTATATAAGTATTAAAATTCTAGCATACATTCATATATTATCATAGTATTCATATCATGAACATAATTATGTATTCGACCATACCATCGTATATAACAATGAAAATATACATAATATTGCATCACTGGGTATAAGTACATTATGGCATAAATCTCATAAATGTATCAACGTCATCATAGTCACAATGAATTTTTATCATATAATACAAGTACTTAACTTCTAGTTTTATATGTCTGATTACTGATTTTACACATTCATTTTTCATGATGTAACTATATTTGGATTCCATAATTCTAATTTACTTTATGTATTAGTGGTTTATAATCTCATTATGTGTTACATTATAATTTACTATGTTAAGCCCAATACTCTAGACTTTGTTATGGGTTGTGAAAAATGAGCATTCTAACATGAGCTTAAGTCACCCTACTCACTTACTATATCTATGTGTATTGTTACTACTGAGTTTCTCAAATCATAAGTGTTCTAACTTAAGTTTAAGCCACATTAATGAGTGAGTATAATATATGTATGCATATGGAAACAAGGCATTCTAACTCGAGCTTAAGTCATTTTATCCCTAAGTAATTAGGAGCACTATAATCTGACCTTAAGTCACCCTAATTTAACACAATAATAATATCTTACGGTACCGTAATCCCTCAATAGTATACCACATATCCTAAGCTAGTCTTCAAATAGAGAATGAACATTTATAATCATATTATGGTCATCTACATCATTTATAACTCATTTCATGATTTCACATAATCATCACATGATTATTTATAGTTTAAAGTATAATATGTATATTCATGTAACTCTTTGATTTCATGCATAGAAAGCATATCTATGTTCATATTCAATTTATCATATTGTATATTTTCTCATTTAATCATGTTAAGTGTGTGTGCATATCAAACTCATGTAATTTCATCATATAATCCAAATAACAAATTTCTGGATGCAAGGCATTTACGAGTGTGAATGGTAATTCATGGGCGTAAAGTATTCTTTCATAGGTTGTGTATCCGTGACTCAGCTATGACTTGTTATGTGGACGTTCATGGACGTGAACCTTAGTTCACGGGTGTGAACATCTTCTATGATGCATTTATGGGTGTGAAGTCTACCTTCACTGCCGTAAAATATTTTTTCAGCACTATTTTAAGGTAATTCCACACATAACATGCAATGTTTCTAAGACTAACCAATGTTAGTCATTCCTATCAACACTTTTTAGCAATATACATTGTATTATAAGCTTTAAATTGTGCACATCAAATCATTTAACCACCCAAATGGATTACATGCTCAAATCCTCAAACATAACTTCATACATCTCAATTATCAATGGTCATAATGCATATTAGAGTCAACATAATTCACACAAAATTTTCAACAACTATGGTATTGTAAAATAGGCCAATTAACATATCAATTTCATCATATAACACACAATATACCATATTTTTAATTAAAATGTGTATATGTATAAACCTCAACTATTAGAGCCTTAAACTCAATCTCTTGCTTCTACTGCCTTTGGTGGTTGTCTCCATCTTCTACTATAGTCCCTACTATAAACTTAGAGACTAAAAATACCATATGTTTAGTGTATGAACCATTTATATGTTAAAAACTATCAAAACCTTAACTTAAACCCCTTAAACATCATTCGTCTATCTAAGCATAACAATGTAAGAATGATCATATAAATTAAGCAACATAAGCTCTACAGCAAGATGAGTCATGTAACTACCTATCAAGATATCTCTAGTGGGTCCAGTAGCTATAGACAGTAGATGGTTTGCAAACCATGGACTCATGGAAATGAGTTGTTGTCTTTTAACATAATTAAAGAATAATAACTAAATTTTACGAACAACCCCATTATTATCTCTCCTAGTAAAAATGTTGTATGTAAGAAATTTGTGGATATACTTTAGAGAAAGAGAAGCTAGATGTGTGTTTTTAGTTAACTTAACGTCCTAAAATGAGTTTCTACCAATATGACTTCAGACATCAGTAGCACTAAAATCTACAACATCTATTTCATTCAATAACCCATCACTAGATAGTTTAAAAATACTACCAAACTCCCCAGTTGCCATCTCATGTAACTCAAAACACATCTGGAAAGATATTTTGCCAAAATTATCAACATGCAATGTACTAAAAACCTCCAAAATAATTTCTCTAAAAGTAGACCTACAAATATTCACGAACTTCAACAAACCCAAATTAGTCCGCCAAATTCTGACATCAATCTCAATCCCAACAATCCTAACACACTCTCAATCAAAAGCTCTAGAATTGAAGATGAACCTAGTTTTTAAAAAATTGTACCTTCAAATGACACTAGAGGGCAGTGAAGTCAGCATAGGATCTAAAACAGGTCTACCTTCATATATCTTGTAAAGGTCCTATTTTTGAAATCATGATTTTAAGAAACGAAGAAGACGAGTTGTCCATTTATGAACAGTAATCGAACCAAATTTGATGAGGTTTCTTACCAAAAACTCAAACTAAACAAGTAAAATTTGAGGAAATCTTGATTAATGATGAAAAAAGTAGAAATTGGTCCAAAAACGAAGAAAATTGTGGAAAAATTATGGAAATCATAAACGAAAATAGCAGTAGGCGAGAGGATTGAGAGAGAAAATGAGGAAGAAGAAGCATATTTAGATTATACCACAAATTTTATAGCTGTGAATACATGTTCCTAAACCCTAAACCCTAAAACCCCAAACCCCCAAATACATATTGACATTTTGAACTAAAAGGAAACTTTTTGGTGGAATAGTCACATTGCGTAGAATATCTTGACTCTCAAGAAATAAAATGGTATTTGGCAGTATTCAAAGCATTTTCATTAGCGAAATCTCTTTCTATAGGTAATTCAAAAAGTTCATTTGAATATTTCTGGTAATGATTCGAACCAAAATCCATTTTTTAGGTACCACGAGAATTTATATAATTAAATGATATTAGAGGATTTTGCAGTTATTGTAGAAATTCCATTTTTCCGACGATTAGTATCGGTTGACAATAAGTTCTTTCAAAATTGACTTTTTGTCCCTCTGTTAGAGGTGTTCTAGAAATATATGCGATCTAATAAATAGCTCTACGAACGAATGGATAGGATCGAATTGGAAAATGGAAAGATTTGTAAATCCCAAATCCTAAACCCTATATTTAAAATTACTTTTCTAGTGTTAATTAAATTGGCAACGCCCAATTTACTTGTTGCCGCGATATGCTGAAAAATTCCGGAATTCAAACACTGCCTTCTCGCTCCTAGTTGAAAATTTTATCTCCTGAAAACGTAACCTAATTCACATTGAAAACCTTCTTTGCTTCTCCTTATCGCACGCGACTGGCAGCGGTGGCACAGGTCCTTCTCATCTTCTCAAGGTTCCTTCCTCGCGACATTTGTCTTTTGAGGCTCCGGTCTCCTCTTCAGTTGTTGGCTCGCACCCTAATCTGTAGGCTTTCGAATTTGAAGAGGTAACGTTACTGCCCAGGTAGCTCTCATCTCTTGCATGTTATAATCCCACAATTTATTTTGATTTTGTGTTTGTTTGTCTTCCTCTTGGGATCTGATTGATGAAATTTTAAAGAAAATAACTTTTCCTTTCCATGTGAGAGTGTCTCTGTGTTGACTTAAGCTTAGAGCACGACACACAATTGAATGGTTTTTGTGTTTGTTTGAATGGTTTCATCAATTTAGATTTTTGCTACAATTTTAAGGGAAAACAAGAAAAAGCACCACCTATACTTGAATCGAAATCTCACAGCGAAAACTAATGTCAAATCTCGCAGGAAGAGAAATGTCTAACAACATGAAAGATAAGAATGGCTAAATTTTGTGTTATGCCTTACGTGAATTATAATATCTGCTGTATGAGAGTAGGCATAACTTGTCAATCATAAACGATTTTCGTTGAAGTTTGCTGCAAGATGGTGGCTCCTCCTACATTTCTTTGAATAAGTTGGTGGAGTTTATCAGAGAGCTTCCATCCTAGCATCTTATATTGTTTTAGGCACAACTTGCATGCATATGATTATTGAACTCTGTATTCTGGTAGTTAATGGATTAGTGTTCTGTTTGATGGCTTTAGCACAAGTTGCATATGAGTATTGAACTTAGATCATGTCTAATGCATCATAAAAGAAAACTTTAAGAAAAACCAATAACACCATAAAAGAAAATCATTAAGTACCATTTAAAAATTTATTGGTGTTTCAAAACTAACCATTTTCTCATTTCCTAAATTGTAAACGGGTCTCAATTCATTTCATTTGAAATTTAATAAAAAAATTTAACAATCATTAATGTACAAATTAAGCAATATATATACAGAAACAAATGTCTACAAAATTTAAAATAAATATTATACTTATGTATAATTAATATTTATTTATACATAAGAATCAACAGCTTTGAGGAAAAAGCTGAGTTGGAGAGGAATTGGTATGATTCTGAAACAATCAAAAAGTACTAGTGTATTATAATTAATAATTGACATAAATTCTTAGATTTTATAAGTTTATGCTGTCATACTCTTCTACATTCCTGTTCAGCCTTCAGCTTCCCCTCACTGCATTTTTTTTATTTTGCTACTTTTTGTAGTTATGTTTGTCTCATTTTGTCCATTATTTTCTTCCATCTGTGCATATATAAAGTTATCACACTTTCCAATTGGCTATTCCGAGTTTCAGTAATATTAGTCATTGATCTAACCCCAACATATTCCATAACGCATAATAATGCAATATGCAACTTAGATTTGAAGGTATAATAAAACAAATTAATAAAATAATCCAATCCAGTCTTTCCAATTTTACTCAAACCTTTTATTTTGACAATCCAGTTTTATTTTTATTTTTACAATTATAATTAGTGGCATAACTTGTCAATCATAAACGATTTTTGTTCATATAATTGGTACATCTTCTGTCCAACAACCCAGTTTTGCTTGTTCCAGTTTCAGAGATTTTTGTTCATATAATTGATTGGTACATCTTCTGTCTGACAACCCAGTCTTACTTGTTCCAGCTTCAAAGATTTCTGTTCATATAATTGATACTTCTTCTGTCCAACAACCCAGTCTTGCTTGTTTTAGTTTAAAAAATGTAATTCCTGCCAGTTATTTTTTAGACAAATTGCATATTCTAGCACCTGAACTTGTCCAAGTTATTCTGTTGAGTCCCTAGACTTCTAATTTTTGTTTTATTGAGAACTTGTTTAACAGAAAACAGAAAGTTTGAAGATAATACATATTTTTGGAGGCAAAAATTAAAAGTTCAAAGACTAAATAGAACGAAAATTGAAAATTGATGGGCTCAGTATAATATATTTAAAAAGTTCCGAGGTTGAATTATGCATTTATAAATAAAAAAAAATTGATTTTCTATTTAATGCATTTGCTCAAATTAAAAAATGTTAATATATTTTTTTTCATCAAATAAGTCTGTAATAGAGTGAAATTGAAAGTTAGCAGGCTTACTTAATCTAAACCAAAATTAGAAGTACACAAGCTTAATAGAACAATTTCGATTGATTCAATGGCCAAAAAGTACATTTTTTTTCTTATTTCTTCACATACATCTAGAAATGTATCTAAAGATGTATGAATTTACTACTTATCAATAGATGCAGTACAAACTATACTTTGAGAAAAAATAAATAAATAAATTATTCTAATCTATCTCTTAAAGGACTACCTCTGAATCAAAATTTGGAATGGCTAAATGCAATTCAATTGTCATCCATCCTTATTGTTAGGGAATATGGTTCCCTTCATAATTCATTCCATTAAACAGCGAAAATGGGTATAGTTGTAAAAGGGAAATGATAGGGATTAGGATATACTAGTCAAATTTCTCCTTTTAGGCTCGGTTAAATTTTTGGTAAATTTCGATTGAAACCGATTTTTGCTCTTCCCTGCTTGCATTTTCCCATGAAGGTATAAAATTCATCAGTAGACACTGTAAGGTCAATAGAAGTGAAGAGAAAACAAAAAGTTGCAAAATCAAAAAATGAACCCAACAATTTTCTCACAACCATGGGTGCGCTAACTATATTGTTCACTTTGCAAATTTTAAATAAGAAAACTAGTCAATATTTTTGTTTAAATTTCTTATGAAGTTCAGATTCAGTTATTATACACCCAATGTGTGCTCACTGCTCAGTAAATGCCAACCACCTCAAACTGACATTTTTAATTATACAACTGCCTGGAACATTAAGCTCTAATATATCAATAAACAAGATGCCACATCTTTCTACCCCTCCAATTATGGTATCAAGCCTGTTGCAATTGATCAGAAAAAAAAAAAAGAGGTATTCTAATTACATTTAGCACTCAGAGTATGACTTCACCCAATAAGGCCAAAAGAAATCATTGCAATTGTTAAGACCTATCTATATCCAATAAAACTATGGACCTCTTACCATGAAAGTGTCAAAGAGAATGTTCATATGAAAGCTATCTAAGACACAAGAAATTTTTTTTTAACTTCAGCAACAGTAACAAGTTTATTAAACCTAAGTAATCAAATTATGAGTGAAATAAACTCTTCTTATATACTCTATTTTTTTCCAAAAAGTCCAAGGGGTGGCCAAAATAGAAATGAAACCAAAAACCACAAAGCTGAAAATTAGCAGCGCTAGGGAATCAAAAAAAATAAAAAAGAAAGAAACAAAGAACTAGCTACATCCTGTGCTATAATTATGGATTGGATATGCTAAAATCCACAAACTAATCAATTAGAGATTTGGTTGAAAAGGATTGGAGTTATTAGAAAGTAATTTAAATTAAAAAAAAAAACAAGAAAACAATTAATCATGACCCTTTTCTTTTATCATGTGCAATGGTTCACATGACCAAGTCGAAGCATTTATCTAACATCTCCACTAATAAACCATCATAATAGGAACTTGCCTATGACTTTTCCAGCAGAAAATATATGGCCACAATAGTTCTTGTACAGCACAAGCAAACACGGTGATGAACTATTGGAGAATAGAGCATGCAGAAGGATCAAAGAAAGGGGAAGGAAAAAGAGGATGCAGTGGTCAATGTTGCTAATCTTTGTATAATCAAATTGTCTGATGCTACAAATGCAGTCAATTAACTTCCAAGTTAAATGTTACTTTCCACAGGTCCTTAACTGTTAATCCCTGCTAATTTAGGCAGTATGCAGCTTAAATCATATACTCTAGAATGATAATTTCAGATAAAATGATCATGGTTATTTTGTAAAATAGTTACATTGGAACTATTAGAATGTTCCGTAATTTACAAAATAGTTAAAAAAAAAATAAGCCCTATGCTTATAATACTCCGATTTCAATGTTATTTATTGAAGCTTTGATTTTCGTGCCTATTGTAATTGTTGGTTCAATTTATGCATGGAGAAAAGGAGCATTAGAGTGGTCTTAACTCTTGAATATTCAGCAAAAAATTAATGAAAAAACAAAAAAAATTAACATTGAAACAATTATGAATTCCTTTGAGTTTCCCTTAGTTGATTGAACAACTCAAATTTCAATTATTTCAACTATATCAAATGATCTTTCAAATTGGCCAAGATTTTCCTAAGTTAGCGAGAGAGAGAAAAAAAAAAGAGCAGCAGGAAAAGGATAAGCCTGTGCTGCGGGGAGGCAGAGGCACCTTCCCCTCCATTTATCTCTATAGATATCGGCAAAGTTGTTCCTTCTAGGCGACTGAAGTTCAAAACAAATTGAAGTTGGGGTTTTTTTAGAACATTTATTCTGAGAGTAGAGTGAGAAGAGAGAAGATTGTAAAAAACGAGCTACTTTTTTGCTAATTTAATTAATTTTGTTTTATTTATTTGTTTTCAAATTTTGTATTTAGCCATTGAATTTTTTTATTGTTTTCTAATAAGATTGAGCTACTTTTCAAATTTTGGGCTTTTCACGCGAGTTTTCCTAAGTTAGCACTTCCATATACCCTAAATTTTGAAAACTCTCGTCAATCTTATTAGAAAACAATTTTTAAAAAAAAAATAATCAATGGCTGAATACAACGACCACCAGCTCCAGCATAGTTGACAGCCACCCTCCTCTTCATCTCCTGCTGTGAAATTCAATTCTCATCTTCCTTTATTTTTCTTCTTTTCCAGTGTCTATTATTAATGTGAAGCTATAATTATCAATTTACTTTATATGAATAATTAATAGTCACAACTTTGATAGTTATGATATTCTATTTGTGCATATCTTTTTATATGTGTCTGTGAAGTGGAAATGCACAATTGGATCCCAGTATTTTAGATTTAATTTTGTTTATCTTAGTATTTTACTTTGTTTTGTGGTTGAATATTTTTGCCTACCGCAGATGGTGCATACATTTTATTAAAAATGGCCTAAAACTGATATTGGGTCCTCATTGAACCCAAAAGTTAAAATTGGACTCAATTGACCTTCGCTACAAGTTTAGTTTAGAGGCCATCTTGCTCCTTTATCTGATGTCTGTTTAATATTGCAACTATTAAAACTTGCAAAATCAAGTGTTTTAATTTTTTTTTTCTTTAGGAATGGAGAGAGACACTTCCTTTTTGTTTGCGGGTATCAGTTTCAATAAAAAGAAGTTTGCCAGCGAATTGTCCCGCTTTAAGGTGAAATTTTTTGCTTTATTTCTTTATTGCTGTCATTTTGAGAATTCTGGGATTTCTGAAACCGTTTGTCTTCCCATTTTCCTGTTTTTTCCTCTGCATCTCTCTATTTGTTTTACTTTCAGAATTGCATGCAGGAGAAAAAAGAAATTAATGATGATGGTCAATTAGATGATTTGAGCTCATTTAAAGGAAAACCTGAACCAAATGATGTTTCTGTCTCTCTTAAGAAAAGGAAGCGAAAGAATGTGACTGTTTCTGGTAATTAGTTGATTAACTTTTATCTGTGACAAGTTAATAAATATGGATCAAGTATTCAAGTTGCTGCATTGACCTTGTAATTTAATTTTTATGGAATAATAATTTAGTTTATTTACATTCAAAACAGAAACTGTGGAAGGTTTCAGTGTCTTTAGGAGTTCAAAATCTGTAACTGTCCCAATTGATGAACAGAATGACCGAGATGAAAAAAAACAGCCTTCACCAAAGGAATTAAATCAACAAATTGAGGTTTTTCATTTTGCTAATTCTGCACTTTTCTCTATGCATAACTATGCAACTACTTTGTGTTATAATTTTCTTCTTCTTGATGAGTCAGTGGGATTCACTTTTGAGGAAAAAGTATCGCATTCATGTGTGTGGAACTAATGTCCCATCCCCGCTTCAAAAATTTTCAGAGTTGAGCTCAAGGTGATTTTTCTATCTTTCTTTTACTAATTAGTTGTGCTGATGTGTCTATGATGCTTATTTTGCTTTTTGGAAAAATTATTCCTATATGCTTAAGCTGGAGTTTCAAATTTTTTCCTTCATTTAATTCATTATCTTCACGATTGCTCTAGTGTGACACGAGTAATTTCATTTCTGCATTAAGTGTTACTGTTGTTGCAACTCTTCTGATATTTCTACTCTGCTTGTCATATCATATATATTTATTATATAGTGAAGAGTGTTAGAGTATCACTTTTTCAACTTACTGTCTAACATTAACACCTTTTTGGTTTGTGAGTATTTACTAGGGGAAAAAATGACTAAGAATTTTCTCTCTCCTCACCAACCAATAAGGTGGAGTCACTATATATAGTAATTCTGATGTCTAAACATGAATTTCGCAAGTGGACAAACATATATTCAACATGTCAGATTTCTCCATCTCTATTTTTTTTTAACACACTGCTTTCTGTTTTTTTCAACCAACAACAAGACACATTTCTCTCTTCATTTCCCCAAGATGACCTTATTCAAAGGTTGCAAAATTTTAGCAATACAGTTCACTATCTATTTTTTTTTCAATAAATTCTCATAGAATTCTCACACCTCTTGTTGAAAGGTCTCTTTTTATGTTCATTATTTTTACACCTTTACTTGATGGATAATTACAATAGGGTTTAGTGTTTTAACTCTCGGACCAAAACCCAAATACACCCTTAAGCTCACCATTATCCAACACTAGGAGTATACACATTCTTAAGGAAATGCTCTCTTTTGAACAAGTGTAGTGACTCACAAATACGAAGGTCAGATGTATCGTCCAAAACTTGTATCTTTTATATTTAAAGGCCACAAGACCATTAGAAAAAGTGAATTTTGACATTTTTGTCCGCAAAGTTTGTTGTCAATAATGTAAAGATTTGCAACAATCTTTACATGCATGTGTAGCATGAATATATGTCAACAATCACATGCAAAAACTATTTCCCTCATAAATTTGCTACAACTTTTTGACGAAAATATTCATGATATAGGGATTTTAGCCTATTCATTTCGTATCCACATTCTTAACAATCTCCATCTTGGCTCAAAATTGATTAACCTTTGTAAAATGCCTCCTTTTCCACAATACCTTGTATGAGGTCTTCAATTTTTACTGATGCAAATTAGGTCCAAGTACTGCTTGAACTTAGCAGTAGGGAGAGACTTTGTAAGCATATTGTCAGGATTATCTGCAATGCTAATCTTCTTTGCATTAATATTTCCTATGGCAACATCATTTTTAATAATGTAATATCTAACATCAATATATTTGGTCTTTTCGTGATACATTTTATCATTAGTCAAGTGTATAGCACTTTGACTGTCACAATAAATTGTTATCACATCATTCAATGAGCCAAGTTCACCAAGCAAGCCTTTCAACCAAATATCTTTCTTAATTGCCTTCGTTAAAGCTATGTACTCAAAACTTCGTTCTAGATAATGTGACAATGGACTGCAAGGTTGTCTTCTAACTAGTTGCACAACCTCGATTTGCAAAGACAGCCAATAATTGATCATTGTTTGTCAAGATAACCATCAAACTTTGAATCAACAAATCCCTAAAGATGATTTTTAGCGGCTCCAAATAGTAAATAGGAATTCATTGTACTTCCTAGATATTGCAAAATTCATTTCACTACTTTCCAATGTTTTCTTCCTGGTTCAGCAATGTCTACCAATTGCACTAACATGGGAAATATCAGGAAGACTTCCAACCACACTAACGAAAAGAACATGAGGCATGAATATCTTTTCCTTATCTGTCTAAGAATACAAGGCAGTTGACAATTTCAAAAAAGCAATATGTGGGATACTAAACTAATTTAGCATTTGTCATGCTAAAACAATCCAAGATCCCTTCCATATAAATTTTTCAGGTAACTTATAGAATCCCTTTCTGTCAATCTCGAAGAATCTCTATGCCAAGAATTTTCTTCCAATCAAAAGATTCTTCGTTTCAAATTCACTTACTAATTGTGCGTTCAATGTATTGATCTAAGATATATCCTTTGAGCCAATTAGCATATTATCTATATAAAGTAGAACATAAATGAAGGATCCATATGGAAATTTTCTGAAATATACACAATTGTCATAGTTACTCTTTGGGTAACCAATTTTCTCCATAAAAGCATCAAAACTCTTATAGCATATAGCCAAGGGGATTGTTTCAAACCATAGAATGATTTTTTCAACAAGTAAACATGTTCTTGTCCCTCAACCCTTATTGATGCATTTAAGATTTTCTTTTTTAGTTCATCATGTAAGCATGCAATTTTGACATCTACTTGTTCCAACTCTAAATCATGTGTGGCAATTAGTGAAAGTAAAGCAGATATTAAGGTATGCTTTATTGTAAGAGAGAAGACATCATTGAAGTCAACTTTAGCCATTTAATTTTAGCCCTTTGCAACAAATCATGCCTTGTACCTAGCAGCTTAGTTTGCTATAGGATTCCTTCTTATAGACCCATTTGCATCCAATGATTTTCTTCCCTTTTGGAGGTTCAACGAGATCCAGAATATGGTTCTTATCTCCTTTTGCATCACTATTGACCACATATAAACCTCACAAGAGATAGCTTCTTCATATGCGAAAGGCTTAAGCATCTTTTATCTACTTTGTTACTAACAATGCAAAAATAACTAATTCAAATAATCTATCAAGTTTCTTGGTTTTCCTTTTCTATCCTCTGATGGTTCTGAATTCTGCCGTGATTCCTGCTCATCATGTACCTTTGGAGGTTCTTTAGAAGAAGATTCGTTTGATGAAAATTTCCATCTTTTGCTTTTCTTTATCATTAGTTTCACTAGTTTTAGTAAGTATAACTACCTCTTTGACTCATCAAATGTTACATCGCTATTGATTAATAATTTTGGTACTTTGGGATCGTCACACCACAAAATTTTCCCTTCGCACAAGCTAATAACCAAGAAAAATGCACTTGCTGACTCTAGGCTTAATTGTCCCGCAAGCATTTTCTAGACTTCCACCTTGTGGACAAGGTGACTCTTTAGATAGGGGGTATTGATAAACCTCCAATCAAGCTCACCTACACTAGGAAGGGAAAAAAGGAGATTGCGACATAGACAAGGCAATTTCAGTTCCGCGATCAGATGCTTTAAGTGATCAAGAATAACCTCCACCATGCCTAGCTTCTCATGAAAAAGTCAGCCAATAAACACCGTCGTGATCTAGTGTTCAGCGTTTGGGATTTGGTTTTGCTTCGACTTGGGCCATACAGGCAGCAATCTTTGGTGAAACATTTCAATGAGAAATTATCCAGCCGCTATTATGGTCCTCATAAGATGCTGGCCAGAATTGGTCCTGTGGTGTGCCATTTAAACCTTCCTCACATTCCTCTATCCATCCGGTTTTTCATGTCTCACAATTGAGGCCAGCTATTGGCTTTGGGTCGGACCAGCTGGCTATTGAGGACATTCCTCCCACTGTCAAGGCTGATTTGTCTTTGGCCCTCTATCCAGCAGTTGTATTAGGCTTACGCAAGAGCCTTAATCCTCCAACACGTCATGAGGTGCTTATTCATTGGGCCGGCAGACTCCATTTTGAGGATTCATGGGAGTCTTATGAGGTTCTCAGCGAGCATTATCCAGACTTCCACCTTGAGGACAAGGTGACTCTTTGGATGGGGGGTATTGATAAACCTCCAATCAAGCTCAACTACACTAGGAAGGGCAAAAAGATTGCTACATTGACAGGGCAGTTACATGATCTGTTATTTTTTATTGTGTCATCCATTCTGTTATGATTTCATCTTGGATTGTGTGAGGTGTGTTTTGCGTGGTAGGGCTTACTATAAATAAGAGGGAATTAGGTTGGCTTGAGGGTATGGGAAATTTGTTATTGCTTTGTAAATGAGAGTTTCTGGTCTCTCGAATGCCAGATTATCAATGCATTCAATTTCATCTCATTTGATCCTGAGTTAATCCCATTCTTGTTGATTCTGTTTGTTGGCATCAAAAGGAACTTACCATCCTGTTTAGGGAAATAGATAAGTAGATTAATAGTAAAAAGTTAAGGTGAATTTATTTTATGACATGTTAATATATAATATATTGGTATTTTATGTTATTAATTATTTATTACGTATATAATTTTCTTTTAATAATTTTTCTGGGTATCCGCTTACCTAGTCTGAGCCTGCTTGAGACCAACCTGTGCCCAAGCCCGCTTTTCATATGATCAGGCTTGGGCAAGTTTGGACAAGGTTAAAAAATTCATGAGCCTGATTGAGCTCAACTCAAACCTGCCCGACTCCAGCCCATTGCTGGTCCGTATTGCTTGTCATAGTTAATGCATTGAATAGGATAGTGTTTCTCTTTTTCCATACTTCTCAACTCTCCATTTTTTCATTTTCTTCTTGTCTTTAGATGTCCAATTTTTATTATGGAGGGCAATTGACTTCTCTTTAGCAGTCTGGAAAAGTACTGTGATTGCTTTTGTCTGTCTTTTAATGCTCTGATATGATGCATCTATCTCAAAAAAAAAATTAAAAATAAAAGTAAAAATTAAAAATTAAAGAAAGAAATTAATATCCATGGATGTGTTGGTTTGCTATTTTTCTGACTGGCAATGAAAATTTATGGCATTTTGTTGTAGATATGGATGCAAGCCATATTTATTACGCAATCTTGCAGAACTTGGATTTAAGGAGCCAACACCAATCCAAATGCAGGCTATTCCAGTCCTCTTGTCTGTATGGTCTCTCATTTAAGTTATATTTTTCTGTGGCTGATTTCTCTCTCTCTCATCTGTTGGAACTTACAATCATAAGAAAATAACAAGAGATCAGTTAAATAGTTCTCGATGTCATCTGATTCACAATTTAATTGGAAATTTTGTGGTATAAGCGCTTTCTGAAGCTGTTATCTTTACTTTATCTACTTTCATTCATGTTTAGGGCCGAGAATGCTTTGCTTGCGCCCCCACTGGATCTGGGAAAACCTTGGCTTTTGTGTGTCCAATACTTATGAAACTTAAGGTACCTTTTTAAGCCTTTCAGCAACTAGAAATGGTAGTACACAAGCTTTTTTAATGAATTTCCCTTATACAGCATGCAATGAAGGATGGAATCAGAGCTGTCATCTTGTGTCCTACACGAGAATTAGCTGCCCAGACAACCAGAGAGTGCAAAAAAATGGCTAAAGGAAATAAGTTTTGCATTAAATTAATGACCAAAGAACTTGTTAAAAGTGCAGATTTTTCAAAGATGCCTTGTGATATTCTTGTATCAACACCACTTCGGTTACAGTTAGCTATCCGCAGGAAAAAGGTTAATTTAAACAGGTATGTGCTCATTAAATTAGTTATATCTTGGGTCTGCTTAGCCGGTAGAGACATTACAATGATAAACATGATGGTCTTGATTTTTGACTGCTGATAATCTTTCAATATTCTAGAAGCAACTCTACAATTTAAAGGTAAGAAAATTTCCATTTTTAGTACTTCATCTTGCCCTAATAGAGACTGTAGTTGTGCAAGATACGTTTATTGTGATCTACTGGTTAAGGTTGTTACCATGGTATGATACTACTGCTCACATATCCGATAATCTCATGTTTGGTTGATATATTTCATTATGGAGTTACAGATCATGCGATCAACTAACATGTTACTTGCCTTTTATTTCTTTCTTTTTTCTTCTTGGTCTTGGTCTCCCAGGGCTGGGGTTGGGGATGGAATGGGGAAGATAAGTGTTTTGAGGATTAGAAGTCAAGGGAGCATGTGCATTGTTATATGAGTTGTACGAAAACAATGATAATAAAAATGATTAGCTTTATACATGTTTTTTCAAAAACAGAATCCATGTAGATGAGCTTTTTAGTTTTTTTGTACTAGTAAATTTATATGGTAACAAGATATGAGCACTGTTTTTATTTTATTTGTTGTGAAGAAAATGTGATGAATGTAGCAAATTTTTGGATCAATTCTGTCTTGGTGTTAAAAAAAAATATATATATACGCTAATTGTTTGTAGATTGTTGTACATTCTAGAGAAAGAAGATGAATTTGCATTGAGATACCTGAACTTACAATTTTGGCTGTCATACAGGGTTGAGTATCTCATTCTGGATGAATCTGATAAGCTCTTTGAGTTGGGTTTGTTAAAGCAGATTGATTCTGTGGTCAAAGCATGCTCAAACCCTTCAATAATACGTGCACTGTTCAGTGCTACTTTACCTGATTTTGTTGAGGAGCTTGCTCGCACAATAATGCATGATGCTGTACGAGTAATTGTTGGCAGGAAGTGAGTATTATATTTATTCTTTACTAGGATGAAGAAAAACAATTTCCTTGATATGCATTGCTATATTAAATTTTGAACAGGAATACTGCATCTGAAACAGTCAAGCAAAAATTGGTCTTTGCTGGAAGTGAAGAAGGGAAACTTCTTGCACTTCGCCAAAGCTTTGCGGAGGTATGCTGCCTTCTGCTTGTGATTAAATTCCTTTTCATATTTCCTTTTTATTTTTTGGAGCTAATTTTTAGAACCCACACACTTAACAATCCACCTAGGGTTTGTGTATTTGTTGGGGTTAGTCATCAGAGGTCCATTTCATTATTGAGGAATTTTATTTTAGAACAAAAACTGTGAACTTAAATCTTCCAAAATAACTTATGTGTCACTTTTATGGCTACATTAGATGGGATTCCTTGTCTGCGAAGAGATAGGAAACATATTTAATTGTGGTTCACTTCTGCATCAGATATTCAGAACTGCAGTTCTGTGCATTTATGTGAAAGTACTTTTATGCAAGAGGCTTAGTGTGTTTGGACTTGGAATGGTTCATCTAGTTCATATGTTCTTCTGAAGCTACCAACAAACGATAAGTACTGCATCATGAAGATAACCCTGTTATAAAGTGTGATAGATTTTGATCAGATAGGAGAATCCCTAGTGTGCTTATTTTGGCACACAGCAAGAATTATCTACTGAACCTTGTTTTGGATTGTGATAGGCATTTCATTGAGTTACCAATGCATCTATTTTAGCATTTTTACATCTTCTTGACCAACTATTATTTTGGTCTGTCTCATACTTGACAGTAGAGTCTAAATCCACCGGTGCTGATTTTTGTTCAAAACAAAGCACGTGCAAATGAACTATATGAGGAACTGAAATTTGACAGTATCAGAGTTGGTGTCATACATTCTGATTTGCCTCAAACAGAGGTATGCTTATTTGTTTCATCTTCTCCCTACTAGATT
Organism: Triadica sebifera; assembly: GCA_023653625.1. Taxonomy (NCBI): domain Eukaryota; kingdom Viridiplantae; phylum Streptophyta; class Magnoliopsida; order Malpighiales; family Euphorbiaceae; genus Triadica; species Triadica sebifera. The sequence goes on from CM042897.1 coordinate 30,447, forward strand.
ATTTATTAACTTTCGTACGTGTAGTCCACAATGAGATTAAAGATCAAGGGAAAACCCTGGTGCCCATTGGTGCCAGGTCCAATTCTGAAGAATTCTAAATTCTGTCTTAATGCTTGTGGCATTTTGTTTCATAAATTCTCACTTATTTTTCCTTTTAGTTTCTCTCCCAACAACTATGGCCTAGTTAATCCTTATCTTTTGCATTTTTTGCACTTGACACAGCGTGAAATTGCTGTTGATGACTTCAGAATTGGCAATACATGGATCTTGATTGCCACTGATGTTGTTGCCCGTGGTATGGATTTCAAAGGTGTCAATTGTGTGATTAATTATGATTTCCCAGATTCTGCCGCTACATATATTCACAGGATTGGTATGTTTTTCAACCTTCAACTTTTTCTTGCCTGCGTTAATTAGACTTGCAGTTATCTGATCAGTTTGTTAAAGTTTAAGAGTTGATAGATATTTAGGCAGTTATATAACTGCATTCCAGGTAACTCAGCGTTATCTTTTCCAAGCCTGTGTCCTATATATGCATTTAGCGGAGGAATCTATGAAGTTTGACCCTGAGGAGCCATATAAGCATGTTGTCAGCAACAATTTCCAAAATCAATTTGATCATTTTCTGTAACTAACTTCCTTTGCATAGAGTTGGCAATTCGTTATCTAATCATGTCAGTGTCATAAAACGTGTATGACACGATTACACATAATACAAACACACAATTTATAACCGTGTCAATACAATAAAATACGATTATACAGGATTAATTAAATTAATTATATAATCAACTGGTAACTAGTCCGGTTAAAAAACTCAGTCTCCACTCTCACAAATATTATTCTTTTAGTCTTGTTTAGCTTGTCAACGTGTTCCCTTTAGCGATGTGGGATTGGCAAAATAAAGGAGCCAAGCGACAATGCAAAACAATCAAACGATGTGGGATTGGCAAACCATCATTTTCTCCTATTCCTTTACATCTCCACTAACAGTTTACTTTGTTTTTTTTTTCTATAATTTGTCAATATTAATACTCAATTTTTTTAATTCAAACCATAAAAATAATATAATTAATAGCTTGGAACTATTACACTTTTTTACCAATCAATGACATATGTGATATAATATATGAGACTATGATATAAATAATGAAACTAGTATTACTTTTTTAAATGGATTTGGTATAAAATAAATTACATATATTAACATATTAGACAAGTAAAATTCATTTACGACAAGGAAAAATCTGTGTTGCAAATGTGTTGACACGATTATGACATATATATTTTTAGCTCAAATCTATATTTGTTTAAGTCTATGTTATTTCGTATTATTTAATTGTGTCGTATTCAAAATTGTCAGCTCTACTATGCAATAAGATATTGTTTATTTTCCAGTATTTTTCTGATAGCTCCTGACCTAGTGTAAGTATTGGAAAAACTCAAAAACATAAATTATTTTCATGACAAAACCTTGTTGATTTGCAAATAGGTCGGTCTGGCAGAGCAGGAAGAACTGGAGAAGCAATTACTTTCTACACAGAAAATGATGTTCCAGTTTTGCGTAACATATCTAATGTAATGGCAGCTTCAGGTTGTGAGGTCCCCTCATGGATCATGGCTTTGCCCAAAGTGAAGTGGAAGAGACACCATCCGGAAAGGGAGTCGATTACAACAAAACCAAAAGGTCACGATGAGTGAAACAAAAATAATTGTAAGACACTGTTATTGATGAGCTTTTTAAAGTCCTAATGATTCTATTATAAATGCAATTTTAGCGACCTCAATTTTGTAGACTTTTACCATTTCGCTAATAGTGTCATAAGGTGTGCGACTTCATTATGGATCACAAAGTTTAGTTATAAATACTATTTTAGTGGATCTCAATCTCAGACTTCAAGCATTTCACCGATAGTGTCATACAATTTCTATGTACTAATCCAATTGGCGTGCAAACTTTGTCTTGCCACCTCAGCAAAAGTCACTCTAAAATTAGAATTAGTTTTATGAAAAATATATATACTTCAAATTCAGGTTAATTTTTTATATAATTATAAACTAATGAGCTTTCTTGCCTCTATGCACTTAAAAATAATAATAATAATAATAATAATAATAATAATAATAATAATAATAATAATAATAATAATAATAATAATAATAATAATAATAATAAAGCAGCTCTTAAGCCTTCCGTACGCCTTATCAGCAGGATTTGGTTCCCTTCAGCGCTTCTCAAGCTGAACTTGGGGACTATTTGTTGCAAAAAAGTTGGAGGTGGTATTATTAGGAATGAGAGTGGAGATAAGTGGTGGTCGAGCTTCCACATCAGGAACAGTGAAAAGATCTTCGTCAGTCTCTTCTGGTATATATAGCAGATTGCAGGGGAACAGAGGATTGAAGCAACAAAAAGCACTAACCGACTTTTACTCTTGTTGCAAAGAATTGAGTTGTTATGGTTTTCCCTCCAAGAAGAAGTAGCCTCAACCTCCAAGAAGAGTTGTTATTGTAAACTGTTTTTAGAAAAAATAAATAAATAAACATTTTTTTTCCAAAACAAGTTTAAAAAAAATAGTTTATAAAATATTAAAAAATTAATCAATTAAATCAAAAAAATTTGAAATTTATTTTTTTTATACCCAATAATCCCAACCACTTTTCCTACATTTGATTTTTTATTGGAAAAATTAGATGATTTATACTTTAAATTGCTTTATAAAAAAAATATGTGGACATGTTGCCCCAATATATTGAGCCTTTCAAAGTCCATCACAAGTCTACACGAGTAAATTGTTATGGATATCTCATATCTCATCAATATATACGATTTTCTGTCTAGAAATGTTTTTGTTGGAGAAAATAAACCGGCTTCTCTTCATTTTTCCTTTTTTCCCTAAATTTTTCATTGCAAATTATATTATTGATTCATATTCATAATATATAATGTATCATTTATTAATACGACACTATTTTTTACTAGGTGTTAATGTTTCACACGTGTGTTTAAAATACAGTGAGGTTCATTATTTATAATATCTATTAGTTATTTATCAGTTATAATTTACATATTCATTAGTTATAAATTATAGATTCACCATTTTTAACTTACAAGTTCATCAATAATAACTAATTGGTTCATCATTTATAACTTATAAGTTTATTATTTATAACTTATAGATTCATCATCTTTAACTTACCGATTCATCAGTTATAACTTACAGGTTTATCATTTTTAACTTCTAAGTTCATCAGTTATAACTAACAGGTTTATCAAATTATAACTTACATGTTCATCATCTTTAATTTACAGATTCATCAGTAATAACTTTCAGAATCATCTTCTATAACTTACAAGTTCATCATCTATAACTTCGATATTCATCAAATATAACTTATAGATTCATCATCTATAAATTACAGGTTCATCACATTTAACTTGCATGTTAATCAAATATAACTTCTTGTTAATCATTTATAACTTACATATTCATCGTCTATAACTTATAGATTTATCATCTTTAAATTACAGATTCATCATTATTAACTTACAGGTTTATTATATATAACTTACAGATTTATCATCTCATCATTTATAAATTCAATATATTTTTAGATTATATACATATGGATATATTTCACTGTCATTATGATTAATTCAAAACACCATCGTTGATTTTTGAAAAATACTTAATTTACTTTTTATGAATAAATATTATTTAATTATTATTGATATAACATTCTTTTTATTTTAATATTCAGTTAGTCTTATCTAAGAAATGTAAATGGGTCAAACTATTCATACGTTACTCGAGTTCGGCTTATGAAATATTTAAATTAAACTCGGAGGTAAATGAGTCGAGCTCGAGCTTGAGTAATTTATCGAGTTGAGTTCAAGTATTATAATACTTCACTTGTAAAACTTGCGAGTTTAATAGAATAATTATTTTTTTATTATTTATTAAATTATTTTTATACTATCAGTATTTAAATATATTTGAGATTAATCGAGTTGAGTTGATTTAAAGTATAGTAGAGCCAAATACATTATTTATTAAATTTTTTAATTGATTCGAGTTTTGCCAAGTTGAACTCGAGTAACTAAAATATTTTTCTAGTCGAGTTTTGAACAATTAAAAATAAATTTAAATGAGTTCAAGTCAAATTCAAGTTTCAAGTTTTCTAATCAAGTCAAACTCAAGTATAAATTGTATTAACTCGACTATACCCCTAGTCCTACCTCAAACATATCATTCTCATTATTAATAAAGTGACAAATTGTTAGATAAAAGATTAATTAACATTATCAATTGTTTTTTGCCTTCAAAATTGTTAGGTTAATAAATTCATATTCATTGTAGACAACTCTTCTTATTATTTGAAAGGAATAATGCACTACTTTGTTTCACATGTGCTAAAAATTATGAGTTCATAATACAATATCAACATGGGTCTAAGTTACAACAACTCCTTTGCATATTATTAGTCATCGTGGACACAGAGAGAAGCCCATGCTTAGAGGCTCAACAGAAGCCCAAACAAGGGCCTGCCACGCTGACCACAAGCCTAGGTCGTCCTTGTCCCATGGTACTTGCCAGAGCAGGAGAGCAACCAGAAGAACTGAATTGCTGAGCTGCGAATTGCGATTCCCTCCCAAACCAAAATGAAAGGACTGCCTTCATCGTCTTCTAAAACTCCCATCAAGTTCAGAATGTAAGTTTATTTTTTCTTTTATCTATATATTTTTTCAGCTGATTCAGTCGAAACACGTTTTTTTTTTTGTAAACAAAAATAAAAAGGCCAACGGCGGAGAATTTAGTACCTATTCGATTGGACATAGAAATCGACGGCCACCGCTTTAAGGATGCATTCACATGGAATCCTTCAGGTATTCTCTCTTCTGGGTTTGTAATCTTTGAACTATTGTAAAAAATTTTGATACAAAATTGATGATTGTGGAAGTAGATCCCGACTCTGAGGTGGTGGTTTTCGCTAAAAGGACTGCCAAAGACTTGAAGTTGCCTCCTGCTTTTGTTATGCAGATCGCTCAGTCCATTCAGGTTTTCTTCTTCTTTTCTTGCATTTGTTTCCTCCACGGATCACATCTCGATTAAGCATTATAATTTTTTTACGCGAAATTGATAAGTTTCAACTTTTCCTTGGCAGTGTTCCTTTTACAGTATTCTTTTCTATTTAAATGCAAATCGCAGATAACCTATTCTAATTGTTTGTTCCCGTCTATATGCTTAGACGCAATTGTCTGAGTTTCGATCCTATGAAGGTCAAGACATGTACACTGGCGAGAAAATTCTTCCTATCAAGGTTTTTGATGTACTACTTTTCTCTTCTAATCTCTCTACCCTATTTAAAGGCTTGGTTACTCAATACATATTATGTTGCTTGCTTCCTGTCAGCTTGATCTTCGGGTGAATCACACTCTTATCAAGGATCAATTTTTGTGGGTAAAAGCTTAGCATTCAATTCCATTATACATGTTGCAGCAATTTTTACTATGATGATTATTATTATTTCTGTCTTTACTGTATCTATGCGTAATGATTCTCAGGACTTGAACAACTTTGATAGTGATCCTGAAGACTTTGCTAGAACCTTTTGTAAAGATATGGGTATTGAAGACCCTGAAGTTGGAGTAAGCAAAGTTATTCATCATTGCATCTCCCCCTAAACACCCTTTGAATCTATCGAAGCCATCTTCTTTTTATGTACGAGTCTGAAGTATTTTTAATTCTCAAGATATGTTTTGCAGCCTGCTGTTGCCTTTGCAATCAGGGAACAACTTTATGAGGTCAAACTTGAACTGTTTAGTTGTGCTATATTGTGCTTTTGCTTCACCACATCTTATATTACTCAGTTTCTCGGTTCACTTATCATATCCCTATGATATCTGGTCTGCTAGATTGCAATTCAAAGTGTAGCTACAGCAAGAGAAAGCAGATTGAGCAAAAAGGGTCGCCGAGCTGCTGAATATGTCCCTGGAAGGTATTTCTTGTTGGCTGTTGCTTAAGACTTTTTCCACATCAGGGAGCTGGATGTTTTAGTTACTTGATGGATGAATTGACTTACAAACCTTTCTATCTTGCAAAGTAGAGCAGGGGGTGCTTCGTTGGACTTGATGAAGTTATTCAGCAATAAATACAGCGTGGTTAGGTATGTTTTGATATTCTGTGATGTAAGAGAAAATATAATCTCCTGAGCCCTGAAGGATTTAACATTATATTGCTATGTTAATTATTACCATGTCTCAGAAGCTTTAGAAGAAAAGCCCAGACAACAATTGCATAATTTGCACTAGAGTAATGTAACAAACATCAGTTTCCTCTTATCCTAGTCCCATAGAATTCTCTGCTTTATTATTTCTGTTATTATTTTTTTGCTATGAAACTCTGTAGTGCATTTGGGGTAACTCTGATAGTATTTAGGCCAACTAGAACTTATGTTATCCTCAAGAATGATAGTAAGGATCAAAGGAGAAACAAATCATATTTTCAAGGCCTGCCAGACCGTTTATGGAAGAGAAAGAGAGTGACTATTCACAATCCCTCAAAACTCTTCTTGCGCTTCCACTGAATTTATTAATGCGCAAATGAACGATATGCCCACTACAAGGGAAAGCGAAATTCACTGTTCCTCCCTCCCCTCTCATCTTTATCTTCCTCAGTTTTGAACTCTGTGTTAATATTGACCAAATGCTTGCTTTGAGATAATATTGATGTGAATTGTCTCGATGAATGAATTTTATTATTATTATTATTATAGCTTCAGCTTCATGTTTAATAAATTCATTTTCTAATAACTTGCATAAAGTAAGAAGTAATTTAAAATTAGTGTTGAAAATAATATTTATTATTACTTATTATTTCCCTTACATGATGAAAGTACATTCTCTAAAATTTGGTTCTAAAATTATTTGATATGATAGAAAAACAATATTTATTTTGTATGTGTGAAGTAAATTAATATTGTATATTGATGGGTAAATGGGTGGATTGGGGTTGATTAATGTTAATTGGGTATTGTTACCCATTTGATTTTAGATGGATCATAATACAACCTAACTATATAGATCCAACCCATACCCACTCATTTGCCACCCCTATTCACTGGTTTGGATCTTGATTTGACCCTCTATTTCTACTTGTTGCTTTGAACGTTAACTGTGATGGACCGTTTGTCTGTTAAATAACATGCTAGAGTTCTGCTTGGAGAAAAAAGAAAAAATATAAAAAGTATGGAAATGAATAGTTTGGGATAGCATGAGGATGGGGTTGAGTGAATACATCTATTATCAAAGTCTAGTAACTCGATTAGTAATAGTCTTTGAGAAAGGGATTAAGAAGCATTCTTTTAATGGCATGTCTATCAATTCACATATCAATAAATTAAGTGGGAAAGCGAGAAGAATATGCTGATTTTGTGAATAACACCCTTTAGAAAAATAGAGATACTTTGATCTGTTATTGCTCAACATGAAAAGTCTGCAGTTATTAATGTCAACAATTTTTTCCCTTCTCTCTTTCTGCTAATCATCTCCAAAGAAAAGAAAGTGCACCTGAACTGCAGCACAACTGCTGTGGTTGTGGTCTTGTGGTCTTGTGGCCTCATTCTATCTTTCAATTGTGGATCTGTCCAGTGTTGGCTATATTCTATCTTTCAATTGTGTATCTGTCCAGTGTAGGCTATATGTGTGCAATGCAGCGCTTAACCAACGGTTATCCTGCCTTCCTTGGCTATTCAACATTATTAGACAATTCTTTTGTATTTTATATTCAGAAATTGTGCTTTGACCTTTGCATGCTAATAAATCTTATAAAATGGACACTCTTTGATGATGTCTTGCTTTCTTGTATTTTTACCTTAGGAAAAGAAAGGAATGGGATGTATATGAGCCTATTGTGGATCTCCTATCAAATGAAGAAGTGGATGCTCTTGAAGCAAGGGAGGAAAGAAATATGCGCTGAATTATACACATTAGCTTGACATATATATGTATTTTCAGGAAAATGTGATATTGATTCTGAATTATGAGATAGCTCATGTCATACGTTGAGTTATGGCATGGCATTTGCATTTCTCATATGTTACAAGGAGAAATCAAAATGCAAAATTCAAGAATTGTGTATATGAATGTGATATCATGGTTTATTATATGTGAAATGTTATATCCTTTTCTGTATTAAAGTCTTCATCCTTTACATGGCATATTTCCTTTTTAAATGTTATGTGATTCACATAAAATAATAAGAGGTAAATGTCACTCTCAAAAGATGGAAAAGGTAGTTAGCATTCCCCTTGTTATTATAATAATATGACCTGCTAAATAGACTCTAAAAAGAATGGTCAAGAAATAAAATTAACAATCTGTACTCCACATTTTTTGAGTCGTTAACATATGGTGGCTTGTAGCAAAATTTAATATAGAAAGTGATGTGCTTTTAAGAAGCCTTAAAAGTCTATATCTAGTGTTTTACTGGCCATAAGTTCATAAGATCTTATGTAACATTATCCGTCATATCATAGGTTAATTGTAGAGGTTTGTCAGTAGTTGCATGCACTCTCAATTTTGAATAATTTGCGTTCCCTTACCTTTTTTTTTTTGGTCAAAAGTGTTCCCAACTCATTAGATTTTCAGTTATGTTAACAGCTCAAATTATTATATTATTTAATATAAATCATGAGCGATATCTAGCAACACATCATAATTTCCAATTTATCAGAAAGTCAGTGGTGTAATACTCGTAATTAGGGCTTAGTAAATAATACGGATTAAAAAGATAAAAGTATATGATTAAGAGTTATGGGGAAAGAGTTGAAATGAGACAAGAATGTAAAAGTCACAGGGTTCACACCCGTGACAATACTTTTACGACCGTGAATTATCGCAAGATGAAATTCTGGATTTAAACAGATTCACAGTTGTGATAGTAGTTGTTACACCCATGAATATCGTCAGATATAAAATCCCATCAGTTGTTTTTTTTTCTTTCTCTCACAACCTAAAATTGAAAAAGAACCCAAGAATTTAAAGTTTTCTCATACCATAGGCCAATGCCTTATGTTTTTCTTTGATTCCAAGCCCTAAACACCTAAGCCAAAGCAAAAGATCAAAGTTTAAACAAGTTTTTGGAAAAAAAAAAAGAGCATAAAGAAGTGAAGTTCTTGAGAAGTCTAAACCTAAGAAGGAAGAGAGGAGTCAAATCTTCTATTTCAATTATGTTTCCTTCGATTGCAGTAAGGAATCACGTTTCTCTTTTGTTTTTACAAACTTTCATAGTTTTAATCATGTCTAGTCTGTTATGGTAGAGACTCATTTCCAAATGAGTTAGGGTTTCGGGTAATTAATGAGTTTTCATGGCTTAAGACCCCTCTCTAAGTTATTGAAGGTTATAACATGTGTTAGTAAGAAGTTATATGAGACTAAGGTTGTAAGAAGGGTTAAAGTTAGGGTTTTCATCTTTATGACTTTAAAAGCTAAGTTTAAGGGTTATAGATTTTGATATAGATATGTTATATGTGATAGGAATTGAAAGATGAGGTTGTGAAACCCACCAAAGGGATAAGCAAGCTTAGGTGAAGCTTGGTTTTTGAGGCTCCATTAGAGGTATGTACATATATGCATTCAAATTCCTAAAAATATGGCATTTTGTGTGTTAATTAGGTGATAATTGAATTGTATGCTTTATATGTTAAGTGCAAAGTTCAAATGATGTAATTAATGCCATGAGATATAATATTGATAAGATGTGGGATAAATGCAAATGTGTATTGAATGAGCATTGATGATGCTTGTTATGTATATGTAATAAATGTGCATAAGATGTATTAAAATGGAATAATGAATGATGTTGCCCTAATGTGTGAAAGAGGTAAGTAAGAATGGTTAAATGTATATGGAATATAAATGCTTGAAGAGATGACTTATGAGAACAAAAAGAGTAAATGGAATGATTATGTGTTTAAATAATATTTTAACATGTTTTAATGCATAACGTGATGATTATGTTGATAGAAAGAGGTTGTCATAGGACAATCTTTAGAACCTTGCATATGACTTGTAATAAATGCATGTTCTAATGTTGTTAACAATTGAAAAATCCATATTCATACCCGTGACTAGGTATTCATGACCGTGAATCTCATCGGATGAAGGTCATGCCTTTGACTCTTTATTCACGCCCGTGAAGTAAGTGCACAAAACGAACAGAAGCTTTCATGACTTGGGTCACAGTTTTTTTTCATGGATAGGGTTACTCGTAAAGCTTGTTTTAAATGAGATATGTTGTTTTTTCTTAAATGGTTATAATGTTATGCCTATGCACATGCATTCATGATGGAATGTTTAAAGTATGCTTCAAGGCATTTTAACACCTCTATTGGTCTCTACTAGTTTGGCTCTTTCCGGATAGTCTCTATACATATTGTCTATTGACCCACAAAAATAACACGCTCATGTGAGCCTTCTGCATTTGCCCATATGTTGTCTATCACAATAAGTACATGTAGGCCTTTGTTCAGCATATTGGCTCTGCCCTCTACCTAGGTAAAATAAAGTCATAGTACAACCTCTAGAGCTTGAGTATCCACCTCTATTACCAGACTGTGTTGGCATATATCTACCTCTTTTTCCCAGCCTTCTGCTAGACCCACCAGAGAACTCACATGCTGCCTTTTTAATTTATTGTTCCTCAGCTTTTTTCATTAACCGTTTAGCTCTAATTGCAGTAACTCTGAGCCTGACATAATTATCAAGATCAGTAGTTGTGATTCTTTTTCTGATCTCATATTTGAGGCCCTTCTCAAACTTCCTGCATTTGTCTCTTTTAGTAGAGACCATGAAGGTGACATAATAGGAAAGTTTGTTGAACTGCACTTCATACTCAGCAACAGACATGTTCCCCTATTTTAGATTCAGGGATTCCTTTCTCTTCTCATCTTTATATACTTCAGACATGTAATTGTTCTGAAATTTCCGGAGGAAATCATTCCATGTCAGAACTAGTGGTTGTGCGTCACTGTCGGGGACTGTCTCCCACCATTCATAGGCATTGCCTTGAACTAAAAATATTGCATAATCCAATTTCTCCTCTGGAGTGCATCTCATCATATTAAGTACCCTCTGTGTTCTTTTAAGCCATGTCTCAGCTTCGACGGGGTCTGTAGTGCCATTAAAATCAATTGCACTTTGTTTCCTCAACTTGTCATATCGTTTTTCCCTGTACATTCCAGGATCATGCACTTCGCGTTCTGGGTTTTCATCGGGTACCTTTACATGAGATGACTATTATGCATATGCTGGAGCTCTAGCTCCTAGTGTAATGGCCCAAATACTGGGTTAGTCATAAACTATAGTTTCCGAGATTGATCAGTATACCCGAAAAATACACCCGTGGATAAAAATATTTTATTTGATCATCGGAAAATATAGGTTATGACTAGTCTGAGGGTAAAATTTGGAGTGCAAATGAGGTCAAATAAGTGCTCAAAAGTCAAAATTAAGAAAAAAGGGACCCAGTTTAATTAAATAGTTGGTTGAATGTAATTTGACCCAATGACTTTGCAAGTCTCATATCCTATAATTTCATTCAATGACTTGCAAGTCTCATATCCTGTAATATTATTCACTGACTTTGCAAAGTTAACACTGAGATTTTTACCATAATATAATATATCACATATATCAAAACATAAACTTTACACCTATGTATTTTCGAGTTGAATTCATTTGTATATTTTTAGACTCATTCCAAAATGACTATACATATTCAAGCACGTAAATACAAAACACATATGACATATTTTCATGCTTGTGTGGAATGCAAGGAGAAAGAGTGATGAGGCTCGGCCAGTGACCTGTGCTCCATGTCTTTTATACGCTACTCAAAATGAGCTATCACTTTTCTTTACCTGAAAAATGATGCAAATTGATGAGTTGCGGCTCAGTGAGAATAACCATCCAATGAGCTCTAAAGTACCAAACAACTCATAGTAATAAATCACAATTCCAATATATACCATGTATTCCATTCCATTCATCAGTATTATATAAGTATCAATAAAGCTGAAACATATAATCATTACTCTTTATGTATATAAATGTTTTGCTTATTTCATTTTGTTGTGACCAAGTTAAACAGACATTGCCCTGGGTTTTCATGTGAATATTTGCCATGTGAACATTTGCATTTGCATTTGCATTTGCTAGCTAGCTTGATCATTTGTTTCATTTGCATATTTGTTGGGCCATAGACCTTTTCTTTTTCTTTACAATATCGATTAACTAGTCACAATGCCTTTTTAGCCCATATGCATATGCACTTGTATTTAAGCATTCATCAACCACTGCATCTTTATCATATACAACATACATATATTCCATATATACCTCATATGTCAAGCATATACCTTGCATATACTATACATATACCATGTATATATATCACATTTGTCAAACATATACCTCAAATATACCGCAAGTATACCATTTATGTGTACCAAAATGTCACAAATTATCCATCATTACATTATCAAGGACCAATCATGACAATCACATGAATCACATAGCAAGCAACATTCATTTGCACTAAAGAATTCAATCGATAATTAGATTCATCATTCTCCTTTGATTCCGACCCCTAACTTATTGTCTATCTGCTCCTTGTGGGTCTCCAATATGTTGCGAGCCTAATATGAAAACATAATCGATTAACTTATGATTAGAGAGACTTAATGTGGCTTAAACAAATTAATATGCATTGTTCATGTCAATAGTTAAGATTTTTCCTATGAGGCAGTGTGACCTTATGAGACTGTTTAGCCTATAACTTTTTCTATAATTGACCAATTAATATGATTATTGTTCCTAATTAAAAATAACATATAATTATAGAACATATTCAAATATCAGACCAATTGGATCATTGTACAATATTTGGTGGAATTTCTAAGAGTGTTCTGTTTTCTGCCTTTAGGCAGTTTCAGGGTACTCATTTGGATTTATCATAACTTATAATCTATATGTACTATTTTAATGAAACTTTACAGACACTTATAAGGGTTCATATGGAATATGTTTCATGTTTACAACCTTTACCAATTATATCTCTAAGGTCTTCTAATTATACCAAACATTTTACTGGTCCAGAATAAAATTGACTTCCGGACCAGTATGGCTTTCAAAGGCCATAACTTAGTCTATACATAACCAATGAAGTTTCCATTAGTACCAAAGTTTAGCTAAGACATATACCTATAACTCTCATGTTTTGATAATTTACAGAATCTAGTTCGAACAAGCTCAAATTAGCCAAACAAATTACTGTATCTTCCCAGGGCACTCAGTATGCAGTTCAAACCATGGAACAGTCATGGTTCCATTCACCATAACTCACAATTTGCAAGGTCTATGAATCTGAAATTTGGTAGACAGATACAAAACACATATATTTACAACTTGTATGTTTTGAGAGACTTGAAATAAGGTCTTTAACATATTTGAAATCAAACCACACAGTAGCTAACTTGGTTAGGGTTTACACCCTGACCAGTTTCAGTACAAAGAGAATATCGCTCCCTATACCTAACATATTGCAAAAATGTTTACATATCCATAAATCAAAGATATAAAGGAACAACTTTTGTGTTTTATACATTTCCATAATCAATTTCTATTAACATCAAAATCGGGGTGCAATTCAGTGCCTAATATTAAACCTAAGCAACTCAAATCAACCCTATAGCAATAAGAATTGATTACTTACCAAGAACAACCTTGAAAGGGATCAATTAGCTTTAAAAACTAGGCGAAAAAAGGAATAATTGAAGTCTGAAATGGAGGAAATTGAAGAAGAAGTCGGGCTGGAGAAGAAGGCAGAAATGGGGAAGAAAGATGAAGATAAAGCCAACTTGTTTTTTGTCATTTTGTCATTTTCTCTTCTTCTCTTCTCTTTTCTCTTCTCATTTCTCTTTTATCTTCTCTTATATTTCTCTTTTGTGTCATTTTCATTTTATTTTGTCTATATTATTATTATTATTTACATATATTTATAATTCCATTAATTCACACAATAATACAACTTAATCATTTGACCCAATTTAACTAAATTAACAATGTAATTGTTTACTAATCTTAATCTAATCACTTTGCTTACTTTAATTTATACACCTTATTCAATTCATTTCTAATACTTTGTTATCCTCATTTAGGTTATAAGGATACACGTGTAACTCGATATAATTTCCAAATACTAGGACACGTAGCTAGTGCATGCCATGAACTTGTTCCTACAAAAATACGTATGAAATGCACGTGTTCAATTGAATTGTATGCAAGATGTACAATTCTCCCCTCCTTTTAAAAATTTCGTCCTCGAAATTAATACCTGAAAACAGGTGTGGATATTGCTTTTTCATATTTTCTTCTGTTTCCCATGTTGCCTCTTCTTGTAAATGGTTATGCCATAATACTTTAACCAAAGGTATTTCTCGATTTCTTAGCTGTTTAATCTTGTATCCAATGATTTGCACTGGTTCCTCAACATAACTCATGTCCTCTGCAATCTTAATGGCTTGATCTTTAAGTACATGTGTAGGATCTGACCTGTATCTTCTAAGCATGCTCACATGAAACACATTATGTATCTGAGCCATCTCGGGTGGTAAAGCCAACCTATATGCCAATGGACCAATCTTCTTAAGAATTTTATAAGGCCCTATATACCTTGGGCTCAATTTACCCTTTTTGCCAAATCGAATTATCCCTTTCCATGGAGATACACGAAGAAACACCTTTTCACCTAACTCGTATTCCATCTCCCTTCTATGCTGATCAACATAACTTTCCTGCCTATCATGTGCTGCCTTTAGCTTGTTCTTGACAACCTTGATCTTATCCACTGTGTCTTGCACTATCTTTGGCCCTTCTAATGCACGTGCTCCTTCTTCATCCCAAATGATAGGGCTTCGACACTTTTTGCCATACAATGCCTCATATGGTGCCATCTGGATACTGCTATGATACTGGTTATTGTAAGCAAATTCAATCAATGCTATATATTCATCCCAAGCACCTCTGAATTCCATAGAACATGCCCTAAGCATTTCTTTCAATGTCTGTATAGTCATTTCTGATTGTCCATCAGTCTGTGGGTGGAATGCAGTGCTAAAGTTCAATTTTGTTCCCAATGCATTCTGTAAACTCACCCAAAAATGTGAGGTAAACCGTGGATCTCTATCAGACACAATGGACACTGGAATGTCATGCAATCTGACTATCTCATTCACATATAATTTGGCCAAACTCTCAAGTGTACAGCCCCATCTGATAGGTAGAAAATGTGCTGACTTGGTTAATCTGTCAATAATTACCCATACTGCATCATTTTTCCGTGGAGTTCTTGGCAATCCATAGACAAAATCCATCGTTATTCTTTCCCATTTCCATTCTGGCACTGGCAATGGATGTAACTTACCAATTGGTGCCTGATGTTTAATTTTAATCTGCTGACATGTCAAGCATTTGGAAGCATATTCTGTTATGTCTTTCTTCATTCTTGGCCACCAGTAATGAGGCCTTAAACTGTGATACATCTTTGTCATCCCTGGGTGCATTGCATAGGGTGCAAGTGTGCCTCTTCCATTATTTCCTGATGTAAGTTCTCAGTGTTTGGAACACATATGCGTGACTTTAACATCAGTACATCATCCTGCAATTGAAAATCTTTACTGTTTCCCTGCCTTACTGATTCAATTTTCTCACACAATTTAGGATCTTTGCTTTGTGCTTCTTTGATCCTCTCCTTTAGTATATGTCTGACTTGAAGAGTAGCAATCAGTGATCCTTTATCATGTATATTTAATTCAACATTCATAGATCGTAATTGAATCAAATATGGAAAAGAGGATACTTGCAAGTGAGCTACACTGCTACTAGCCTTCCTACTCAATGCATCTGCTACCACATTGGCTTTCCCTTGATGGTATTCAATTGTACAGTCATAATCTTTCAATAGTTCTAACCACTGTCTCTGCCTCATGTTTAATTCTTTGTGTCAGCAAATAACCCAAGCTTTTATGGTCTGTGAAGATTTGGAATGTCTCACCATACAGATAATGCCTCCAAATCTTCAATGCAAATATGACTGCAGCCAGTTCTAAATCATGCACTGGATATGAGATCTCATGTGGTCTAAGTTGTCTGGATGCATAAGCTATCACCTTACCATGTTGCATCAACACACATCCCAAGTCTTGGTGAGAAGCATCACTATATACTGTAAACCCACCTGTACCTGTAGGGATGGTTAACACTGGTGCTGAGGTTAGCCTGTGTTTTAGTTCATCGAAACTCCTCTGACATTCTGGAGTCCACTTGAAAGGCATATTCTTTCTCAACAATTTAGTCAAAGGGCTAGCAATTAAGGAGAATTCATCAACAAATCTACGATAATATCCGGCTAAACCCAGAAAACTATGCATTTCTGAAATATTTTTAGGAGCTTCCCAATTTACCATAGCCTCAATTTTCTTTGGATCAACCTCTATGCCCTTGCTCGACACCACATGTCTGAGAAACACCAAATGATCTAACCAGAATTCACATTTACTCAATTTGGCATATAATTGTTTCTCCTTCAAAGTTTGCAACACAATTTTTAAATGTTGTTCATGTTCTCCCCTATTCTTTGAGTACACCAATATGTCATCAATAAATACTATCACAAACATATCCAAACATGGTTGAAACACCTTATTCATTAAAGCCATAAATGCAGCTGGAGCATTAGTCAATCCAAATGACATTACTAAAAATTCATAATGTCCATACCTGGTTCGAAAGGCAGGCTTTGAAACATCCGTTTCTGCTACCTTCAGCTGGTAATAGCCTGATTTCATATCAATCTTGGAAAATATTTGGGCTCCTTGCAACTGGTCAAATAAATCATCTATTCTAGGCAATGGATATTTGTTCTTCACCGTCATTTTGTTCAGTTGCCTATAATCGATGCACAATCTCATTGTTCCATCTTTCTTTTTAACAAATAACACTGGAGCTCCCTATGGTGATACACTAGGTCTAATATACCTTTTGTCAAGTAACTCCTGCAATTGGGCCTTTAATTCTTTCAACTCAACTGGGGCCATTCTGTAGGGTGACCTTGATATTGGTGCAGTTCCTGGTACTAGTTCAATAGTAAATTCTATCTCTCTATCTGGTGGTAAACCAGGTAGATCATCTGGGAATACATCATCAAATACCCTTACCACTGGTATATTTTCAAGCAAGCTATCGGTGGTTCTAGTATTAGTCACATATACCAAATATGCTTCGCATCCCCCTTTGATCATTCGAAATGCCTTTACAGCTGAAACTAGACATGTAGGCACAAGTTTTCTTTCACCTAGAAATACTACCCTTGGCTGGTTTGGTGATTCCAAAATTACTTCCTTAGTAAAGCAATTCACTATTGCATTGAAAATAGCAAACGATATCCAAAAATTTATTTTAAGATATGGATAGACTCTAAATAATATTTAGGATTATTGGACAGAAATTTTACGGTAACACCGAAAATTGAATTATCTATCCGATTTAAGTGAGCTGGACAGGAAACAAACTCCGATTGAGTTGAAATTTTTTTTATAGACATATAAAAATATTTTATAAATTATGGAATGAAATTTGGGTGAAATTGAGCTTGTAAAGTGAGAAAAATAATCTATAGTGCATAATTGGGCCTAAATGGGTTGAGATTTGTTTGACCCAAGCCCACCCATTTAATACCACTATAAATAGGCTCAACATCATAATTATCTAGAGATAATCTGGAAACTTATTCTTCCCAAAATCACTTGCATGGCCGACACTCATATTTCCCATTTTCTTTTCAATTTCCTTCCATTTTCTTCACTTTTTACACCAAAATCAACTACTCAAAAATAATTTCAGCCATTTTATTAGCTAATAGAAGTTTTTAATCTTCATTTGGGAGGTTAAAATGGTAGGAAATCAAAGGAGAAAGTTTAGGATATTAATTTGAGGTAAGAAAAATTTATGGTTTTAAATTAATTTAATGGTTCAAATAGGTAGTTTAAAGTATGTAGATGATAATTATGAAGTTTATTTGAGCTAAGGAAGTAAATTAATGGTGGATTGATGAAGGAAAATTTTTTATCCATGGTAGGTTCAAGAGAAGGTGAAGTTCTTCCAAGGAAAAGGCAAAGGAAAAGGAAGTTTAGGAAGACCTAAACAAGCAATTAAGGTTAGTGATTCCATAATCTAATTATTTCCATTAATTAAGTATGATTTAAGGTTATGGAAATTTAGAAAATTGTGTGTTTTGCATATAATTGTTAATTAATGCTTAAAACATAATTAATGGATTATGAAAAGTGAATTAGAATGATTAATTTCAACTAAAACAAATAATTAGTGGAAATTGTAAAATGTGACCTTATTATGTGAAAAATGAATATTAAGGAATAAACACATTTTAGTGTAATATTATGATATATATGGAATAATGAATGTATTAATTAGTGAAATGAATAATTAGAAATTGAAAGAAAAATTTTAATGATGAAAATTAAATATAGGCAACAAAAAAAGAAGAGAAATTAATATTTTCTTTGCTAATTAAATAAAAATTTAGCCATAAAATGTAAGAAGATATGATTTTAAGTGTGTAGAAATTGATTGAAAATTTTTAAATTAAATATTGAATATTTTTCTATTTATTTATGATATTATGTATGAAATGAAAAATAATGAATAAAATATATTTAGTGAGTTTATAACTTAATTGATATATTAGAATGAAAAATGTGGAAAAAATTTGGTAATGATAAAATTGTTATGAAAGAATAAATTATTAAGTGATTAATAACGTAAAAATAATGAAATTTATGGTTTAATAGAAATTGAATTGAAGAAATAAAATAATGTCCTTAGTTATTTTTCTGATGGTTAAATCTAGCTTGTGATATAATTGGCTAGCTATAGGAACACTATTACCGCGGTGCGGGTCATGGCGACTCACTTATGTAGGCCAATGATGGTCTATTTCAGTGATTGCAACTCAATGATTCAGTGTACAATATAGTGCTCGGGTGATCTTTCAGGATTACTCTTTAGTGTAGTGGACTCTTGAGGTCTACGTCTCATGTATCAGTTCCGAAGATTTTCTATCAGATTGAAACTAGGGGCATTTGTGAATGAAATGATTAAAGTGATAATTATGAATAAAATACGAGAAAAGTGATTAAAATGAAAAATATGACAAACATGGAATAAGTGAAAAATATAAGAAAAATAAACAATTTAAAAAAATAAAAAATAAGTGGAAGATAGATATTACATTGTGTAGTAAAGATAAATAATCAAATAAATAAATATAAATAAAAAAATAAAAATAAAAATATTAATGGCAAAAGTATAAATAATATATAGTGAATGACATAATTGTAAATAAATGGAAATTTAGGAATTTAAGTGAAATTTGTAATAAATTAAAAAAAAAGAAATTGAAAATAAGAAAGAAAATAAGGATTAAAAAAAAAATTATTGAAAAAAATGATAAAATTAATTAAGGTATTAAATAGTGAATTAAGAGTACTTAAAAATAATAAAATGAATTATATATTAATGAGAAAAATTGAATATTATATTAAAAATATAATTACATGAAAATATAATTAGTGGAAAGTTTTAGATTAGTAGTCACCACTGAGCATATTAATGCTCAACACGTAGTTATTTGACTGCGTGCAGGTAGTAGCGGAAAAAGCAGGAACAATGTTCAGACTTATAGCGTGCAGGTTGAATGAAGTATCATTCTTGGGTCAAGTAATTTCAGCTGAAGGGATAAAGGTGGATCCAAAGAAGATTGAAGCGATCTTACAGTGGAGAATACCTAAGACTGTTACAGAAGTCAGAAGTTTTTTAGGTTTGGCTGGGTATTATAGGAGATTTGTAAAAGGTTTTTCCACCATAGTAGCGCCGCTCACCTGACTGTTACAGAAGCACGTTAAGTTTGAATGGACGGTGAAATGTCAATGAAGCTTTGATAAGCTTAAGAACATGTTGACAGAAGCCCCAGTGTTAACTCAACCAGAATCTGGTAAGGATTTTGTGATTTACAGTGATGCCTCCAAGAATGGGTTAGGCTGTGTATTGATGCAAGAAGGTAAAGTGATTGCATATGCTTCTCGACAACTAGTCTATCTGGATTAACAATATCCCGTCTTATCAATCCTATGATTAGGGATAATTTAGATATAAATATAATTACAAATGATAACAATCTCATCATCATGATTTTTTTCATATTGTGTTACATACCAAAAACTTCATCAAATGATCTAAGATCTATATCAATTCACATGCAATGAATACCATATAATAAAAATATCTTTTATTAATAATAAATGAGTACATTAAGTGTCTGGTGATTGCCTTAGGGCACCTCTCTAACATGTTATCCCTTGAGTCATAAGAATGAATCCTCTCTTTGATTGATCTATGCTAAACCTTTTTAGCAACTTGTCTATGTATATAGACTGAGAAAAACTAAGCAACCTTTTTAATTTATCTCTATTGATCTTAGTCCCTAAAATATAGGTTTTTTTTCAATGTCTTTTATAGAAAATTTATTTGAGAACCTTATTTTGACTAATTGAATAACAGAGATATTGTTTCCTATAAGAAGTATGTTATCTACATATAATACTAGGAATACGACTGTACTTCTATTTACTTACTTATAAATATAGGGTTTGTCCATATTTTATAAGAAACCAAATAATTTTATTATCTCATCAAATCATATGTTCCAACTTCTAGTTACTTACCTTAATTCATAAATGGATCTTTGCAATTTACATACCTTATTGTCATTAGTAAATTTAAAACCTTTAAGTTGTGTCATATACACATTCTCTATCAAATTTTCATCAAAGAAAGTTGTCTTCACATCCATTTGTCAAATCTAATAATCATAATGAGCAGCAATGGTAAGGAGTATCCTTATAGATTTAAGCATAGCAATTGGAGAGAAGGTTTCGTCATAGACAACTCCTTGTCTTTAATGACATATTTTAACTACTAGCCTAGCTTTATAGATAACAATATTACCTTCCAAGTCAGTCTTTTTTTTGAAGACCCATTTGTACCCTATGGGTTTGATCTTTTTATGTGGATCAACCAAAGTCCAAACTTGGTTTTCATATATGGAATTCATCTTTGATGACATGACATTTAACTATTTGCTAGATTCTAAACTATTCATAACTTTTTCATAAGTAGTAGGCTCATCATCCTCTATGAGCAATATGTCATTTTGTTCACTTATGAGAAATTTATCTCTTTAGAATAGTGCATATCCTACTTAAGCTATGAAATTCTTGTGTTTCAAAAGGTGTTATTGTTACTTCATATCTATGAGTAACATATTCAAATTCAATCAGTTGTTCTATGTTTGTTTGAGTACTTTGAACTCCATCAAGTTTAACTCCGCTCCCATTATCCTCTTTTAAAAGAAACTCTATCTTTAAGAAAATAACATGTTTTGAAACAAATACCTTTTGTTCCAAATGGTGGTAAAACAAATATCCAAATGACTTTTTTGGATATCCCACAAACAAACATCTATCAGACTTAGCTTCTAACTTGTCTGATATTGTCAACTTCCTATAAGTAGGACAACCCTATACTTTCATATGAGAAAGGACAAGTTTCTTATTATTTCATATCTCATACGGAGTAACATCAACTGACTTTGATGAAACTCTATTTATAATATAAATAGCAATTTCAAGTGCATATCCCTAAAAAGTCTTAAATAATTCTGCAAAACTTATCATTAAACTTACCATATCCAACAAGATTCGGTTTTACCTTTCAACCATGCCATTATTTTGTAGCATGTAAGGTGGGGTCCACTAAGATAAAATCTCATTTTCTCTTAGATAACCTTGAAACTCTTGACTTAAGTATTCTCTACCTCAATCTGATCTTAATCTTTTAATACTATTGCCAAGTTGTTTCGCTACTTCATTTCTAAATTCTTTGAACTTTTCAAAATGTTCAAATTTGTATCTCATCAGATACATATACCAAATCATGAATAATCATCTATGAAGATAATGAAATAGATAAAACCAACTACGGCTTGCATCGATATTGGCCCACATACATTTGTATGTACTAGGTCCAATAATCCATTAGCACGTTCATTCTTTCTACTAAAATACAATTTTGTCATCTTGCCTAGTAAACAAGACTCACATGTGTCATATGATTTAGTATCAAATCACCCTAAGTCACCATTTTTTTATAACTTAGTCATGCATTTCTCATTTATATAGTCAAGGCGATAATGTCATAAATAAGATGATTTTAAGTTATCCAATTTTTGTCTCTTATTATCGATATTAAAGATAGGATTAAACATATCAAGAATATAAATTTCATGGTATAATGAACTAGTTCCAAAAAGAATATCAATTCAACAAAATAGAACAACTATTTTTTTATAATTAAATGAAAAACTTTTTTATTTAAACAAGAAACAAAATAATATTTTTAATTAAAACTGGAACAAAATAACAATTGTCTAATTCCATAACAAGCCTACTAGGGAGTGTCAATATATAATTTCTTATAGCTAATGTAGTTACTCTTGTTCCATTTCCAACACATAGATTTGACTTTTCTTTTTTGAGTTGTCTACTATTCCTTAGCCTTGCATATCGGTACACATATGTGAGCCACATTCAGTATCCAATATCCATGTGTTATTATTAGAAACAGTATTAACCTAAATAACATAAATACTTGAGTAGAAGGTGCATCCAATGTCTTATCCTTCTCATTCTTCAAAAACTCCAAATAGGTTTTGCAATTCCTTTTTCAATGGTCATTCTTGCCACAATGGAAACAAGTCCCTTTTGAGACAATCTATTTTCCCTTATTCCTTACGCCCCATTAAGTCTTTATGGACTTTTTTTTCTTATCTTTCCTTTTCTTGGAAGAACTAAATGAGTCCATCAACATCACAACTTTCTGTTCTTTCTTGACGGAA
This sequence comes from Triadica sebifera, assembly GCA_023653625.1. Lineage (NCBI taxonomy): Eukaryota > Viridiplantae > Streptophyta > Magnoliopsida > Malpighiales > Euphorbiaceae > Triadica > Triadica sebifera. The sequence continues at coordinate 53,537 of CM042897.1, forward strand.
AGCTTAGTTGTCTTGAGCATAATGATCAACTCAGGGATTGAAGTGGATATTTTATTCATCTACTAGTTTAATATCAAGTGTAAATAACTATCAAGCAAACTCTAAAGAATTAAAGTCCATACTTAATTCATGATCCATTATGATACCTAAAGAGGCTAACCTCTCAATATACCTATTCATCTTCAATGCATGCTGCACTAGAGATATTCCCTATACTATCTTGGAGTGGAAGAGCAACTTGGATATCTCATATCATTTAGAATGATTTGCTCATCAAATTGCTCCCTTACATGAAACACAATGGTATTAGCATTAATATTTTCATGCTTTTTTTGAAGCTCAGGTGACATAGATGCAAGTAAAATACAACTCACCAACTCACTATCATCTAAGTGCTTCTTATATGCCAACTATTTCTCAACAGATGCATTTTTAGCAGGAGGAGAGGGAAGTGCTTCATCCAAGACATGGGTCATCTTTTCAGCTTTGAGAACAATTCTCAAAGTTCTAAGCCAATTAAGTAAGTTTGGGCTAGTCAACTTGTTTGACTTGAGAATTGAGTATAGATTCACATTAGATGACAATATTCTAGCACCTTAGATGTAAAGAAAGATTATGTTAGAGCATGTACATGAATTCTTGATTATTTGGTCTTTAAAAAATATGCATTATTACTCCCACTATTTTATTGCAAATTCATAGCCCTCACTATGAATTCGAGAGAATCCGTTGAAAGCTCTGTTAGTGGGTCAGTATCCAACATCACTAAGAATGACTATGGGTGTGCCCAATAAGCCACCTTAGGTCAATTAGTAGATATCTCTTACCAACTGCATATATCCATACAACTACTAAATCATTAGGCTATCAACTCTTCATGCATGCACATCTCATGTACATTGGCCCAATACCGCCTTTAATTCATATTGACCTTCGGTGTGCCCAACAAGCCAATATAACCAATTAAAACCAACCCATTAATCAGAAAATATCATTTCCATGATTTGTCATATTTTTGTAGAGCGGGTTTCGAAGTGCCTAACAACCCAAACTCTAAAACAACTCTGGTTCTTACCATGTTAATTGAAGGTATTGGCCTTAATATAATTTATGAGGGATTTTATTTATTTAAGTCTCATCATGTTGGCATGCATTATATATCCATACATCACAATTTAGATATATAAGTTAATTACTCTAATTATATGGTCACGATTATGGACATATCTACATCAATCCTTCGAGCCATGTAAGAATTGGCTAGGTCTCACCTATGTAATTAACTACATAAATTCTTCATAAAAAAACCTCAAGTTACATTTGATGAGAGTGAGATAAGAAAAAAAATACAATAGAATATAAAAGAAGACAGGGACTAGCAGACCCTATTTACTAAAAATACAATTTCATACATGATCAATCACATTGGTCAATTCTATAACCATGTCATCATATCAGTCCATCGACCACCTAAGATGCATACTCTAATGCATAAATAAAGGTAATCTAGAAAACAACATTTTGGGTTCCCTTTTCATAGCTTAGTTTCAAATCTTAAACCAAACAGTGGACATTTTGGCCTTTCAATGAAATGCATCATATATTCTTATTTAATCTCATTAAATAATCATTATGAATATTTAGAAATACTTTCTAAAACAAAATTATACAAATTTAGGCAGACATTTGATCTCATCAAAAGGTTTCCTAAAATTGTCTACTTAGCCAATTTGGTTTATTTTTCATTTGATATATGTAATTTTCAAATTTGAATATAATAATTTAATCTCATTCAATATAAAATCCATCAAAAAGATCAAACAATCCCAAAAACAATTGCATGCCAAATCCTAATCACACTAGGAAATAGAAAACACTTTTCTAATTTAATTCAAAACCAAATTCTAAAAATTTCAAAAAATTCAAATTTCATTCTCATCAATATAGGCACCATATAATCAGTTCTATCTAGTTATATCAATTCATTATACATTTTAAATCATCAACAATTTAACTAACAAACCAATTGCACAAAGTTGCCCAAATTGAATCATTTATGAACTAGAATTTTATATAGGATTTTAATTCGGTTTTATCATGAAATTAATATCAAAATAACTTTGTGTTTATCTCTTAAATATTTAATAGAGGATCTGGTAATGAAAATACATCATATCAAATCACATAAATATAAATAGTCTCATCACATGGAAAAGTTTGTACTTTAATTTCAAGTTTGTTTAGATCAAGATCAAAATTTATTTTTGTATCACGTTAGGCGTCATCCATATCTTAAAAAATATTCCAATTATGTTTAAAACATGTTTGAATAATTATATTAACAAAAAAAATTGAACAACCCCTTAAAATAACCAATCTAGTCATCTTAGTCTTCATAAAATCCAAAATTTTATAACTTTAAGTTTCATGTATAACTCAGATTTATATTATTCTTTTATCATTAACAACATTTAATATCATCATATTAACATGTAGTTAAATGAACAAAATAAATTTATGGCCAAAACAAGTCCAAACTTTTTATTAAATGTAAACGGAATCCAAATTGTTCTTTCCAATCAATCTCATTGATTAATCAATTATATCCAAAATTGATTTATATAGGGAGGCTCTGATTTATTTAACCCAAAACTCATAGATCAAACTTATGTAATTCAAAATTAGATACAAACCATCATGTGGATGAAGAAGATTACCATTGATGTATCAACACTTGATTTGAGATTTTCTTTTCGTTAGATTGTAGAAAACCACAAAAATGCAAAGCTAGGATTTTCTTTAAGAGTATCCACAAAGGATGAATAAGAAAACATCAAAGGAGATTGGTTGTTGATGATCCAAAGTGCTAGCAATAGAAGATCAACACTTAGAGAGAAAATAAGAGAATATGGAGAGATAACTTTTAACTCTCTTGATGGAAGTTACTGAAAATAGTTTTTTAAAATTCTATTTATATGTCATTTGATCTTATATAGGTTAAGGATATTAAATCCCTCAGTTAGGCTCTTCTAACTAAAAGTAGGTATGGCTGCACCGCCATAATTTGTCATTGTGAATCACCATTCGCGACCATGAATTGGTCTGATCACATGACCTTCATATCAAGTCAGGCAAATCATGACTGCAATCCACTATTGTGATCGTGAAGCATTCATGATTGCGAAATAGTTTTCGTGACTGCAAATCTATCTGGCCCAATTGTTTCTCTTTTTGTTGTTTATCCATTCCAAAACACATTTTACAATTCCTTCAAACCTTTTATGTGTGTAACCTATTAGGTTCCCAGTTATATTGTCAACTCAACTCATTACATGATTCTGAGCAGATCTTTAGCAATATATAGAAACAAATCAAGAAAACCCAATTAACTAGAAAGTCAATGGTTTGACTATAAACCTACTATAAATAATTACTATGCAATTCATTTTTTCACCACACTATACCTCATTTGGTTCAAAGTATGAACTATATGTCAACTCTCACTAGAATAATTACGTCACATTTAGTCCAAATGATTTAGTTTTTGTATTTGAGACTCATTAGTTTATTAGATATGTACTTGAAGACTATCTTCAATATATGTCCATATGGACCAAGGATTTTCAAGTAATGATCTCTCACAAGTGGTCATAGGTATACTCTTCTTCTGTGAGGAATGGTGAATTATTTATTAAGTACTCAACTATTTTTGAATACCTCGTGTTATACCCAATAATTCCCTATGAGCGACCTCTATAAGACAACAAGGAATGGAATCAAAGTATGTGATTCAGTATCCAATATAATCTTAAGCATTTCAAGTCTAAGAATACTTGTATCATTGTTATGATGAGACTATTACTAACATAGAATAGAAAATCCATGTGATTGTCTCATAACTGGATCATCCAATGTACTTGATTACTCTAACAAGCATCTACATGTTAACTATAAATATATCATATTTACAGTTTGTGAGATCAACTACATGACTTAGTCAAAGAGTACAACATATGCTAGTCTATCCGAATTAACAATATTTCATCTTATTAATCATATGACTATAAATAATTTAGATATAAACATAATTGCACATGATAAGAATCTCATAATCATGATCTCATCATGACTTTTTTTTATATTGTGTTTTATACCAAAGACTTTATTAGATAGTTTAAGATTTTTATCAATTCATAATAATGAATATCATATAATGAAAATATTTTTTATTAAATAATAAATGTGTACATTAAGTGTCCAAGATGATTGCTTTTAGGCACTTTTCTAACAAATAGTTCACATAAAATGGTGACCCATATTTCTTTGTATCACTTATCTTTGAGGAATGTTAAGATAATATTCTATTTGAATTGAGGGATTCATGACAGAGAATTAATGTCAATACTCATAATCATGATTAAAGCATCACTTGCCTGCAAAAGGATATTAATATTTGTTGCTTTGTACACTATAGTTTAAGCGAGAGACAAGGATAATAAAGCATCGTCGGTGGACCAAAAAGAATTATGAGGGGACATAAATTATGATATGTCAACCCCTTTTATTTTATTTTAATTTATTTTAATAAGTGTTTAAACTTGTATTTTGTACTTACAATTTGGAATTTTTATTTTTAATTTTATGTTACAAATAGGACTGAAAAAATATAAATTGTAACTATTTTTATTACTAAATAAATGAAATTAAGAATATTATTTTGTTCACTAAAAGCTTTTTTCCCAATATAAATTACATAGTAAAATTAAAGTACAAACTCTTTTTAGTTATATGTATATTATGTGTCTTTTTATTTCATATTCAAATTAAAAAAACCCCAGAATACTTTGTAGATCAAGACACTTCAAATATTTTTTCTATTTACTTTCTATCTATCAGAAAAATAAATAAAATTAAAAATAATATTAAAGTAAATGGAGCGTCTTCTCATTTAATTAGGATAAACTCAACTAAATGAGCGAGTGCTATATATTTTTATTACTGAAAACCTATGAAAATTTAAATTTTCTTTTCTTTTCTTGACAATACTTATACACTTTTCATCATATAAAAATTTGTATATCCATAACATGTTCATAAACATCCATAAAAGAATATATTTGATCCAAAAATCAATATCGTATATAAAAATATATTATTTGGGCTAAACTGATTTGATGTTTATAAAAATATATAACCATTACAAAAATTACATGTTTCCTTGAAATAAAAGGCATGTAAAAATAGAAACCACCCATATGTCGTGTACAAAAGACAAATGACACGAAATATCATCGACCCAAGACGGGTCTGCTCTGTAGTCTCTGAATGGGCTTGCTCATTTGGTCAACTCTATCTTTATCTACTAGGCTCCAAGACTTGCGTGTAGGAATACACACATTCAAAGCTACTGAAAGTTTAGTAATATATATAGGCATAACAATTCATACATGCATTCATATAAGGTATATCATAACAATTCATATTCATATACAATCATGTACACTAATGCATGGCAATAAAAGATCTTTATCTTATATAATACTTCATATCATATAAGCTATCTTAACATCATATTCTCTAACCATGCATAGGTGATCCATTCAAGATGTTAATAACATATTACATATAAACTATGAATTATAGTATCATGTTTCATTATTCCTTTTTCTCTGTCTCGTATTCATTAAATATTTTTTCCCAAAAACTCTCTATCAATATCTATTAACCATAAAGTTAACTTAAAAGCAATGAAAGATAAAATCCTAAATTTAAACCTTCAAATTATCTCTTAACTCACATAACCCCTTTCTAAAACATACTTTAACCCTTAATCAAGCTTAAAAAATAGTCTTTAGTCACAAAAACTTAAGTTTAAACTAAAACCTAACCCATTTGGAAATGAATTTCTACCAAAAATGGAATAAACATGTAAAAAGGCATAAAACTTGTAAAGATGATGGGAAAACGTGATTCATTACCAGAAACAAAGGAAACACCTCTTTGATGAAGGTTTTGAACTCATCTTCCCTTCCTCAAGGTCTGTCTTTTCAAGAATAAAAGCTTCATTTCACTTCTTTCTCTTTCTCCCTAGAACTTGATAAAACTTGTTCTTTGCTTTAGGTTTTGTATTTTAAAACTTGGAATTAAATGGACAATAATGGAAAAGGTCTCTGGTATGAGCTAGAGGTTTTTGGAGATTCAGGTTTCTGTGAATAGGGTGAATGAGAGAGAAAAACAAATTGTTCTCGATTTTATAACTAACAATGTTCAAGGGAATGATTGATTTGTCACGGGTGTGAACACCTATCATTCACGGCTATAGCATTTAATTCACGAGTGTGAACACATAACACTTCACATTTTCATTGTAACATCATTCGATATAATTAGGATTAAACTCAATTACACTAAAAGATGCTACAATGCACATGATTCAAAACACTAAAATTTTAAAAAAAAAATTAATGCATCATGGCCATGACGACTTAATCCACAAAGGCTCATGTGTTTGGTGCAATTTAGATGTTAAATGCAATGATATAAATGAATGTGTGGAACTAGGGTCAATCAATTCATATGCTAATATTTCATAAATATAAATATTACTAGTGACTACTTTGGGAGCATCAACTGCCTCTTGCCTAGTCATGGCAAATACTCTAGCCTATGCAAGGGGTTTAGAACTTTGACCTTTAGATCTAGTCACTCATCTGCCCATTGTACCAGTTTTTCCCTTGCCTCTGCCCCTGCCCTGTGTCCCACTAGTAGGGCAGACCCTCGGTGCCTCAATCGTAGTCTCAGATACTCCTCTACCTCTATTGGTCTCTGCTAGTTTGGCTCTTTCCAGATAGTCTCTATACATATTGTCCACTGACCCACAGAAATAACATGCCCATGTGAGCCTTCTACATTCACCCATATGTTGTCTACCACAATGAGTACATGTAGGCCTTTGTTCAGCATATTGGCTCTGCCCTCTACTTGGGTAAAAGGAAGTCATAACACGACCTTTAGAGCTCGAGTATCCACCTCTGTTACTAGACTGTGCTGACATATATCTAACTCTCTTTCCCAGCCTTCTGCTAGACTCTCCAGAAAATTCATGTGCTGCCTTTTTAATTTGTTATTCTCCAACTTCTTTCATTAACCTTTCAACTCTAATTGCAGCAGCTCTGAGCCTGGTATAGCTATCAAGATCAATAGTTGTGATTCTATTTTTAATCTCATACTTGAGGCCCTTGTCAAACTTTCTGCATTTGTCTTTTTCAGTAGAGACCATGAAGGTAGCATAGTGGGAAAGTTTGTTGAACTACACCTCATACTCAGCAATAGACATGTTCTCCTATTTCAAATTCAAAAATTCCTTTATCTTCTCATCTTTATATGGTTCAGGCATGTAATTATTCTAGAATTCCCGAAAGAAATCATTTCACATTAGGACTGGTGGTTGGGCATCACTATCTGTGACTGTCTCCCACCTTTCATAGGCATCACCTTAAAGCAAAGATACTACATAATCAAATTTCTCATCTAGGATACATCTCATCATATTCAGTACCCTCCGTGTCCTTTTTCAGCCATGTCTCAGCTCCTGCTGGGTTTGTTATGCCATTAAAATCAACTACACCTTGTTTTCTCAACTTGTCATAATGTATTTCCCTATATATTTTAAGATCATATATTCATTGTTCTAGGTTTTCATAGTGTACTTCTGCATATGATGATTGTGATGCATGTACTGGAGCCCTAGCTCTTGGTGTTGGTTGATCTCTATGCAAATGAGGTGAAGCCTCATGAGAATGCATTTCGGCTGGCCTCTCCTTCCTTGGTGAATCATGTCTTATGATGGCTCTAAAATTCATAGAATTATGTCACTACATAATGTTCAACATTTAGGATGCACATGTTATCATGATCTTATTCAAATGCATGTTCCCATAGAACCTATCTCTACTCTGATACCAAAAATATAACATCATACCTTATGCATTTTAGTAAAACCTATCCATGTGTCAAATAATCACTTATGGCATACTAACAAGACATAAGATCCTGTTAACAATAATAGTAATTTTTTTCATCATATCCTATAATATCATTCAATGACTTTGCAAGTCAACATTGAGGTTTTCACCACAATATAATATATCACATATATTAAAACTTAAACTTTACATCCGAAGGATTACGAGTTGCTTCCATTTATACACTTTTAAAACTAATCCAGAGTGACTATATATGTTCAAACATATAAGTCCAAAATACATATGACATGTTTTCATGCTCGTGTGGAATGCAAGGAGAAAAAGTGATGAGTCTCGATCGGTGACCTGTACTCCATGTCTTCTATATGACACTCAAAATCAGCTATCACTTTCTTTTACTTGAAAAATGATGCAAATTGATGAGTTACAACTCAGTGAGAGTAATCATCAAACAAGCTCTAAAGTACTAAGCTACTCATAGTAACAAATCACAAATCCAACGCATACCATATGTTCCATTTCATTCATCAGGATCATATAGTTACCAGTGAAATTTAAGCATATAATCATTACTCTTTACGGATGCACATGTTTCGCTTATTTTATTTTGTTGTGACAAGTTAAATAGACATTGCCCCGGGTTTCCATGTGAACATTTGCATTTTCTAGCTAGCTTGAACATTTGTTTCATTTGCACATTTGTTGGGCCATATGCCTCTTCTTTTACTTTACAATATCAATTAACTAGTCACAACACCTTTTTAGTCCATATGCATATGTATTTGTAACTAAGCATTCATCAACCATTGTATTTTTATCACATATACCATACGTATATCACATATATACCACATATGCCATGCATATACTTCACATATACTATATATAAAACCATGTATATATCATGTATGCAAAACATATATCTCAAATATACACACATATATAACTTATATGTACCACATATATCACAAATTATACATCATCTCATTATCAAGGTCAAATCATAACAATCATATGAATCATATAATCATAAATCATAAATCATCTCACATATCATATAATAAGCAATATTCATATGCACTAAAGAAATCATATGATAAATACACTCAAGAAATCATCTGATAAATACACTCACTTTTGTCCTTTGATTCTGACCCTTAACTTATTATTTATCCCCTCCTTGTGGGTCTCCAATATGTTGTGATCCTAATATGGAAATATAATCGATTAATTTATAATTAAATAAATTTAATGTGGCTTAAACAAATTAATATACATGGTTCATATACATAGTTAATGTTTTTCCTATAGGACAATATAACTTTTTTCTAGAATTGTCCAATTTATGTGATTATTATTCATAATTAAAATTAAAATATTATTATATGACATATTCAAATTTTAGAGAAATTAAAGCATTGTACAATTTTTGATGGAATTTCCAATTGTGTTCTGTTTTCTGCCTTGTTTATGCTCTTTGGCAGTTTTAGAGTACCAAACTTGGTCCTTCATATCTTATATTATGTAAGTCAGATTATAATGAAACTTGGTAGAAACTTAGATAGGTTAAAATGAAATATTTTTAATGTTTACAACTTAGATAGGTTAAAATTATAAGAAATATTTCAGTGGTCCAGAACATAGTTGGCTTCCGAACCAGTATGGATTGTGAAGGCCCTATATCACTCTATACATAACACATTAAGGATATATTTATACAAAAATTTATCTAAGACATTACTATATAACTTTTATATTTTAATAATTTACTAAATTCATCTCTAAGGAGCTCAAAATGGCCAAATAAATTGTTAGATCTGCCTAAAGCACTAAGCAAACAGTTCAAACTATGGAACAGTCATAGATCTTTGTATTCCAGCATCAGCAGATGCTTTGAGCATTATAGTGGACTCCACTCAGGTTCCAAAGGTGGTACAGATTCCAAATTAGCCGAACAAAGAAGATCTTCTTCAGATCTTTCCTCAGTCTTAGTTGACAAACTACGAACTTCTTCATCAGAGAAACCAGCCAGTAAGTTCAACAAAATCGTTTTTCATAAAGCATAAAGATGGAAGGGTCAAGACTCATTTTTTTCTCTCCTGATGAGAATGAACCTCAAGCTAGTATATCGGTGGAATTTTCTACACAGTTTATGATGCAGCCTGTTCCCTCTCATGAGGAAATTTCTATTCTCGCTTTCTCGAGCTCAGCACAACCTATTTATCATTCTCATAATAGAAATTACAATTATTTTGACATATGTGATTGTGATGATTGTTATGCAGATCGCATGGCAGAAGAAAGTGAAGATTGGAACAGAAAGGCTAGAAAGTCCAAGAGAAAAACAAAGTGCTCAGAGAAACAATTCTTTGAAAGATATGAAGATGGAGATCCTTCTGTTGGTCTATTAGGACAATCGTTAGGTAAATATGATTATGTGGTTTCTTATTCCCCACCTTCTCATTATAAAAATCCCTTACCACCCTCACCATCTTAATGGGATGATCACCCTAATCCCTTACCACCAAAACCACCAGAAAAGCCAAGCAAAGTCTCTGTTCTAGATAATCGGCAGCATTGTATAAGCTGTTGAGACAACTTGAGAGGAAGCAAGTAGAGTTGAAAAGTGAATTGATTAATATGATTTCTACCATGATGTATGATTCAACCTTTGATGCGAAGGCAGTAAAGTTGCAGAAGCTTGAAAGGGAAATTGCTTCATTAAAGCATGATCTCAAGTAGGACTATCTTAAGTCTCCTTCACTCTCAGATCCTCTAGGTTTGTTCACCTATCTACATCTTCCTACTTCACACCAACCACTGTATACACCGCCTCCTATTCATCATCCTTCACAGACAGAACTGGAAAGGTTTGATCTGGCATTAGAACTATTCCATAAACAATTTATGGAACAACTCAATCTAGGCCCAAAACTTATTCCTAAACCAAAGCCCAATACTATTTCAACTCAGCCCAATACTATTCCAACCCAAACACCTGTTTTTTTCTGTACCTGATCAATCAATTCTTGTTTCCCAACCATCTTCCCAGTCTCAGAAACAAAAAGAAATAGCCCATTCTCACATGGCCTTAGCAACCCAAACCTATAAACGCCATCACATACTTTCTGGAAAAACAAACTCTTCAGACCTTACCTCATCTAGAAAGCCCATCTCCTGAAATACCTTATATTTCCTCTAAAAGCTTAGAATCTGAACTCCCAGATGAGCCTATCCAAAATATTTTCTTCCAACTCAGTTCATGGCAGACCCAACAACTTCACAACATAGTGGTACAACTCGTGAATAGCTTGCTTATCACACAGAAGAACCTGAAGAGGAAATGGAAACAAATGTCCCAGGAGATGGTCCTCAAGTGCCACCTATGCCACAGAATGGCCCATGGTTTACTTTTGATGACATCCCTTCTCATAAGTGGAGAGATAGAATCCAAGAATTTTATGTTTGGATTGAAGTTCAACAAAGATGCCCTAATTCCAGATTCCCAACAATAATCTTGGAATTCACTTCCAGATTTACATGAGCATTGAGAGATTGGTTTGTTAGACTCCTAGAAGCAGTAATGTTAAGATTTTATCATGCCCAATCAATTACTGAGATACTCATAACTCTTCATCAAGAGATTGTTGGCAGTACAACGGAGTATGATGATATGGCTAGAGATAAATATTTCAAAATGAAATGTTGTTCTCTTTTGAGAAAGGATCTTGATAGACATTATCAGCGGATGACAAAAAGATTATATTTGCTTGGTGGAGCTAATGATGCAAACTTGAAGCAAGCATTTCTGATGTCTTTTCCAGAGAGCATCTCTAATCATATTCAATTTCAACTTCGTGAGAAGAATATTGATCTAAATTATCTCACCCTTGGAGAAATTTATCAAAGAATCTTATTATCAGTTGATAAGATTTGTGCACAGCAGAAAATGGTAAGAGAATTGATGACTTTTAATCATGATTCTTCTTAGAAAATGACATGTAAAAAGCCATACTTGCAGATTAAATATAAGGACAAGAAGTGTACATGTCCTCCTCAAAAATAAAAAAGATATCATAAATGGCGACATCTAGATGATTGCAAGTCAAATAAGCATAGAAGGAAGAAATTCAAGTTCTTTAAAAGAAGGAAGCATAAATTCAAGAAGGGAGACAGATGTTATGTGTGCGGAAAGAAAGGTCTTTTTGCAAAAAATTGCCCTAATAAGCCAAAGAAAGTAACGAAGATTATTCAGAAGATCCATCAAGTTTCTCAAGTGGATCTAGATGATGCTGATATCGAATCCTTATCTTCCCAGGATGATGAATCAGATTCAAAAGCATTATTTGCAGCTGAATTCTCAGACTCTGAATCAGAGACGGATGAGGAACTATTTGAAAAATCACCTTCTTAAAACTCAATCTTCCCAGACCACTACATTCCACTTACCTATACCATTACCCATTTTCCTCTCCTTCCAAAAGTAAATCATTCAACAGATTTAACCCTATCCACTTTACCAACCGTTTGTTCTACCCAAATACTGCACCCCATTCCATTGGTCCCAATCACAGTTTTTCCACATAAATATGCCAAGCCCATTAAGATCATTGCACTCATAGATACTGGTTCTCACAGGTCTATGATAAATCCTTCAGTTCTCCCAGATAGATACTGGATTTAGCATGATCAACATTTTCAAGCAACTGATGGAAAAATCTTTACCACAACTTTAAAAACCAGAAACCCTATCAAATTGCAAATCTTTACTGAGCTTACCATATGGACACATGTAATTGGATCAAAACTTCCTGACAAGGATTTGGTCTTAGGATTTGATCTTTACTTTAGACTGAATAAACTGTCCATTTGGTCTTAGAATTTGGTACAGGAGCTTTAAGATTCCTGTTGTGCTCTTTCTCACATAAAATTTGCACAGAAACATCATTCCCCTCTTTGGACTAGATTAGAATTCTTCATCACACTTCCATTCAAGAATTCAGAAGATTTCAATCCAATAAAGGCTTTACACCCAGGAATGTCTCCAATAGATATGGAGTTCGCAGTTCAAGAATGTTCTCAATTATTGGCAGAAGGTCTCATTCAGCTTACAAAGTCAAATTGGGCATGTTAGGCATTTTATGTCAACAAAAGATCAGAACAACTTCAAGGAAAGAAGAGACTTGTTATTAATTACAAGCCATTGAATCAATTCCTGAAAGATGACAAGTATTCGTTATTGAGGATAGATTCCATGTTCCCTTTCATGGCTTCAGCTAAGATGTTTTCGAAGTTTGATCTAAAGGCAGGATTCTGGAAATTTGGCATTGTTCCAGAAGACAGATACAAGACGACATTCTGTATTTCTAATCACCACTATGAGTGGACAGTGATGCCATTTGGACTCAACGTGGCCCTTCATTGTTTCAGAAAGTTGTGATCCAGATCTATGAACAATTGTTGCATACAACCCTAATCTACATCGATGATATTCTGTTATTCAGCCTAAATATCAACTCTCAACATGAGACGGTTAAAAACTTCATGGATTTAACAAAGGCCTATGGAGTGATGCTCAGCCCAACAAAGATGAAGTTGGCCTAGATGACTATTGATTTCATAGGAACGCAATTTTCCAATGATACTTACAGGCATCAACCTCATTTGGCCCAATAACTGTTAAAATTTCCATATGAAAATTTAACAGTAAAACAGATACTACAGTTTCTCAGGATAGCCAATTATATCCAACAGTTCATTTCACGATACAGTAAGTTGGTAAAGCCATTATATCAACTTTTAAAGAAGCAACCCCCACCATGGTCGGCCATTCACACCAGATCAATTCAAGAGATCAAATCAGTTACTCAAATTTTGCCCCACCTGCAGATTCCCTCTATAGGAAATAGATTGTTGTAGACATATGTGTCAAATGAACATTGGGGAGTAGTACTCTTTGAGATCATTGGAGATAAGAAAGAAGTGTGTTGATATGCAAGTGGTCATTTCAAAGACAGTGAGCTTCACTATCATTCAACATTCAAAGAGATCTTAGCCATTAAATTTGGAATTAAAAAGTTTGAATTCATTTCACCAAGCTATGCCTCGTTTGGTTAAAAGCATGAACTATGTGTCAACTCTCACTAGATTGACTATGTTACATCTAGTCCAAATGATATTAGTTATTATGTATGAGACACATTACTTTATTAGATGTCCTTAAAGACCTTCTTCAAGACATATCTACCTTGACCAAAGATTTCTAAGTAATGATCTTTACAGGAGGCCATAAGTATACTCTCATTTTATTAGGAGTGTTGAATCATCTATTGACTACTTAACTATATTTGAATACTTCATGCTATACCCAATCACTACCCTACAACAACCTCTGAGAGACAATAAAGAATGAATTCAAAGTATATGATTAACTATCCAAGATAACCTTGAGTATCTCAAGTCTAAGGATACTTGCTATGATGAGACTATCACTAACATTGAATAGATATCCATGTGATTGTCTTATAGTAGGTCATCCAATGTACTTGCCTACTCTATCAAGTATCTATATGTTAACTCTAAATATCTCATATTTTTAGCTTATAAGATCAGTTGTTTGACCTAGTCAAGAACTATAACATGTGCTAGTCAATCTGGATTAACAATGTCTTATCTTGTTAATCCTATGACTAATGATAATTTAGATATAAACACCATTACACATTATAGGAATCTCACTATCATGATTTCATCATGATTTCATCATGTTGTGTTACATACAAAGGACTTGATAAAATGTCTAAGATCTATATCAATTCATATGCAATGAATACCATATAATAAAAATACATTTTTATTAATAATAAATTAATACCTCAAGTGCCTAAGGTGATTGCCTTTAAGACACCTCTCTAACAAGGTTCACATCCGTGAAAGATATTTCACACTCATGAACAATATGTATTTTGTATGTAGTATCTTTCATATGTTGTTTCACTGGTGAGACACTTCTGAAAGGCACATTCACAATCGTGCATAGGTATTCACAGCCGTGAAGCATAGTAAATGCATAGTATGCAATTTTTATTAATGATATTGTGTGATGGTTTTGTTTAAATGCATGTTATGATATGTATGTATATATGGATAATAACATGTGAGTGATTTATTACGACATTTATGTATTGGTAATGTGATGATGCATAAATCAGGTTAAATGTTAAATAGATTTTTGCAATAATAAAATTAAAAGATGAAAGGTATGATTTAAATGTCAGTTTTCTAATCTACGACTTGACATAAAATAGATGACATATCATTAAGGAAATTTATGGTACTGTAATATTTTATATTAGGACAAGGTAGCTGAAGTTCAAATAAGAGCATCATTGACCCTGTGTTACATATTATTATTATATTATGAGGACAAAGTGGTTGTAGCTTAGGTAAGAGCACTCTTGATCCTATTTTGTACTCAGTCAAGGTGGCTGAAGCTTAAGTAAGAATGCCTTTAATATTGCTTTAAACTCAATCAAAGCGGTTGAAGCTCATGTAAGAGCACCATTGACTTGAAAAGCTCAGAAAAGCACACTCATAATTAGTGGATAGGATGGCTAAAGCTCGGGTATGAATGCCCCTGTTCCATAACCCACATCTGGATAGTTTGACTTAAAGTCTTTGGCATAAAAAATAATAAAATGGTAAGTTTAGGGCAAACTAGAGTAAAAGATATATAGAAAATGAAATATACAAAAAATGATTGAAATGATGTGACATATGAAATATGATTAAATGGCTGTAAGATATGGATATTTAGCTATTATGTATATATATATGCGAAACAAGTTAATAAGGACAAGGTAAAAAAAACCCGGTTCTATGGAAAAATATTAAAAATGAATATGTTGATGTATATAAACATATGAAAAAAAAAAGAATATGGTTTGGTATTATGTTGAGATATATATGTATAATGTATATGTGTGAACATTGTTACAAAGGTAAGCATCACATTGAGTGTGTTCCTTTAGTGCATGATTATTATGACATGGTTATGAAGATGGTGTAATGAGGATATGACCATATATGATGCATGTTGCATCAATTGTAACTTATGTTAAAAGTATGTATATTTATATAGTAAAAAGGTATGTAATAACTGTACATTCTTATGCATGAACATAAAGTAAATAATATGAACAATGATATATGAATCTAATTAAGGATGTTAATATGGTTAATATGCATATTTAACTAAGATAATGTGTTAACATAGTATAAAGGTATGATATAAATGAAAATGATTGTATATGCATGAGTTGAACATATACAATTGCTTGTGTGTGTATATATATATATTTTAAGAAATAACCAAGAAGGGGGAATTGAATTAGTTGGTAATTAAAAATTGTACTTGAGACAATTTTACCAAAGTATAATTTATGAAAGAGAGAAATTTGGCATACAAGATTTATAGATGTTTGGATAAAATCAAACCCTACTCCTCTTTTTAATCTCAATTGGGTATTTCACTAACACACAAAGTGTTACAAATGGAGTTTTTCCTAGCTCACTCCCAACTATAATATTTATCTTTTGGCTAACACCTAATCAAGAAAAACTCTTGTGTTTTAATAGTTAACATAACAATCAAATCATTGTGTTAAACTTTAAAATAGCTATAACGGTCATAATACAAATAAGGTGTTTAAAGGAAAATTTTATTTAAATCAAAATTGAAAAATAAATTTTCGTAATATTCGCTTTCATAATTAGTTTAATGCTAATTATATTTGAGGGTATTATATTTTGATATTAAAGCTTAGGTTTAGATGAATCTAAACCTAAGTGAATTGTAGGTGTATCACGTGTATATGGTGTGTCCTGTATGACTTGGATCAGGGCTATTCTCTATCAAGCGTAAGTATCATATGATATTAAACTAAAGAATTGTTATGATAGTAGACTGAGTGTAACAACCTGATTGTTTATGACACTTGGACAATTAAAGTTAAGCTAGAAACATGGTGGCACACAAAACATTATGTTATTAGATTTGGAGTAGATACTCCTTCTTTATGGAGATTGTTAGTGGAGTTATATGATAGGTTGTATAAATGAGATTTTGTTTTGACAATAAGAGATAGAAAATTAAGTATGTAAGACAGAAAAATATGATAGTATAGAGCTTAGAGCCGAAGTTGTTAGACTTAATGGATGTAATGTGGAGGATATAAAAGATGAATCATATAATGTTGGAGATATAATGAGAGATGGAAGGAAAAAGTTACACAAATTTCTGATGTTATAAGTAATAGTTGTACGATTAAATTTATAAGGGTAATAAGTATTTGATTTTTAGATGATACATGATTATCAGTTAGGTGAAATTTCGAGGATGAAATTTCTTTAAGGGGTAGAAAATTGTGATGTCCGATAATTAATGCTTATAAGATATTATGCTCATTGAAAAGAGAGAGTAGCATATTAAGGTTTTAAAAAGATGAAAATAATGAAAAATATGTTTTTATGTCCGATATATGGTTAACTTATGTAGAAAATTCTAAAAATTACATATATATTAGTTCTATGATTTTTCACAAAAAAAAAAAATGCAGCCTAAGAAAAAAGAAAAAAATGAATGAGAATGCCTAATTGCTTCATTATTTCAAAAAATTACATCAATAACATATAATAATAATCATTCAAGAATTAAACAACATATACTCATTCAAGAATTAAACAGCATAAATTTGTAACCATTATGTGAATTATTTTCTTTTTCTTCCATATAACATAAACGAATTTTACAAGACTATAGTACAAAAAAAGCTATGGTAGTGAATGAAAGTATACCAAGACCTGTAGTTTATGTCAACAAAGGAGATACCGCATATGACAATGTGATCAACAAAGGAAGCTATCCAATCACTATTCACTGTTACCTATACTACTCCCTTCTAATAATCTCTTGAATGGCTTTTCTTTTAGGATTTCATATAGACAAAATTCAAATTGATAATTTCTTCTAATTATTAATGGTTTCAGGCATGGAGTGAAGTAGCCAAGAAATCCATGGTTTGATGGACCAGAATACATCACACAATGTGCAATTAAGATTGGTTCAAATTTCTCTTATGAGATTAAATTGATCTTTTATAAGTTGCATAAACAAGTTTTTTTTTTCATATGAATTTTACAATAGACATTATGACCTTGATGTAAATAAAGTGACTTATAATTATTTTTTATTTTAATTGGATTTTTAAAATGATGATCTTGTAACATCTGCTCATTTAGTTGAATTTATCCTTATTATACGAGTGAGTGTTACAGATTCAGTAAGAGAAAGAAACAATATATGCAAAATGAAATCGAGCTGAATGAAGAGTTGTATTCTTTATCTCGAAGGGATTAGTCAACAATTCAATGCAAATATGTATTGTTTTCATCAATTATATCATTAATTTTAATATTATAATGGATAAAAATTTAATTTTATTAGCGGATTCAAAATCTTTTTGTCTAAAAAAATCATATACTGACCACAAAACTGTTTTTTTCCTAATTATTATATATAATAACCAAGTGAAAACCAAAATTGCCAAAACGTGGCCAATTCGTGGGCAAAATCCAATTTCTTTTAATTATTATTTTTACAATTATATATATAAAGATTGATGTGATTGTAGATATGAGAAGTTAAATAGTATAGCCAATTAACTAAACTTAAATATTAGTGTCTTTATTTTTTGATTTGCTGTACTCACTTGGATTCCTCTAATTATATACACGTGCTTAATCCTCTTAATAAATCTAAATAATCTATTTATTTATGGATGAAATCTACCATAAATTATCATACAATAAAAAATTATAATGAATACGATGGAAAAAAAATGGTGTTATCCTAATTAATGACATACAAAATTTTTTGCATCCGAGTCCATAATATAATTTACGTATATTCAATACCCTATGTGTATTTTTCAGTTTTTAACAATTAATCGTTATTTAAATTCTACGTGTAACTTTATTCTTACCCATAAAATAAAACAATAAAACATCATGTAAATAAAATTTATTTAAATGGCATTCAATCGATGCCTAGACTAGTAAAATCCATTCTTTCATAGACTTCATATTTATTTTTTTTAAATTATAATAACATGACTGCATAGATGTGCAACAAATTAATTTTAGTCAGATATTAGGATTAGAGTTTAAAATTGCACCTGCAAACTGGTTTGTGCCAGAGTCGGTGTAAATATGAAATTAGCAGATACTGATGGTGCAAAAAATTGAAAAGCCTCTTTTAGCTTCGGGGAGGCTTACCAAATTAAATCACAAATTATATATATACATTATTCATATATAGTGCCTAATTAATTAAATCTAGATGACGCCCGTTAAAGTCAATTGCAAAAGCACATCATAACAGCGTCGTCTGAACTCTGAACTGTTATATATATGAACATATCACACTTTTCCCTTCTGAGATCTTTACACATATTCTTATTAATAGAAAATTAACCAAAGCAGTGAGTATATGAAATATTAATGGACATGCATGATTACAAACAAGAAACTATACAATAATGACTACTGATATAATAAGCTAAAGGCAAAAGAAAGCTATACATATAGATCAGAGTGCCTTAAGATTTAAGTTACGCATGTATATTTATACACCACAAATTCTGGCTCCAGCTGCGATGCCTAAAAAGTAGACAGCTTGATTGCACTGCTGAGATTTTCTTCTAAAGTACGTTTATCAAATTTAATAGATATACTCTGCAGGTTGGCACCTATATGTAATTAATTATAAAGCTTGCTTTTCATTATTTTTCTTTCGTCTTTAATCTTGTTCCATCTTTCTTTTCTTTTTCTCCTTTTCCATGAGAGGTCGCAAGTACAGACGTACATGCTGAATGCAACTTTAACTATATCGATCCAAAGGTATGATAAACTGAGTTTTTCTTACTAAGGGTGGGTCCATCGTAAATCACTCCAATTGTCATGTGCATAAAGTATTAATATATATGACATAATATATATGATTGTGTTAGTTCATGAACACAAATTAAAATTTTAATTGAGTAAATGTTGGATTTTTTTCTTGACCAGATCAGATCCATATGTTAGACCAAATAAATTAGAGAATTTCATGTAATAAATTATTTTATTTATAAAATTATCTCATATTGATTTGATCTACTAGTTTAGACAAGTATATATTTTCTCAATATTATTTATAAAAACAAGCAAATCAATGAAATTAATTAATGGTTGTTATCAAATGTCATAAATTTTTTTAATATAATTCATAATTGACGTAACTCAAAGTGTAACTTGCAAGTGCAAGAGCCAATTCAATACCGACAAGTATACACTTGAGGTCGTTTTCTCAAGGAAGTAATAAATCCCTAATTAATTCAATTACCAATTGATACGAAATTGAAGTTAAACACTCTAACCAAATTTGAATTAATCTTAATATAAAACTAATGGAACTAAAACTAATAGAACTATAATGCAAATAAAATCTTAAGAATTAAACCAATGAGATAGAGTAGGAAATCAATTTTGTGCCCCAACCCTGTATTTACCTCCTAGTAATTAGGTTCAAATAATTATTATTTCTTGGCAATCACCCTATGCACTAACTAATTAAATCAATAAATTAACTAATGTTCAATCAAATTTTTAAGTTAGATTACAATAAATTAACTAATGTTCAATCAAATTTTTAGGTTAGATTACAGATAATGTTTCTAATAACTTAACCTTAAGATTTTTATTCTCAATTTAATAATTGGTGGTCAATCAATCATTAAACTAGAAATTAAATAAGCACAATTGAATTGAAAGAAAAATCATAATTTATTCCACAAAAATAAATTTGAGTTCATACAAAAAAGAGGCTACTAACTGAGCACCCTATGAAAGTTAGTCTAACATTGATATTGTAATTATCATGTTAATAACAAACCCTAAGTTAAACATTACAGCAGAATCCAAAAAGAAATAAAAACTATGATGCTCCCCTAAATCAATAAAATCTAGAATTTTGAGAGTGGTTGGTCCTCAATTCCTCAAGCTCTAAGTTCCACCAATCTTCAAGTAGGAAAATAGTTCCAAATTATAAAAGGTTCAATCTGCTAAAGTAAGACCTGCACACCAAGAATTCTCTTGCATTGCCGAGAGGTTGAAAACAAAAAGATGAATTAACTCCTTTCTAATGGCTTAACCTAATTTGAAATCAAAAAATAAAATATATATTCTCTAGAGTCATAATCAATATCTAATTTCTAAAATACATTGATTTCCTTTTAAAATATTCAAAAACTCCAAATTAGATGTGAATTTCTATGTATGAGAAGTGATCGCGTGAATCTGCCGAAATTGGGTGTGTAGCATGTAAGTGGACTGTTGCACGCTTAATAGTAGCTTGCTGCCCTTTGCCTTCATGTGTCACGTGCTTGTGATAGTAGACACCTTTTATGTTCTTCTTTACTTGCTTGCGATGATCCTCATTTGCATGTGAAAACCATGCCTAAGTATCGTATTAAATAAAAAATCAATGCAAAATACACAATGCAAATACTAAAACACCCTACAAAATATATCATAAAATTTGACACATCAATAATGAATGTAAACATTGTACATGGTATATATAACAAAAATGAGAAAGTTCAAGATATATATATAAACTTTTTTTTATTTATGTATTTTTTATGAGTTAGCCTATTGGGAACTATATTTAGGATTTAAAGTTCAGAGTTTAAATACTCTATTTATTTCTAAATAGTTATCGTTTAAAATTTTTATACAATAATTAAAAAATATATTTAAAATATAGGTAAAATATTATATTACTCTTATATCTCTACCAATAATTAAAGAGAATTATTACTGTACATTCCAAAAAAACAATTTTTTCTAATTATTAAATAAAAGTGAAATAGATAAAAAAAATTAATGTTCACAAATAATAGTGAAACATCAACTATTTGGGATCACAAATAAAAATTTTAAATGATATTTATTTAGGGATAGGAGGGGGTAATGATCAGTAGACCGTAGGAATTATTTTAAAGAAGAGTTCATAAGGATTTTTTTTTTTTTTTTTTTGAAAGGAGACAAGTTGATTGCTAGAAAGCAAGTAGGGGGAAAAAACATAAAAGGAAAAGAAAGAGAGAGAGAAAGTAGGAGGGTACTGTAGGGGTCAAATGATAAAGAGAGGACAATAATTTTGTGCTTCGGCTTAATTTTACAGCCACAACACGCATTCTAAACATATCTTTTCAACGATTCTAGACAAGTATATAATTGATTAAACAATAAATAAATACAACTATCATTTGCAGTGTGGAATTGAAGCTTCCACTATAAATTGAAGGCAGATATTTGGAGGCAGTGCACATCAGGACTTAGTGCGGAGAGCAAATTTGAAAAAGAGAAGATATTCAAGCTCCGCAAATTAATTGTAAAAAAGAAATAGATATTACTGATGGGAGCTGGGAGGCAAAGGAAGTGGTCATGCTTGTCAATAATGAAGATATTCAAGGGATGGTGTGGAAATGGGAGAGATGACATAAGCGAAGATGGAATGTACATAAGGAGAGTATGTCAAAGCGATGAAGATGGAAGAAGATGGATTGCAGATCCAGGTGTGGATGGTAGAGCCTCTGATTTCATTGCCAGATTCTATGAGTCTCGTGTTTCTGATCCTGACCGCCAGACTCTTGCTCTTTAATATTCATCCTTTTTTTCTCCTATTTATGCTTTTCTATTTCTATCATATCCTCTTCCATTATTTTCTTATTAATCTCACCTTATTAGCTGTGATTGCGAGAGAAGAGCTCATTAATCTTCCTCTTTTGTATCTCAAAATAATCACATTACTTAATCTCAACACTTACCATTTTATCAGTATTTTATCTTCCTCTTTTCACACAAAATTTATTATATTACTTAATATTTTTCTTTCTTTTCACTGGGTTTATGAATTACTTAAAAAAACAAAATATTTTAAAACAAGATGTCAGCATAGATTATATGAGAATTACCCTTGCAGGTATAAATTCATGAAGCCTGTAGCATACTGCAATATACAAGAACATTGCATATGTATGAATTCACAAAAACACATATGCATATAATTAGTATAAATTAGTTGAGTAAATAGTAATGCAGAAATGGAAATTAGCTTCTTTCTTTTTAAGTCATAATTAACAAAATACTTATCTTTCAGTTTTTTCTCCTTTTTCTGATACTTAAGGAAGCAAAAGACTCCAATAAAAGTGATAAAGGTTTATAATTGTGCATAAGTTAACTCTAAATGGTTTATACCATTTTGAAATAATGTTAGAACACATTAATTATCAAGACCAATTCAAAATCTTGCATGATTTAAGAAGGTGGGAAATATACGTCTTGTGTTTGGGGTGTGGATTGGGTTTAGGCAAGTGGCACTGGAAAGTTGAAGTAGACTAGTAGACCCATGTCTATTCTGGTTTAAAGGAACAAAATTTTGTCTCCACTATTAGCTTATGTTTTTGATATAATGGTAAATGTTCTTTCTGATTGAACCTGCTTATGCAAGAGCAGTATCAGGATAGGTGACCTACTGGAAAATCTTTCCTTTCGCATCGATTTGGTATTAGAATGGCTTAACAACCAACAAAATCTTGAGTTCAAGATTTTTGATAGACTAAACCTAAATAGGAAAAAACAATTGCACTTCAAGAAAATATTGAATACAAAATTCCACATTATTGATATATAAAAAAATAATAAGAGTTTATAATTGTGTATAACAACACTAAAATGACTTAAATCATTTTAAAATTTTAAAATAATATTGAACCATAATTATTAACTCCAACTCACAATTTTACATAATCCATTGCCTTCAATTACCTTGATTTTTGTAAAACTACTAAGATATTGATTAATTTCGCTAGGAGGTTCTTCAATGTAATAATGTAATGAATACCAACGGAAAGAAAGCCTGCAAAATCAACCATCCAATCAGCCGAAAAGGACCAACCTCCACCTTCCAATTCCTTGTTCTTATTCTTTTCTTTTAACCAGGTGAATTTTTTTCAGTTTCATCTGATTGTTATAGGTTAGCAAAAAGTGGTAGGATTATAGCAATGAAGAAAAGTAGCACTAGATTAAATATCGTATCGTAATAATTAAGAATTGCAATTAAAGAGAAGGTTTTGGTTTTCCATTATTAGTCGACTCTAAATTATGAGCAAGAACGATACTGGGGTAAATGGTTTTTGGTTACACACGTGAATGCCTTTAATTTAATTTAATTTTTTTCTTAATATTTAGTTATTTTTAAAAGCAAATAATAATAATAATAATAATAACAATAACAACATCGTCTAAAAAGGATAGGTATATAAAGCAACAAAAAATATTACTAATACTTTTTCAATATTTTTTAAATACTTATTTTATAATTGGTCTAAAATTGATATCAAAATTCTGAAATTGAGTTTCAGATCACACTATTCAAAACTTTTTCTATATTCACATCAATAAATCTAGTATTCATATGAACAAATTTGGTATCTATATCAGTAAATCTGACGTCCACATCAGTATTAGTCAACAGAAAAAATTTTGGTACAATAATATGAAATTAACTTCAAATAATTGATACCAATTTGATATGAAAAAAATTTAATATCAATTTAATACACATATCAAAATTTTGATTCACAATATTTTACCTGTTGAAAAATAAAGAGTTTGTTTAACATTTTATATCGGGCCTATAATAATCTAAAAAAAAACTCAGGCCTACAATAATCTTAAAAAATAAAATAAAAACTCAGGCCTCCAGTTACAGCCCAGACAAAGCAATCATTCTCCTCAAATAAAGTGCGCCTAACGCTAGACTAAAATACAACACTTAAATTCCATTTATAATTGATCAACTGGTCCATCATGAATAGGCATAGGTAAGTATTGTCCCGTTATAGGCGTATTCTATTTGAACTAGCTAATGGTTAATTATAAGAAATGATATGCATAAAAACATACTATTATCTTGTTAGTTCTTTTATATATATATATATATATATATATATATATATATATATATATATATAGTTCAGAGTTGAGCAGCCAAAATAATTAAATAAATTTAATGAATATATATATATATATATGACAGATTAAAAGTAAATCTTATTCTGTGAGGTTGTGTCTGTCCATTTTTCAGCAACAGTATAAACTTCATTTTGCATTTGATTCTAATTGCATGCATGTCCAGCCTTGAACCAAATGATCCCATGCTCTTTTCCGGGGACCAAATTTAGTGGCCTCTGAATCAATAAATTAAATAAAACTCAAAAGTTTCTTTTTGCGCTATATATATTTCATTTTTATGTTAGTATAAGAGATATTTATATACATTCAGAACAAAAGAATTAGAAAATTCTTCGTGGTGTGATTCATGTTATTTGTCTTTCATATATAAATTATATGCAAATTAAATAAGAACTTAGTTTATGCGTGAGTATTTTTAGTGTTACTTTTATATGTTCCTACTTTTTAATATCCCTTGTTAAACTCATTAAATAAATAAATCATAAAGTTCACAAATGACAATTTTGAGTTAAAAATATTTTTGGATTGATATTCTCTCAAGTTGAGTTAAACATGATAGGTCATGTTTATTTAATTTCCACCATTCATTATTAATGCATAATTAAGATTAAATGTTATAATAAAGATGATTAAATTTTTTATTTTTCAAAAATAACTTGACCTTTTATTTATAATTAATTGTGGAAATTAATTGAATATGATCTATTATATTCAACCCAACTTAAGGAGATCTCAATTCAATTTTTTTTTTATCATGTTATTCTTAAGTTTTATCGCACTACTTAACCTACAACACAAATAGTTTGAGATTATTGTTATAAAGAGTCTTAACGCCATGTTCTTAATTCTATTGTTCAATAGATATTAACCGTAAAGGACAACCGATATTTGGAGCGATTGTTCAAAGCACTCTCGTATATTTATCTATATACACTAATATTATCAAGAATTAAATTTGCACCATATAAGAATATGAGAAATGATACTAATACTTGTTCATATACTTTTCACCATATACTTTTAATGCAAAAAAAATATTTTTCTTTTTTTATTAAAAAATATTATTTTTTTATTATAAAAATTAATGGTATTTTATAAGTGACAAGACACATATCTTTTTTACATTGAAAATGTATGGTGGGAAGTGTATAAAAAAGTATTGGTAACATTTTTCATTCTTTTATATATATATATATATAAAGCTGCAAGTAGAGCTAGCTAATAAATTTTTGTTATCTAATCCGATTTTTATGAACCAATATAAACTAAATATAGTTGAATTGATTCATGATGAACTTGATATAAAATATTACAAAACATATTGAGATTCTCTTAAATTGGGTTGAATATGATAAGTTATGTTCATTTAATCTTTACTATTTATTATAAATGAATGGTTAGGATTAAATATTAAATATTTATTTTTAATGAAATAAATAATTTTCTATTGATTGTATCATTTTAATCTTAACCTTTCATTAATAACAAATGATGGAGATTAAATGATGATTTATCATGTTTAATTCAACTTGAGAACCCAATCCAAAACAAATTAAATAAAACAATTATAACTATTCTTTAATTTATATAAGGTGATATTTCTTTTTTCCTTTGCTTATTTGATGGTTTTTACCGGTTTACATATTGCAAAAGTAAATAAGGGCATAATCATGTTGAACGCCTTTAGCAATTTCCAGCACAAGATTCTGCTTCTTCTTCTTTGAATCATATTAAGCACCCACAAAAAGGCAGCTTCAAAAAATCTTAGTCAAGGGTCTTCATTCTTCATCAGCTTCCTCTTGGATTATCACTCCTATATATATATATATATATATATATATATATATATATATATATATATATATATATATATATATATATATATATATAAAATAGTTCAAAGCACGCTGGATGGCTCACAATCACTTATATAGTTGGCACACTCTATATAGCTGACGTGTCTTTTTTTGTGGTGATGTTAACCAAGCCTAAATCGATCAGTATTATTCATAGATGAATAGCATCATTTGATTCCAGTTTTATATGCTTTTGCACAAACAAAACTACAACCAAATGTAAACCATTAGTATAAATCTTAAAGAAAAATCAAGAAGAGTAAAGATGAATATAAAAATAGAAGGACGAGAGAGTGCAATGGAATGTACATTAAGACTAGGTGAGCTCCACAGTGAGAATATTTTTGTACTTATGTGACATTTTATAATTTACTAATTCCATCATGACTATGGTGTAGTGATCAAAAGAATTTTCTCAGAAATATTAGATTAGATCAAGTACATGAACAATATTATAAAAAGCTTTAGAAGAGTAACATTGAATATTTTAACTTGGAAGCAAAAGACATTATGAAGAACAGTCAGTACAATAAAAACAAAAAAGAAAGGAACAAAGAGGCAACTTTGTAAAACAGCGTGGTTAAATATATAAGATTTTGAACTTGCTTTAGTTCACAATATATTGTTTCAAAATTCTTATAAACCTTTGTTTTTTTCATACATTAGCAATGTGATATCTTTATTCCAACATTGTCCGTCAAGTATACCTTGTTTATCTCATTTCAATCCACCGTGACTTTTTTTCTCTCGAGCTTAAGGTTGAAGAAACTTGTTCCATCTCTATCTAACAAGGCTTCCTCTTTTTGAGCCTTAGGTCTCTTCAATCTGGACTTTAATAGGATTATGTTAGAACATAGGATTTTCTTGGACTATATATTGAGCTTTTGTCACGAGGTCATTATTCTCCTAAAAAGATCGATCTTTTGGAGAGAGAGTAATAGCCCCGTGAAAAATGGTATCAGAGCCGATCCAGATCCTACTCCGATGTCTCGCCAAGCACCCCGGGTTTGGGGCAGGCAGGGGGGTCCACTGTGACGAGGGCGTTACAGGATTGGGTGGAGAAAAATGTCACAGACTTCAATCGCACATCGGATAGGTGAAGGAGACAAGTCTTGACTATAAGCGGGTGTGCAGCAGTGCAAGTCTTCTACTTGTACATCTATAGCATCTCCATCCACCCAAACTTATTTTCCTTGAGCTTTAGGTTAAAAAAACTTATTTCATCTAGGCCTGACCATGGACCGATTGGGCCATGAAACCGGTCCGCTTCAATTTAGACTGGACTGTAGCTTGATAGGGGAAGGGTCCAATCCGGACCCTTCCTCTAGAAACTGAGAACCGTTAGTTTCAGTTCCAACTCGGATAAATTCAAATTTTTTTTAAAAAAAAAAAGCAATGATAGTCATGAGACCGTTACTCATCTTCCCCTGTGTGGAACAGCAAGTGCAAGTTGCACCTGTTTTTTTATAAATAATTAAATATATTAAAATATAAATATAATAAAAAGATAAAAAATGTCTCTTACAACATAAAAATAACAACTATATTTTATGAGTATTATTAAAATTTAATTTTTTAATTTTTCTCTATAAATATCAAATTCATTTCAAATTTTTTCATTTCCTATACAATCTCAATCAATTCTCAATTTCTCACAATTTCTCTACAATTCAATATCAATTCTCTCTACATATATTCTTAATTTTTCTCTAATTATACTTTCAATTATTTTTTTTTCTCTCTCATTCCTTTCTAATTATACTTCTACTACATAATCTCATTTTTTCTTAAATTCTCTAATTCTCTCTAATTCTCAATTTCTCCTTAATCCTACAATTTTTCTTTCATTATCTTTCTCTATAGTTTTTTAATATTATCCAATATTTTTACAAAATTTAATTATAAATAATGATAAGTTATAGTAGAAGAAGCTTTTTTTTGGCTAAAAATATTATTGATTTGGAAAATTTTATTGAAAATTTGGATGAAAAGATAGAGTTTGAAATTCTACCTTAAGAAAGTCAAAGAAATAGGAGTGATGAACAACTAGGTCTGGATCCGGGTTCGGCGGCAACAGCATCATCTGAAATAAAAATTTGAACATCTAATGTTTTTCAAATTCATTTTAAAAAAATTCAAAAAATGATAGGTCATTTGATGTTATGTACAATTATTATGTGCAAACATACAAATTTAAAGCTACAAGTGGTTATTATACATTTTAAAAGTATTTGCGAAACAAACGTGCTACTCAAATTGGAATAGAGAAAAGACAAAGTCGAATTTCTGGATATATAATATCTTTTTATATTTCTCAATTATTTCAATATAATTATGAAAAAAATAAAAAAAAAAAAAAAGAATTGGCAAAAATGATAACTATAAAATATTTATCTTTTAGTTTTAGTGAAAAAGTAAGTTTTGTTAATTATTATCAAAATATATTAAATTCATTTGTTAAACGTGTACCTAAAAATACCTTTAAACTTATTTTATATAATTTATATAAAAAAATATTGCTCAAAATATTTATTTCTTTGAACGAACGTGTTTCTATTTGTAGTAATATTTAAAGTGATTATTGACAATTACATTCTTACATGAGTCTTATATATTATTGAATTGATCATAAATGACAATTGCAACAAAAATTACTTGCATTTAGAGTTTTGATGATCGACATACCATCGATAATATTTTTAAAATGATAAAAAAATTTGGAAGATTATGAATTAGTTCATAAATTTTTTTAATTTCTTTTGATAATACAATAATAAATATCGCTTCAATTCAAGACTTTCAACATAATATTTGAGGTAGATTTTTTCATGTTAAATGTATATATCATGTGTTAAATTTATGTATTCAAAATTATTTGAAATCTTTGAGTAATATAATTGTTCAAATTAAAGTTGCAATTTCATTCATCAACAAACAATGAAATTATATACTCGATTTTATCGTAAAAATAATAAAAAATCTAAAAGATTTTTATATAATGTTCCTAC
Source organism: Triadica sebifera (assembly GCA_023653625.1). Classification (NCBI taxonomy): domain Eukaryota; kingdom Viridiplantae; phylum Streptophyta; class Magnoliopsida; order Malpighiales; family Euphorbiaceae; genus Triadica; species Triadica sebifera. The sequence goes on from CM042897.1 coordinate 83,522, forward strand.
TCATTGAAATTTAACTTATGAATTACTCAACGAGTCATATAGATATAAAAAAAATTATTGTGCATATTTATTTCCAATAATATGTTAGAAATTAATTTATATCCATAATATTGGGATATTTGTCAGTAACTTCTAGATATTTTAAAATTTTTTAATGATACAATATATATTTTAAGTGATATTTATTATCTACATATCATTTATTATTATGTCAATATATTAATATTGTTGATACATTTCAAAATTATATTAATGATCCAATTTTGCATGATTCTATTAGTATGATGAAAAATAAATAGTTGAATTATTTTAAATTTATTTCTTTAATTAATCTTGTATGTTGTGTATTTGGTCCTAAATGTAAAATAGATGATTTATATGATTATTTAAGTCTTTATTATTCATTGTTAAATTTAGGTAATGATATTAATGTTGATTCTATTATTAATAATGTAAAAAAAATTAATTTGTGATTTATTTATGCAATTTTGTTTGATTTATAATATTCCTACAACAACAACTACTACTATTAATGACACTACTAGTTAAAGTTCGAATGAATCGATAAAAATTAGAGGGGGTGATTGTTTAATGTTGCAAAAACAATAAAAAAACCAAAATCATCATCCAACTCACCCGAACTTAACATTTATCTAAAAACTATATTTGAATTTAGTGATAGTAAGACAAGTAAAGATTTTTCAGTTTTTGATTGGTGGAATTTACATTAAAATACTTATCTGGTGTCCTTTCAAATTGCAAAATAAATTTTTTCAAGTCCAATCTTAATTATTGCGGTTGAATAAGTTTTTAGTATGAGAAGTAATATTTTGAACAATACATGATTTACTGTAACTCTCAAATCGCAAGAAAGTTAAGCACATATTGATGATTATACTAAAACGACATTAAGACAACAAGAAGTAAAGAAAAGATGAACATGAAGATCGATAAGACTTTACCATTGAAAAAATAATTAATATATCCGGCACTGACGGTTTTGATTAAAAAAAAGGTTAATAATTAAAATTTAAAAGATAACAGAACTACATGAGTTTTGATTCATTTAAACTCTAAGAAAATATGCAGACAACTTAATTAATGGTAAAACAAATTAAATTTTAAACCAAATAATTAATATTGTTATTTTTTAAATATAAATTCAAACTTTTATATTAAATTATTTGTTAAAATAAAAAAAATTAAATTTTTAGTCCAATTATGATTTTTATAATTTATTAATTTATCAAATAAAAATAATCCGTTCTAAATTCCAACTTATAATTTCTCAAAAAAAATCTTTTTTTATAATAATCTAACTTATTACACAAAATCACAAATTAATATTTAATAAGTTAATTTTTTTCCTCAAAGTTTTTATTTTTTTATAACTTATTAGTTGTAAAAAATTATAATTTACAGAAATTAATATTTCTTTCTCAAAATTATCATTTTTTCTAACTAACTTATTCCCCAATTTTTTTCACTTATTTCTAATTTTTGTTTGTTTTATTTATAAATAAATTGATAATTTCACCTAACAATTAAGTTTAATTTCTAAACTTTAATAATTTTTATTATATTTATTTATTGTGTTAATTACTTAATTATATAATTTTTAAAAAAATAAAAAATATATTGGAATTGGCTAGTTTCAAACCATCCCGAACCAGTTTCGATCTGATTCCATATTTCTGGAACTATGAAATCGACAGTTCCGAACTATGGTCAGGGCTACTTTCATCTCCATCCACCTAGGTTTCTTTCCCTTGAGCCTTAAGTTTTTTCATCCTTTAATATGGGTTTTAATAATAACAAATTCTATCACATTACCAAAAAAAAAAAGTTATTTGGTGATGAAATTTTTTATTGCTAAATATAAATAGCGACGACTCAAATCAATCAACAATATACTTATCGGTAAATTTTTAATGAGAAAAGTCACATATGTCATTAAATTTAACGATAAAAAATATGTCATTGATTTGAACATGTTCGTAGATAAAAATTGTCATATTTTGGACGACAAATGCCAAGTTTAGAGACCAATTAGCAACGAATTATAGTTGTGGCTGAATTAGTGATGGTAAAATCTTTCACTAATTTAACATAATTTTTACAAAATAGTGAATAATTTATTTGTCACTATTTTCTTCAAGACTTATAAATATAACGACAAATTTTTCCATAGCTAAAAATAATAAAATATAAAAGTAATAAAATTAGAATAATTCTAATATTAAATGGAAAAATTACATAAAAAATTTTAAAACTTTACCACATTTCACAATTATATCCAATACAAAAAAAAATCATTTTCATTATATGAATTTTCATTTTTAATACGAATCTAGCTTCAGTTGTGTAACACCTTTTACCATTCCGTACACTTATCTGTATACCGGACGGATACGATGTGCTACAGAAAATAAAACTCTTCAAAAATACTTCTTTAATTTTAGACATATTTAATAAAAAAAATTTAAAATATACACTAAAATATTATACATACACACATTTCTATTTTATTTATATACATGCTATAATAAAATTTAAAAACTTGTATATATACATGTCGAAATATTATAAAAGATCAACCCGCTCTGGGTGGCTACCATTGCTACTGCTGTGCTCCATAATGTGGGTCTCAAATCAGCGTCTCTATCTACCAGTCTGGACGCTCTTTGCTAATCTGGTAATATACGCGAGAGAAAATAAACTTCCGCGCTGAAATTTTGAAATTCTTATAATAATAGTCATTAAAATAAGACATGCTCTCAAGATATAATCAATTCAAAATTTGAATCTCCTTTTTATAAATAAAATAAGTGTTTTTCATATATCCACATATTATGACATTCTAGACTTGCTTCTAGGGAATCAAAGGGGTATCATATTACATCTCAATTTAGGATTCACAGAAATGCATAAGATCCAAATGTAATATGACTCAGTCCACAAAAATGCACGAGACTGAAAAATATATCAGGTGATCCACAGAAATGCACATGATCACAATATTTCATTGGTCCACATAAATGCACATGACCATAATTTCTATCCTATTGGCATGTCAACAATACCCTAGTTCACGTCTAAACTAACATGTGGAAAAAATTCTCATATCATAATTCACTTCATTTTTCTGATAATGAATAAATATTTTTTCAATACCAAAATAATTATCATCATAGATAATTTTTAACATTTAAATTTTCTGGAATACAAAAATATATATATAACTCAATAATTGCAAAAATTCCAATTTTTATATAAATTATATTTATATGACTAATATTATAAGCGTAGTTGCACTAACCTCTTTACGCTCTGCCGGTATCTGCCGACTCTTTCCCTTTATCTCGAGTTGGCATCTAATCCAACGTCACGCCTAGAGATAAAAAATTTCCGATTAGCTATTGAATCCCTTACGACATAAAATATAGCAAAATTTAAATCTTCCGCTTTCACGAATATCAAAATCCTATAATTTAAAATTTTCTTATTATGCATGTCTAATGCATAAATTCCGGTTTTGGTGGCCATCACGCTTTCCTGTGAGACCAAAAATTCAAATATTAATTTTTTTATAATAATTTATTTTCTTTATTTTTCTGCCTTCAAAACTATTTTTCTCCATTTATTTCTTTTATTCTTCTAATGTCCATTTCCAATTTAAGAATTTTTATTAATTCAATAAATACTCTAAAAATTCCAAATACATTTCTATCATTACTCTAACTTAATTTCTTTCATTTTCCATCATCAATTTTACCAAAATAATATTCCACCACTCCCAATAAATTTTTCCATAATTAGGCTAAAAATCTAAAAATTTCCCAAAAATCCTATTAAATTTTTTCTTCCATCCCAAAATTTATTTTCTACTTCCATACACTCCAATAAACTCCATTATCTTTAATTTAAGGCAAAATGCCTCCAAAATAATTTTTTTAAAATTTAACCATAATTATGGAAATTCTCTAAAAATTCCACTAAAATTTCTAAATTTTATTTTCATCAATTCTTCACTCAATCCATCATCCTTAAGCCTTATTCTCTTCATTTCTTATTTTTCTCTATTTTTTCAAGATTTTTGCCATAAACCATAATTTTTTCATCAAGCAATTTCAACCAACAACACACCACAACTTCAATTTATAATTTAAACAACCATCACATCCAACATAAATCCATACAATTTTGAAGGAAAAGTGAATAAAAACTTACCTCCAATTTTTCTTGAAATTTTTGGCCAAAGAAATAATTTTCCTCCAATTTTTCTTTATTCTCTTCACCCACCAATTAATTTTCCTTCCTCCAAATACTTGATTATTGGTAATCTTGTGAATTTAAAATGAAAGAAAAGCTTAATCCAGTTCTCATGGTGGATGGCTACACAAGAAGAAGAAGAAGAAATGAATTTTGATATTTTGAAGATTTTTGTCCTATTTATATTCAATTAAATTAATTAATCTTAATTAATTTCTTAATCCATCTCCTCATTGGCCAATAGCATAATTAATTATCCCATAATATTCACACATGACCCAAACACATTTCCATTAATTTTGACTTGAAAATTTTCCAACCAATCACAATTTTTTTCATTTTTCTTCATAATTAATTTTAATTCTCCAAAATTTAACCTTCAAACAACTTAATTTCATCAAATTAAATATTTCAAAAATTATTAAATAATTTTTTATTCGAAACAGTCTCTTCTATTTTACAAAATAACCACCGATGCAAAAATCAAGTTTTTACGGGTTAATTATTTTTCTTAATTTAACCCGTAAAAATTCATCCACCGTCCGATTTCTAATTTATTAGTTTTAAAAATTTTAAAATTAAATTTCGATCACATCGAATCCATTGTGATCGTGATCGTGATCGCATTTCTCTAGCTCCTTATCTGAAATATCAGACCGTAAACTTGTACTAAGGATCTTATTTCCATAATTCAAACTCTTAACCTTAAAATTTCGCTTTATAACTCCACCTATAACCTTAAAATAATATTTTTCATATTTTGGTATGCTTGAATTATAATTTCACTACCGAGCAAAAAACTCAAATATAATACGAAATTGCATTGTTTTCATTTGATAAAATTTTTATTCATTTTATCATATCAATATAATTAAATTTTTATGTATTTATCCATATTTAGACGCCGATCGTACGCCTCTATATTGCAGTATAACAAAGAATTTAAGTGAATATTTGGCAAAAACAAGGGGGACCTAATAAAGTATTTACCATGAGTATAAAAATATTATTTTTTTTCTTCTTCTTCCAAATTTCAGAACCCTAGCCTTCCTCCCATTCTTCCATACACAAATTCTCTCTTCTTTCACCCATCTTCTTCTTCCTCTCTTTCCTCTTCCTCTCCCCAAAAACTTAAAACAACTATAATAGCTTAAGATTTGAAGAGGTTAAGACTTCATTGTGTCAAGGTTTGTACATATAAGCATATTTATTCCTTTGTACATTTTAGTTGCATTTCAATGATGTTTGATGTTGAAGGAAAAGTGAACAAATAATTTGTTGTGTTTGTTGATTTTGTTAAAATTTGTTTGAAACAGTCTTGATGTATTTGACTATATCTTTTGTTCTAGAACTTGGATCAAGATGAAATTAGTTGGAAATAAAAATAGGCACATATATCTAAAAATTTTATAAATAGTGCAAATGCTATATCTGATTCTAAGTAAGTCTAAAAATTTCTACAAATTCTCGGATTTGGAAGTATCCAGAAAATTCTGGGTAATTATTTTCTGAACATTTTATGATATTTTGGTTATATCTTTTTGTTCTGAAACTTGGATCGGGATAAAATCAGTTGGAAATGAAAATAGACACATAAATATAAAACTTTTATAAATAGTATAAATGATATATCTGATACTATGTTGGTCTAAAAATTTTTACAAATTCTTTGATTTGTAAGTACCTAGAAAATTCTAGGTAGTTATTTTCTGAACATTTTATGGTATTTTGGTTATATCTTTTGTTCTGAAATTTGGATTGGGTTAAAATCAGTTGGAAATGAAAATAGACACATAGATCTAAAAATGTTATAGGGAGTGTAAATTCTATATCTGATTTTATATTGGTCTAAAAATTTAATTAAGCCTAATTCTCTAATTTGAGACTAAAAATAGGATAGATGACATGTCATTGAGGGGTTTACGGTACCGTAGAAATTTATGATGATATGAAAAATTTTATTATAAGGACAAGGAGGCTTAAGCTCGAGTGAGAGCGCTCTTGATCCTAAATACATATAATTATTTATTTTACTCAGTCAATATGGCTTAAGCTCGGGTGAGAGCGCTCTTGACTTGAGAAACTCGATTGAGTACTTATACATACAGATACGGATAGTGAGCAGGGTGGCTTAAGCTCGCATGAGAGCGCTCCTATTTCACAACCCGCATCCAAATAGTCTGAATTTAGAGTTTTTGAGCTATAAAATATAAAATATTTTTAAAAAAGAAATATGAAAAAAATCAATTATCAGATAAATGAAACAAGGAAATAGAATTCATAAATGAGGTATGAATATGAATTTACCTTTGTAAATTATGACATGTATATGTGTTAAACCAGTAAACCATGTATGCAATATTCCATATTGATATATAATAAATTGATTTTTTTTATATTGCTATAAAAAGGACTGTGCTATATGGATTATTATTTATGATTATTTATATGCAAAATTGGATAATATGAACATGAAATTTTTATGACATATCATAAGTGTATGTATAAATATTTATGCACGTATGTACCACTAAGCATTAGGTTGCTTAGCGTGTGGGTGTTTTTTCATACGCAGGTTCGGAGCTTATAGGGAGAAATTGACATGAAGAGAAGCAAGCTAGTACAGATTCAAATAAAGTAAATCCATGTCAAAGGGTTGGTACTTTACATGATATGCATTTTGTTCTTACCCACATGTCATGGATGATTAGTATAATTATTGTTTTTCAAAAGTTTTACATGTCTTTTTATGATGGGAATATGTAATTTTATTTGGAGCATATGTATTTTTGTAAACATCTGGACAATGAAAGCCCAAACTTATGTTTGAAGATATGATCATGGTTTGTTAATTTTGTATATAAAATAGATTCATTAATTGAATAATATATTTCTATCATGAAAAAAATAAATATATATAAATAATTAACATATGAAAATATAATAACTAAAATAGAAGAAATTTTAAGGTAATATGCATGTGACATTCTCCTATATAGTTGAGATTATTCCTAACTATATGAGAGGGCGTTACAAAACAAATAATTAAATTTTTTTAATGTTAAAATAATTTAATAAGAAATTTTTTTTATAGTGGTGGTACAGAGAATTGAATTCATGATCTCCATGTAAATCTAAGATAATCTCACCATCAAGTTAATCAACTATCTTTGTTATTAATATGCAAACAAAGAATATTTGTAAGATATTACTAGTTTTTTATTTTTTACTTTAATTTACAGTAATTAATAGTAAGACATATAAGCCTCTCCATTAAAAAAAAAAGAAAATTTTAATTTTTTAATTATTTATTTTCTTAAATATAATTAATTCTTTATTTTCTTAAATATAATTAATCATTATTTTTATTGCATTCCTATTTAATATATTTTGTTATCAATAAATATGAGTTAACTTTTTTTAAAAAATTTTCAATTACACCCTAATTATTAAGCTATGCAAATTAGCAACGAATTTTCATCATTTAGCAATAAAAAATTTTATCACTAAAAGCTTGCTTTGCATTTGAGCATACAAATGAAGAGAAAATGCAAGTTTGTATATTTAAAGAGAAATATTTATAGTTCAAGACATATGAGTTAAATTCTACAACGTTTAGGATTTTTTTATGAAAAAAAACGTTATACATGGAATAAGTAGTACACGTAGGATATCACGTCATTCGCTTATATGTGCTACATCATTGCCTTGTTAGATTTACGTAGGTTCAAAATCAGGTTCCATACAACTGAGACTAGATTTGCATTAAAAATAAAACTTCATATAATAAAAATGATTTTTTTTGTATTAGATATAATTGTGAAATGTGGCAAAGTTCGGAATTCTTTATGTAATTTTTCCATATTAAATAAGAATTAATATTTTATTTAATATTATATTATTTATTGTAATGCCCCCTAAGTAGCGCCTAGCTAATAAAATTGATTAGAGAAGATATAAGTGTGTTTAAGAGTTTGGTTAAGGAGAAATAGTTAAAAAGAGATTAATATAATGCTCATAATTAAGACCTATAAGTTATGTTATTGGTTAGTGAGAGTTGGGGGTTAAATGAAGTTTTGGAAATTTGAGAGTTAGAGGTTAGGTGAAGTTTTGGAAGTTTGAGAGCTGTTGAAATCAGATGTTTAACTCCCATGACGATGGGTGTCACAGCTGTGAATATCATATTTTAGTTAGCAACTGTGATGAGGTTTTTCATGCTCGTGAAGCTTAGACAGTATAGGCAGGTGAGGCAGCCACAATTTTCTTCCTGCCATATCCCTTGAAATTTGCTACCATGCTGCTATAACCGATCTAACATGCCACCTTTTCATCTCCCTCACCATCAGAAACCTTTTTCCTCATTGTGGAAACTTTTAAGATCAAGTTTTGTGAGGGTAAAGTGAGAGGAAAAGTTATGAGCTTGTGTGTGAGAGCTCAATTTTGGTGTTTTCTAGGTCTTGGTTCGGGTTCCAAAAGCTAAGGAAATGTTTTTCTTCTTGCTAGGATCTAAAGATAGAGCTAGAAGTCCATCCCAAAAGAGGGGACAAGCTTAAGGAGCTAGAGTTATGGCTCCCTCCATCCTAGGTGTAAGGTTTGTACATAACAATCTCTCAAGCTTTAATCTTGCATTTGTGTATTAGGGTGACATGAATGCATGTTCATATGATTGTTGGTTAATGAAATCTATAATTTTTGGGGTTGATATGCATAATGAGAGTTTCTATGTTAATTGATTATTTTGAGATGTTAGAGTAATCATTTTGGTTAATGTAAATGATTAGAAAGTATATGGTTGTGAGAAATGGTTAAAATACATATTGGAGTGTTGATAGGGTGACTGACATTGGTCAACTGTAGAGAATATTGCATGTGATAAATGTATGAAATGTGATGCTCTATTTTCTGGAAAAATTTCTAGATTCACGATTATAAATGGTGGTTCACAAGTGTGAAGGTTGTGAAAATGAATTTTTATTGTTGAAGTAAACTCGTTCACGAGCAATTTCATAGTTTGGTTCACGCCTGTAAAGGGTAATCACGACTATGAATGTGTGTTGATTCATATAATGAATCACAGTTTGGTTCATGGGTAAACTACTCATGAAGTGGTGTTTCACGACTGTGAAATATTGTTCATGAGCATGGAGCTGCTTAACTTAAAAATCTTGTATGTTTGCTTGTGAATCAAAGTTAATTTGTCGTGAAGTGGTATGCCTCTATCGTAAGATTATAGTATGCTATGAGAATGCATGTTATGGAATAATTAATATGGATTATGATAATTGAGATAAATTATTAAGTCAGATACTCTGACTAAGACTAGAGTTAGGATATATGACATGCCATTTAGAGGAGTTCAATACTGAGTAGCCTAGGTTGGTCATGTTTGAGATTCTTTAAAGGCCAAGAGGTAAGCAATGAGAGCTTCCTTGGTTGATTTATATGCAGACTCATTTCCTTAGACCAGTGTTCTGAAAAGCTCAGACATGTGTCTTAAGGGCTCTGGTAAGAGCCATAGATTATCTGTATCCATTTTTAGTCTAGTTATAAGTAAGGTAGGCAAAGATAAGATAATTAACTCTACTTAAGTGTGATATACACTCGTATGATTTTTTATAATTGATTGACATGTCATGTTCGATGTGAATATAATGTATGAGATTATAATAGCATGTCATGTAAAATATGGTCTAACGCATGTGTGACTTCGAGGTAAGTCATTATGGTAGGATTGGTAAGTATCTCATGCATATTTTTATTTGTCATATGGTGTGCTTGCATATTATTATGCACCACTAGGCACGAGTTGCTTAGCATATGGGTTTTCTATGCGCAAGTTTAGAGCTTAGGAGAAGAGCAACAGAGGAAGATGTATAGTGATCAGAGCCAAGGATATACACTTGAAGTGGGTAATACATTATTGTACTTTTTGGTGGTTTTATGGGCATAGGTTGTTATAAGTGTACATGTTTTGTATTTTTCTAAAAGTCATATAATTTTATAATGATCCATTTTGTATACACTTGGGGCTAGTAATTGCCCATTTGTTATTATATTGAAATATTTTAATGATGTTTTATGTTTTTAAGATATAAATGTGAGTAATCCATTGGGAACAGTAGTAGTTGTGAATAATGTCTGTCATGATTACTTGATATGCATTGATAGAGTTGAATTGATAGTTGATATGATCTTATTGTCATTATATGAATTTAGTGTGATATTGGGAATGGACTGATTAACTAAACATCATGCAATAGTGAATTTCTTTACTAAGGAAGTAATTTTAGAATCACCAAGCTAGCCAAGGGTTATATTTTGAAGTGAAAGAAAACTTGTGCCTACATGTCTAATCTCAACTGTAAAAGTATTCTGGATGATCAAAGGAGGATGTGAAGCATATTTGGCATATGTGACTAATACTAGAACCACTGATAGCTTGCTTGAAAATATACCAGTGGTGAGGAAATTTTCTGATGTATTCCCAAATGATCTACCTGGTTTTCCACCAGATAGATAGATAAAATTCACTATTGAACTAGTATAAGGAACAACACCAATATCGATGTCACCTTACAGAATGACTCCAGTTGAGTTAAAAGAATTGAATACCCAATTGCAGGAATTACTTGATAAAGGGTATATCAAACCTAGTGTATCACCTTAGGGAGCTCCAATATTATTTGTTAAAAAGAAAGATTGGAACCATGAGATTGTGCATTGACTATAGGCAACTTAACAAAATGACAGTTAAGAACAAATATTTGTTGCTCAGAATAGATGATTTGTTTGACCAGTTATAAGGAGACCAAATATTCTCCAAGATTGATTTGAAATCAGGCTATTACCAACTAAAGGTAGCGGAAAGAGATGTTCCAAATATAGTTTTTCGAACCAAGTATGGACATTATAAATTTTTAGTAATGCCATTTGGGTTAACTAATACTCTAGATGCATTTATGATATTAATGAATAAAGTGTTTGAACCATATATGGATAAGTTTGTGATAGTATTTATTGATGACATATTAGTGTACTCAAAGAATAGGAGAGAACATGAACAATATTTAAGAATTGTGTTGGAAACTTTGAGATAGAAACAATTATACCCAAAACTAAGCAAATGTGAGTTCTAGTTAGATCATTTGGTGTTTCTTGGACATGTAATATCAGGCAAGGGCATAGAGGTAGACCCAAAGAAAATAGAGATCCACGATTTACTTCACATTTTTGGATGAGTCTACAAGATGAACTGGGAACAAAATTAAATTTTAGTACTGCATTCCATCGACAAACTGACAGACAATCAAAGAGGACTATATAGACATTAAAAGAAATGCTCAGAGCATGTTCTATGGAATTCAGAGAAGCTTGGGATGAATATATAACATCGATGGAATTTGCATACAATAACCAATATCATAGCAGTATCCAGATGACACTATACGAGATATTGTATGGCAGAAAGTGTTGAATCCCCATCATTTGGGATGAACATGCATTAGAAGGGCCCGAGATAGTACAAGACATAGTGGATAGGATCAAGATTGTCAAGAACAAGCTAAAGGCAGCACAAGACAGACAAAAAAGTTACGCTGATCAACATAAAAGGGAGATGGAGTACGAGTTAGGTGAAAAAGTATTTCTATGAGTATCTCTATGGAAAGGAGTAATTCAACTTGGTAAGAAGGATAAATTAAGCCCAAGGTACATATGGTCTTATGAAATTATTGAGAAGGTTGGTCCATTGGCATATAAATTGACTTTTATCACAAGAGATGACTCAGATTCATAACGTGTTTCATGTGAACATGATTAGAAGATACATATTAGACCCCACACATGTGCTTAAGAATCAAGCCATTGAAATTGCAGATGATATGAGTTATATCGAAGAGCCAATGAAAATCATCGGATACAAGACTAAACAGTTAAAAAACTAAAAAATACCTTTAGTTAAGGTATTATGGCATAACTATTTACTAGAAGAGACAACATGGGAAATAAAAAAAATATGAATAGGAAATATTCACACATATTCTCAGGTATTAAATTTTGAGGACGAAATTTTTAAAATGAGGGGTGAATTGTAACATCCTCGACTTTCCACATATGCATTTCTATGGGCATATCATTTGAACATATGCATTTAGCATGTATTTCACTTGATCACGTGCATTCTACGTGTATTGTTATAGGAATAAGTTCATGACATGCACTATCTATGTGTCATAGTATTTAATAATTATGTTGGATTGCACGTTTCCATTTTATAATTTAGTTGGAAATGACATAAAATTGATATTTAAGTAAGAAAAATGACAAGATCAAAATAATAGAAATATGACATGATTAATTTAATAAAATTGATCCAAAGGATTAAGTAGTCTTTTTTTGTATTGATTAGTGTAATTAGATATATTTAGATATATGTGTAAATAATAATAATAATATAAATAAAAGAAAATTAAAACAAAAGAAATGAAGAAACAAAAAAAAAGGAAGGAAAAGACAAAAAAGGAAATAGGTCATCGGTGGAACTTGTCTTCCTTAAGATAAATGTGCCTACTTTCCCTTTTCATAAACCTTTGCCTCCAGCCCGTTTCTTATTCTTCTTCCCCCCATTTCAACCTTCATTTTTTTTTCTTATTTCATTTAGGTTTTGCAGAAAATTGATCTCTTTCAAGTTCATTCTTGGTAAGTAACATTCTCTCCATTGTTCTAGTGTTAGTTAGAACTGTTAGGGTTGAGTTGCAGCAGTATATTGCACTCCATTTTTAATACTAATAGAAATTGATTCTGGAAAAGTTTAAAACATAAAATTTGTTCCTTTATGTCTGAAGTTTATGGATATATAAATAATTTTTTAATATTTTGTGTATATGAAAATATATTTGTATCTTATTTGAACTGGTTCAGGTTCTAATCTTAGTTGCATTAGCTACTGTGTTTATTTGTTTTGAATATAATAGAGCCCGTATTTTAAGAATCTCAAAAGATGAAAGTTGTAGATAATGTGTCACCTATTCGCACACAAAAATTTCAAGTTGATATCTCTTATGTATGTTGAGTTATGATGAATGGAACCATGATTGTTCCATAGTTTGAACTGTCTGCTTAGTGCCCTGGGTAGATCCAGCAACTTATTTGTCCATTTTGAGATCCTTAGAGATGAATTCTATAAATTATCAAAACATGAAAGTTATAGGTTTATGTCTTAGCTTTTGGTATAAATATAACCTTAATATGTTATTTATAGAGTGATATAGGGCATTCACAGTTCATACTGGTCCGGAAGCCAACTCTATTCTAGATCAGTGAAATATTTTTTTTATAATTTGAGGACCTTAGAGACATAAATAATAAAAGTTATAAATATAAAAAAAATTCATTTTAACCTATCTAAGTGTCTACCAATTTCATTACAATCTGACTTACAAAATATAAGATATGATGGACCAAAGTTGGTGCCCTAAAACTGCCAACGAGTAGAAATAGGGAAGAAAACATAGCACAATTAGAAATTCCACCAAATATTGTACAATGTTTCAATTTCTTTGAAATTTGAGTATATTATATAATTATATGTTAATTTTAATTAGGAATAATAATCATATAAATTGGACAATTTTAGAAAAAGTTATTGGCTACTCAATCTCATAAGGTTACATAACCTCATAGGAAAAACCCTAACTATGCATATGAACTATGCACATTAATTTGTCTAAGTCACATTAAATTTCATTAGTCATAAATTAATCAATTATATTTCTATATTAGACTCACAACATATTGGAGACCCATAAGGAGGGGATAAATAATAACTTAAAGGTCAGAATTAAAGGACAAAGGTGAGTATAGTTATCAGACAATTTTTGTAGTGCATATGAATATTGCTTACTATGTGATATGTGAGATGATTTATGGTTATGTGATTCATATGATTGTCATGATTTGACCTTAATAATGAGATGATAGATAATTTGTGACATATGTGGTATATATAAATGGTATATGTGTGTATATTTGAGATATATGTTTGACATACATGATATATACATGGTTTATGTATAGTATATGTGAAGTATATGCATGGAATATGTGGTATATATGTGATATATGTATGGTATATATGATAAAAATACAATGGTTGATGAATGCTTAGTTACAAATACATATGCATATCTACTAAAAAGGGGTTGTGATTAGTTAATCGATATTGTAAAGCAAAAGAAGAGGTATATGGTCTAATATATGTGCAAATGAAACAAATGATCAAGCTAGCTAGCAAATGCAAATATTCACATGGAAACCCGGAGCAATGTTTGTTTAACTTGGTCACAACAAAATGAAATAAGCAAAGCATATGCGTACGTAAAGAGTAATGATTATATGCTTAAATTTTACTAGTAACTATATGATCCTGATAAATGAAATGGAACACGTGGTATGCATTGAATTTGTGATGTTACTATGAGTGGCTTGGTACTTTAGAACTTGTTTAATGATTACTCTCACTGAGCCACAACTCATCAATTTGCATCATTTTTCAGCTAAAGGAAAGTGATAACTTATTTTGAGTGGCATATAGAAGACATGGAACACATGTCACTGGCCGAGCCTCATCACTCTATCTTATTACATTCCACACAAGCATTAAAATATGTCATCTGTATTTTGGATTATATGTTTGAACATGTATAGTCACTCTAGATTAGTTTTAAAATATATAAATGGAAGCAACTCGTAATCCTTCGGATATAAAGTTTAAGTTTTAATAAATGTGATATATTATATTGTGGTGAAAACCTCAATGTTGACTTGCAAAGTCATTGAATGATATTACAGGATATAATGAAAAAAATTACTATTACTGTTAACAAGATCTTATATCTCGTTAGTATGTCATATATGATTATTTGATACAGGGATGGATTTTACTGAAATGCACTAGGTATGATGTTACATAACCCAAGCTCAACTCACCTTATCCTTTATCTAGATATACTCAATCAAGCTTCTCAAATTAGAAGCACTCACAATAGGAGCTTAAACTACCCTAATTGAGTATATAATCATATTCTATGGTACTTTAGCCCTCTCAATGGCATGTCACATATTCTATGTCTAGTCTTATACTAGAGAAAATGACATTTAAACCCATATCCTTTACCTTTTTTATTTTCGTTATCACATCGATGCTCATAAGCATTTATCATGACAATAAGTATTCAAGATACTTCCAGTTCATATGCCAATTATAGCCATGATCTTTGTATAGCATTACATATATGAAAACTTCACATTGTATACCATGTCATTTCTCATTTACACATAGAGTTGCTCACATACTTGGTTTCATACAATAATATTATTCATCATTTGTTTAATTCAACATATTATAAGCTCATAGCAATATGTCATTTCATATCAAGCCTTAGGGTTTAATGCATACTCATATCATATATACATTATCATCTTGTTATATTAAAAACTCACTGTGCTTCAATGGCATGAATACACATTCACAGTCGTGAAGGAATCTTTCATGGGTTACCTACTCGAAAATCAATATGTGAACGCAATTGGTTGCAAATAGATGTCATTCATGAGCATAAAGAATGTTTCACGGGCATGAAAATATACTTCATGGCTTCCTGACCATGAAACTAACCGTGAACTAAGCCATGAATGCTACTGTTCGATTTGGACATTTTCGGGTAAGGAAATTCGCATGCGTCAAATATGGTTTTGTGCATGGATTCACGATGGTGAATCCTATGTCACAAGTTTGAATTTAAGAATTCTAGTAAGAACACAAACCAAAAATAGAGCAAACCAATTTCACGCTCAATGGCTCTAAGTATTGACCAATGTCAATCATTTTTATCAACATCTAGTGCATTTTTCATCCCATAAACATGTTATAACAACATTAGAACACATTTAAACAACAAATCATGCTAAGTAACCATTTTAAACTTATTAATTCTCATATATATCATTTATCTCAACTTAGCCTTTAATGCATACAACAACTATAACATTTAACCTTTATTTCACTCAACAACCAAACACTTTTACATACTCAAGAAGCATGTTTCTGGATTTAATATACATATATACTAACATTTAACCAAAGATCCTCCTTAAACCTCTTCAAGATCAATCTAATCTTATCCTCCCTCTTTATGTTTGTTTCTCTTTATCTCTACCTCTTTTTAAATCTATGAAAATTGAAGAACAATCTCCTATCAAGCTTAGCTCTTCCTCCCTTCTCTTCAAGAACACTCTCCCCTTTTTCTCTTTGATATTAAACTTTCACCATGTACAACCTTAAAGATTTTGTGAAAATGAAAGAAGAAAGATAAAATAAGTTGGAAGAAATAAGTGGTTGGCATGAAAATGTGGATAAGAGGGCAGTGAAGAACATGTTGTGGTAAGATTAGGGGTAGAGGAAAGAGAAAAGTGTGGTCACTCATATGCTTATCGACCTGCATTTCACAGTCGTGACATTCAGTTTCACGATCGTGACTAAACCATTCATAGGCATGATTATACTTTTCACTCACTATTCACTCAAAAGTACCTGCCTCAATTTAAACTCTATCATTTTGGACATGTAACATGCCTTTCTCAAGCGTGAATATCCATTTACAGGTGTGAAAGAACTTTCATTAATATTTTTAGACTTTAAAACCATAATATATTTAATCTCTCTCTTACTCATCAATATATCCTATAAGCCCTAATTAGTGGACGTTACATAATCTAAGGTTTCAATTTCTAGGGTTATGTGATTTGGGAACCAGAGAAAACAAAATTACTATATCATATAAGAGAGAGATAATATGCACGACAACCATTTTTAACGTTGTAATTAGTAGAAATTTAATTTTACTAACGACTTCAACCACGAGACCTTTTTTGCATAGAAAAAACTATGTACTTAAAATTGTCAAACCATGAAACCATAAGACGTTTTTTTTACTTTCCCTTAATAAGTATCACTTGGTCATAGGTTGAAACATTATATGAACAAAATCTCATATAAATGTAAATCAATCATTCATGTATTTATGAAGACAAAGTGTAACGCCCACAAATTAGTCTAAATTAAAATAAGTATGTGGTATACATAGAAAACACATAATAGATATAAAAAAATTAAATAAATTGAATAAATGACTAAATTAGAAATTAAAATAAATTAAATTTATTGACATGATAAATTTGATTAAATTATACCACAAAATTAAATTGTATTTTGGTATAAAAAAAATTAAAGATATTAGATATAAGGAAATATATGAAGATAATAATAATAATAATAATAATAATAATAATAATAATAATAATAATAATAATAATAATAATAAAATTTAAAAAAAAAAGAAAATTGAACAGTAAAAAGGGTCAGCAGAGAAAAAAAAACAAAAAATGTGAATTAGGGAGGAAGTTAAGCTGAAGTCTTTCTTTTGGCCATTCTTCCACTTCATTTCTCTTTTCCTTCTTCTTCTTCATCATCCTTTTTCCTTCCTCCATATCATAGCCCAAAATCTTCATCATTTCCTTCAAGATTTGCATCAAAAATCAGTCCAAATAAATCTGATCTTGGTAAAAAATATTTTTCTCATAATTATTGTGTTATTAGAACTTTTTGGATTATGTTCTGAAGTGTAATTCGTTCATTTTTTTTATTAACTTGGGAATTGAATTTAGGGAAATGTTAAACATAACAGTTGTTAATCTATGTCTTGTGTATCTTTTTGCCAAATTTTATTGAATGATTTTGTGTATATGAAGAGATATGGTTATTGGAATGAAACTGGTTCAGGGAGACATATCAACTAAATAACCTACGGTTTTTGTAAAAATTGATCATCTTAGTGGCTTAATATGAGATTTTGTAAAATATGAAAGTTGTAGGTATATATGTTATTGAGGTCTATGCAACATTTCGTATAAATATATTTTGTGTAGGTTGAGTTATTCTGAAATGAACTATGATTGTTCCTCAATTGAGCTGGTTTCATATACCTGTGCAGTTCCAATAACTTTGTCCTTATATTTCACCTATTTTTAGATCGAATTAGCCAAAGTGAAAAACATGAAAGTTTTACTTATATGTCGTATCTAAATTCCTGTGAAAGTTTTACCTTACAATTACATGTATTTTGTGAGTTATGAGCTGAAAAATTGAACTGGTCGGGTTGATACTTCATGTTAAACCAGTTATATATCCTCTAGTATTTAAGAGTCATAGAGATCGAATCTGGAAATGAGTTAAACATGAAAAATGTTTGAAAGTAACTTATATAACTGTATTTTCATTATAATTGAAGCTACACATTGAAAGATATGAATATTTAAATATAGTACCCCGAAATTGCCTAAAGGCAAATAACAGAGCAATATTTAAAAATATACCAAAAATCGTGTAATAGTTTAAAAATTCTGCAATTTTAGTATGTTTTAGTTTTAGATATTATATTGAATCAGGAGCAAGAATCATATAAATTGGATAAGTGTAGAAAAAGTTATTCATCCAACAGTCTTAAAAGGTCATGTTCCAGCTTATAAGAAATTGTAGTTATTTATTTAAACTATATTAAGAATAAATATTTTATCAATGTATTAATTATATATATTTTCGAATTAGGGTCTCAACAAGAAGAAGAGCAATAAAAGTAGACAAACTCCAAATTTTAGATTTTGGAAAAAAAACTCCATTGAGGTTTGTACATATATGCATTTTAGTTTGCCTTGTTGCATGCTTGTGTGTTAATTGAATAAGTGGCATATTTGAATAATGTATTAAAATGTGTAAATATGAAATGAATTGAGTGCTTAACCAATGAAATTTCATGTTAATGCATGTATAGATATATGGATGAATAATTGATTGATAAAATGTAGGAAATTTTGGTTTACAATATGTAACATAATATATTTTTCAATATAGTTTAGTATATATGATGATTAAAAATGGGATATTTATTAATGATAATTATTGAATAATTAGGACAATAAAGAGTGAAGTTAGAAAGTCATGTATGACATATGTATTTGATATAAAAAGAAATGTTATATGGCATACTTGGACTCATAAAATTATTATAAATTTTGGTTTTGTATTAAAAGATTTGTTGGCTTTGATTGTATAGAAAACTAATTAAAGTATGTCAATATTATTTAAATAGTTATATATAATGGAATATCATATGATTATATGATTTTAAAATTTTATAATCATATTTTCATTATAAATGTAATGAGAATATTGATTCCAACAAATTAATATATAAAGAAAATAAATAATAATATTAATTGCCCAATTCTCAACATGTGGACTAATTAGGGATAAATGATGCACCATTGCGGGGGTATTACGATACCGATATTGATATGGTTTAGGTACAGGATGGTATTAGCTCCGATAGCACATCTGTCCTAATTGTACACAGATGATATGATATATTAGGTCATGAGGCTTAAGCTCCGCGAGCGCTCTTGACTTGAGACTATAGTGAGTAAGGTGTTTAAGCTCCGCGAGCGGCCTTACTACATGCCCTATATCTGGACAGTCCGGGAATGAGATTTGGGTTATTTATATTAAAATATTATATATAAATTAAATAAAATACATACATGTACTTGTTGGAAGATAAAATATGTGAAATAGCATGAATTATAAATATTTATTAAGGTAAGCTAAATTTATAATTGAGTTATATATATATATATATATATATATATATATATATATATATATATATATATATATATATATTATCAATGAATTTGGTACTATTGTATATTCATATGGTTGTTCATGTCTAATGTATGTTGGAATATTGCGTACTGTATTATGAATTATCTACCATGTATTTTGGTAATTGTATGTTAAAATATTTATGCTTATATGGATTGAGATTTGAGTTAACTAAACAATCATAATTTTAGGAAAATCAATTAAATTAAAATGAGTTATGGAAACATGAGATGAGGTAGAATGCTTAATATTTTATATATTACATATGTTTGAATATATACAGTTCATGTCCTGATACAAATATAATGATAATATAACGGAACATAAATTTTATTTTATTATAATATTTTCTAAATTTTATGCAATAATTTATTTAAATTATATAATGATTATTATGACTCACGTTTGTGTGACTGCATGGGAAACTTAAATGCTTAAATGTACCACTAAGCTAGAAATGGCTTAGCGTGAGTTTTTTCCGCATAGAAACTGGAGCTTGCAAGTAGTAAACTATGAAGTTGATAGAGAAAGTACAAGCTCATACTAGAGGAGACGCGTCAAAACTGGTTGAGGGTCGGATGCATATTATTTTTGCATTTTCTTTATTATCATGCATATGAGTTTGTTAGACATGTCTTATATATAGTTAAGAACATATTTTGTATTTTGGTATTATATCTATACAGTTAGATGTAAGGTAAAAACCATTAATTTTGATAGTTATAATGAAGTATAATATTTATGTAATATGATGATGTATTTGATAATTGAATCCATATGTATATTCGAATATTAAAAAAAAATATCAATTTAGTTATTAAATGAAAACTTTAAATTCAGACTAGTTTCATTCAGATTGTCTATGTCATTCCACTTATGTAATGAGATTATTCCTATTATATAGGTGGGATGTCACATTTATTGGTATTAGAGATTAGGTTTAAGCATCTCTTGACTTAATTGGGGAAGGGTTTGTCATGCATACATACATGTGTCTCCTATAACTTTGATATGAGATATTTCTCTGTCAACTTGTAGGCTTATAGAGATATATTTTCGAATGAGCCTGAAATGGTTGAGAATTTTAGTTCTCTTAACACTAAGTCCTCACGTCAGTCTAGTGCCATGAGTGTTGAGAGAATTAGTACTACTCCTAATCTTTCTCAACCTACATCAACTGCAAAGTATAAGATAAAGAAGACTAGGATAAAGAAAAGAAGAATATGGGAGTCATCTAAGAAATCTGTTGTTCTAGAGACCCATTTTACTAGAAAGAAAGAATATATACCCAAGTGTGATAGTTGCAACAGACACCATAGAGGAGAATGTTGGCGTGTCACATGTGCTTGCTTTAAATGTGGATCTAAGGAACATATACGGAAGGATTGTCCACTCTTGACAAATAGAATTCCTACTAAAATGACAAAATCAGTTCCTACTCAGCCTAAAGTTCAGACTAAAGGATGATCAAGCCAAACTAGGCAGGCTTTTCCAATGACAGTGAATAGACCTGGACCTAGTAGAGTTTCAGCCAAAGCCTATGCCATGAAAGCTAAGGAAGATCAGGCGGCAATAAATGTTATTGTTAGTATATTTTCATTATATAATTTTGACAATTGTGCACTCATAGATCCGGGTTCCACATGTTTATGTATATTTACTCAAGTACATCTAGTTAACAATCATGATCGGAGCGGGACTAAAATATACATGAATATTCTCTAATTGTGCTCAAGTACATTATTATCATAATTGTTTCATTATATATATTAAAGGAAAACTTTCTATACAAATAAATTTCATACTGAAAATTTCAGAAGGCATAAATACTTTAGAGTCAATTTCCAGAGAAATTAGAAAAATAATTTTATTTATTTTATCTTATAAATTCTAGCAATTAGCAAAGTCCTGTTAAAAAAAAAGTAGGCAGCACGAGGAGACAGATATTAAATGGCTTGCCTTAACCAAACTACTAATCCCACACCTACCTCTTTGTCAAATTTTCAATTTTTCTTTTTCTTTTTGTAGAAAAAAGCAAACCAAGGTCCCACCAAATATTAATAAGAACAAAATTTGCAATAATTCAGCCCCACTCCCATTACTATCGTAATAAAATAAAATAAAAGCTCAAAAACTTATCTTTTGAAATCAAGAAAGAGAGAGCAGAATTCTAAAATAATTGATGGAAGAATTCTCATCCTCCTCCAAGACCGGAAGCCTGGATGCCCCCCTCAATGCGATTGGCTTCGAAATTGAAGAGTTGTGCCCTCATAAAGTCACTGGTCGCCTTCTTGTTTCCGACAAATGCGTTCAGGTATCTTTAATTTTATCTTCTCTCTCTGATTGTTTCCATTAATTTTGTGAATATATTGATGAATTCATGGTAATTAAAGAGCAGCCATTCAAAGTGTTGCACGGTGGAGTATCGGCCCTGATATCGGAGTCGCTGGCCAGCATGGGGGCCCACATAGCATCTGGATTTAAGAGGGTCGCCGGGATTCACCTTTCCATCCATCACCTGAAGCGCGCCGAGCTTGGCGACCTCATCTTCGCTCAAGCCTCCCCTCTCAGTCTTGGCAAAACCATTCAGGTAACGTTACACATTAAGAAACGAGCAAATGAGGATAAATTATAGTCTTTCTTTCTGGGCAACGTCACACACGAATTGTGTAGAATATATTAGAAATTAACAAATCAAATTATGCAAAAATTAAATCTTGGATATATGAAGAAAAAAATGATGACCACATCAAAAACTAAAAATTTGACATTTTTTAACTATTAACTTAATTGATTTTCTATATTAAAAAAACTTAATTAATTTTCTAATACAAACATACATAAATGCATAATAAATGATAAAGGTATGGGAGGTGCAGCTGTGGAAGATTGATCCATCAAAAACAGAGAGCAAATCATTGGTATCATCAGCCAGGGTCACTCTTCTATGCAATATGCCTGTGCCCGACCATGCAAAAGATGCTGCCCACAACCTCAAAAAATATGCTAAATTATGAGTTCTACTCTTTTATATATATGAATCACTTCTTTTAAATTCATTTACCATATCTTTCGTATAATTAAATTTTTGAAATTTATTTGTAAATTTCTTTTAAATTTTAGTATAAAAATTATTACATATATCTATTTTTCTTTCGTCCGTTTGTTTATAAAAAAGAGAGAGAAAAATAATGTGAGATAAATATATTAGTTTTTATAATATATTTAAAAATATATTTGCAAATGATTAATTTTGTAAAGTTATTAATACCAAAAATCAACTCAATATTATCACTGTTTGAATCAAATCAATGCTAACATATATATGTGTATGATGCTATACCTAATGATCAACTATACGATGGATGCTTTTTTTTTTCTTTTGAAAGTATACGAATGATTTGATAAATGCAATTACGTAATTTAATATTGCTGCATATAATCATACATATATATTCAAAATTCTGAATTCATCGGAACAACCAAAGTTGTTTTTAGAACTCTTCCTCTTTCACCACAAGATAAATACTAACTAAGAACACTTTTCAACCACACTAATCTTCTGATTAGTTAGTAGAAAGAGATAAAAATCTAAAAATAAAAAGAGAAAAAAATTATTTTTAAAAATTTCTCTCTCTCTAATTAGAAGATGAGTATTGGAGAGTATTATTTGCATTCATCACCTAATAATTACATAAAATTTTTACATTCATTTGTTACTAAATTAAATTTAAAAATGAATATATGAACAAATTAATATAAAAATTTTAAGAATTTTTTAAAAAATAAATTATGATATTTAACTCCTTTAATGCATGTCATTGGTACATCGGAGCATTACTACTTTTGTATATAATTAAATTTCAATTTAAAAAAATGAATGTAAGAATTTTAGTAGTTTAGAAAATTAATAAAAATTGTAATAAATTTAGTAATTTAAAAAATTAATCATTGAATGGAATTACATACTAATGTAATATTGTTACATTAAGCAAAATGTATGCATTCGATGAGTTAAAAAGGAAAAATAATAGTTTTTTTAATTATTAAATTTTTACCAACAGATTTCTTCGGAAAAATTCATCACAAAAGTTTTTAAATTGTAAATTATTAGATTTTGGATAAAAAAATATACAGAAATTTTTAATCGAAAAAACTTCCAATGTTAGTTATATACAATTGATACTAAAAAAGAGAGATATTCAGTTAAAAAATGATAAAAATATTGTGTGTGTTTTTAAACTTTTTCCTTTTCTTAATTCTTGTTATTATTTGTAATTTCAAAATTGAAATAAATTATGAAAGGCTTTTTGTTCTTTGCAATTATAATTCTTATCTTCCATCTTATCCATTTAAACAAAATAATAATGTGTTACCACTTATTTTCCTCATCATTGAAATTTTCAATTATGAAAAAATAAATTAAGAAAAACTCAATTTCTCCCTGACTAATTTTCTTTGTATTTTTCCTTTCTATCCAATTATTTTCCATTTCTGAAATAAAGGGCTAACGTTCTTAAATGTTACATAACTCTCTCAGCGTAACATTCAGAAAAAGTCACCACTTGTCTAGTGGTAGAATAGTACCCTGCCACGGTACAGACCCGGTTTCGATTTCCGGCTGGTGCAATTGCTTTCCATTTCACAATTACAGAAAGTCTCTGAGGCAGTAATGCAAATAGCAAGTCAATATTTGACTGCAAATGTTTTTACTTTCTGCTTTATCATTTTCCTTAAAAGAAAAAGGGAAATATCCTATCTATATATACATCACAATCATAAAAAGCCTATGATGCTGCAATTGCAAGCCAATAGTTTGACTGGCACCAATTTGAATCACATGGAAATGAAGCACCGATTAGACTACTAATTAAGCAGCTTTTGCAAAGCCCACTCGAAGATTACCAAAGTCGAACACAGTATGATAAGCTCCCAAGAAGACATCTCCAAGAATCCTGCACCATATTATGGATTCTACTATGATTTCTGGGGTTTTTTTTTTTTTGTTTGCTCAAGTTACGAATCAAAAATAAATGAGCTGGGACATACCAAAGTGGACCTTGTGGGGGGGGCACATCCAAAGCAGTAAATCCACTCAAACAGATTGTAGCATATTTCTCTTCCACTCTAACAACATACTGTACCAAAGACATCAAATGTGACTTGCATTTTGGAAAATATTTATAAGGAATTAGAAAAAAGTTGTGTTTTGCACTTGCGTAAAGACTTCTCAAGGATGAGGCACTAAAAGTTTGGTTCTAAAATGCATGTTTTCACAACCACAGAAATTTCTCAAGTGTGATCATCAATGGCAAAGTTCTAGTTACCATTGTACCACCACTTCAATGATAAATCTAGGCTCAACATAAAATGTTGCTCAGTAATGAAAAAATAATTGACAATAACCGAAAAACCTGTTCTGGAGACAGAGGAAACGATTTATTCCCGATGGTGAATGCAACATATGGCATGCTTGTCATGTCATTGCAGTCAATGAATGACTTCCCCATAGGATCTGGAAGCCTCTCGCACAGCTTTTAACAAAAAAATATAGGATCAAATTTAAAATCAAGGAATAGAAAATGTAGCTCAAGGTTTATCTCACTATGCATATATTTATAATCTCAGGAAAAGGGTATAACCGTATCATAATGGGAAATGAAATCACCTCATCCACATATTTGAGTATCTTTTCTTTTGCTTTCTGTTGTTTAAGTTGTACTTGAATCCAAAATACAATCATCTCACAGAAAGTGCATAGAGTACTCTCGCCAACAGATGATTTTTCCCTTGCTTCATCATCCACCAAAGTCTCGATAATAGTCCTGCAGGATTTGATACTGCTTTATAATTGGAAAATAAAGAGGAGAAATGACCCAAATCATGTTCGCGTACCTAGAACCATTGTTATATACACACAGTCCAATATCGACACACACAATCTCGGGTCGTAACTGCAAAGATAGGATCTTAATTGTCAGAAAAATTCTTCCTTTCCTAAGAAGTAACAATTAAGATGGTCCAAAAGAGAAGAACTAACACCGGATATCAAAGTTTCCCATATCAAAGTTGCATACTTGGAAACAACGCTTTTACATTCCAAGCTCACAAGTCCTTGTGCTCCAAGGGCATGGTTAATTTGAGTCACAATAGTCTGAAAACTGGAGCTGGTGAGGGTAGCTTAAAGAAAAGCAATGTAAAGAAGAGAGAGAGAAAGAGAGGAAAAAATTCACTAGTTTAATTTTGAAAAATAAGAAACAATTACAGTTGGACCAGCAATAAAGGAAGTCCCTGAGTCCACAATGGCAGCACAGCCATACTCACACAATCCTGAGAATTTCAAACATTGACTTAGAGATGGTTTACCTTGTCATTGCTAACATGGGAAAAATCCTAGAATTTCATTTTCTGCTCTGTATTCATATCTCATTTAAGGGAAAACATGCACTACAAAAAAAAAAAATTAAAATTACTTGCCAACCAGTGTTTCCCAATTGAAGTTTGTCTGAATAAAGTGCATAGGTATTGCAAGGAAAATAATAATGGGTTCCCTTGGGTTTCAAACTTATGTTTTAAAATAAAACTATATTGAAGATCAACCAAAAATAAGAAAACTGTAGGTAACCCAGCACCACTTTGACCACAGCTGCAGCATCACCTGTTGAATTGTTGGCAATAAATACATCTCCCACCTCAATCTGGGAAGTCGAGCATTGGTTAGATTGATGAGCGGAATAAGCTGGAGGAAATCAATAAACTTTTCAACCCTAGCTTACCTGCCAGTAACCCTTTTCCGTTACAGGGGCATATGTATGATCACCCCTGAAGTGCCTCCAGTCAAGACCTCCAAAGACAATTTCACCCCCTAATCCTGATGTTGGATCCCGATTTAGCCATAGAGAGAAAATCTTCTGGTTGATATGACCCTGCTGTACCATATTATACCTGCAGATGGAGGATCAATGCATAAAAAACAATACTAATGCAGCAAACAGAAAAACAGTTCTTAAAAGATTTTAACTCCCCTTCTTCCACAATTGGTAGAAGACTATACTGTCCGCTGTCAAATAAATATACCAAAAATGGTTCTGCTAGGACTATACCACACTGGTGTAGCTTGCCCAACAGCAATATCTTGAAATCCAAGTCCAAGTATCCCGTCAAATTGTGTACCTAAGAATGCTATAAATCCTTCTCTCGTAACCTCAACAAACTCCTAAATATTGAGAAAGGTCTATGTCATTCCAGCTAAAAACAAACATGTCTAAATTGTAGAATTATATTGAAACACAAATTCGTGCACCTGATCTCTAATGGTACCATCCCCAACTTTGATGTAATCTTGGCTGAAGAAGCCGGAAACGGATCCAGAGCCATAATTAATTTTGCAAGGTATTCCTGAATAAGGATCAAACAAATGGATTTCATGTAACCACATTAATTCTCTCTCTCTCTCTCTCTCTCTCTCTCTCTCTCTCTATATATATATATATATATATATATATATACATGTCAAATAACTACCAATCTTGGTATAAGTATGAGACATCCTTGCCCTGAACTTGGAATGGAAGTAGCAAGTAATCTGCAAGAGAGTGAGGATTTATGAAATAATCTCATGGGATGCAATAAAAGTCCAATTAAGGAAGGACTTACAGAGAAGACGCATTTTGAAGATGGGACCCAAAGATTGGAGCTGCCGGTATCAAAGACGACAGTGAAACTCTGTGGGGGCGATCCAATTCCAATCTCTCCATAGTATTGGGTATCAAGATAATTCTTTATGTATACAACATCTGATTTTGGGGTTTTCAAGCTAGCAGAAGTATGTCCAAGACCACCACCATAGGAAGTATGAAGTGTAGTGATCCTGGCAGCATTAATGCTGTAAAAGTCTAACCGCCGCTTCTTCAGACCAATCTTCACTCCGTGAGAAGATGTAACACCTGGGCAAACCCACCAAGCTCCTAAGCAGAGAGCAACTAGAACAAATCTGAACCCCATGCTCGTAAAAGTTCTCTGCTTTGACATCGGGTCATGGATGATTTCCTTCCTGACAGAAGAAAAAGAAAAAAAAAAACTTTACACACACGCGCGCACACACACACATATATATAATAGAAGCTGGTTCTCAGAAGAAGGGAGACGCCTGATTATAAGTTACTTACAGCAAGAAATGAAGAAATGATTGTTTGATTAATTGAGGAGACTTGAGTAAAAGTAGAAGAAAAAGAATTGAAAGGGAGCTGCATATCTTGGGCTTGGAGGGAAATTAAGTCGGAAAGAATAAGTTGCAGTGGGGAAATTACTCCTAACAAAACTACAAAATAGTGTATTTGTCCGCAACTCTGAAGACGGCCGTAGAATGATGGAGATCATCCGCCGAAGATGAACTGACGAAGCCACCGCGTAACTTCCCGTTTGTTTAACTGCAAAAGGTTATTCATGGCCATGGTCTTCAATCCATAACCAACAAAACAAAAACAAGTAGCACGATCTTTGCTATTTCTCAAGAAAATGAAAACCAACGCCCGTAGGCCGTAAGAGGGTTTTACGTGTTCAACAAGATGTATGACTATGTCACAGGCCATTAAGGGATAATAAAATATGGGAATAGAATAAGGATTCAGAATTAAGTGAAGTAATGGTGAAATCTGACATTTAGACTCACATAATTATAATATAGTATTAGAGTTAGAGAGAATTAAAATTAAAATTAAGATTAAAGAATGAATAAGTATGTGATGAAAAAAAATCTCAAGCAGATAAAATAATAGACAAAGCAAAGTGATAAATGTCTGAAAATTGCATTTGAAGTGAAAAATTAAAGACAATTGACGTGAAAATTTTAAAAAATATAATTATAATTTATAATTATAATATAACTAATTGTGCACTCGAATTATTTTAAATCAACAAGGTCAATATCTTAGCTCACACAATTCTATTAAACTACACCGTCTCTTTTCCTGGATTACTATATCGTGGACTTCGATTCATATTGCATTATAAATCTCTTTCATTTACATGTGTCAAATAAAATTAAGTGCGATATTTTTCAATATTAGATTTATATGAACTAATGAATATAGAATATGTTCATCAGTTATAATTTATAATTTCATTATTTTGAACTTACAGATTTATCAATTATAGTTTACAGATTCATCATTTTGAATTTATAGGTTTATCAGTTATAATTTGTATGTTTATTGTTTTTTAATTTAGAGGTTCACTATTATAAATTTACAAATTCATTGTTTACAATGTATAAATTTATCGTTTAAAATTTACAGATTTATCTTTTATAACTAGCAGATTCATTATCTATAACATCATTTAGTGTTGCAAGTTTATCATTTAGTTTAAACAAAAATGAACTTGTAGCTTCTAAATGGTGAACTAACAAATATATAACATGTTCATCAATTATAACTTATAATTTCATTCTTTTGAATTTATAGATTTATCAATTATAACTTATAGATTTATCATTTTGAACTTATAGATTTGAACTTATATATTTATCAATTATAACTTATATATTTATCATTTTTTAACTTAGATGTTCATTATTATTAATTTACAAGTTCATTATTTAGAAGCATTAAGTTCACCATTTACAAGCTATAAGTTTATGGTTTAAAATTTACAAATTTATCATTTAGTATTAGCAGGTTCATTGTTTATAACATCATTTAGTTTTGCAGGTTCATTAATTAGTTTAAACAAAATGAACTTGTAGTTTTTAAATAATGAATCTATAAATTTTAAACAATAAACTTATAGCTACTAAATGATAAATTTATAAGATCTAAACGATAATTATAAATGATGAATCAACAAGTATTAAATGATGAATTTGTAAATACTAAATGATGTATCTATAAATGATGAAACTGCAAGTACTAAACGATAAATATATAAATTATGGACAATGAATATATATATTATAAATGACGAACATTCATATTATAAACGATGAATATGTAAGTTTTAAACGATAAACCTATAACTTTTAAATGATAAACTTGTATGTTTCTAATAAATTCATCATTTTCCATTTCTGTCAACTCAAATTTCTTTTTCTGACTCATTTTTTAGTCAAATATCTTCATTTTCAATTATTTTCATCTATATATATATAAAAAACTAATAGTTTTTTGTCCCAAACAACAATAACTAAATACATTCAAAAATACTAAAACTAAAATCAAATATACAAATTAAAAAATTTTCTTTCTTTAAAAACATGTATGCAATAGAGAAATTTTTTTATCTCCTTGAAGAAGAAGAAAAAGATGAGGATAATGAATAATAATAATACGATGAATAATAAAAATACATTGTATTTAAACCAAAATATGTAAAAATTATTTAACTAAAAGAACGAATCCATGAAATAATTTATGTTTTTTCATGATCTCGGGCCAACCGCATTAGTCTATTCTGGATTTCCTCGTATGTAGGTTTTTAGCGAAGCCCAAATACTCAAGTCCAATTTGTTGACTTTGCCCAATATATTTCCAAATATGTATTTGTTCAAATATATTTTGCCTTAACCGTTAGTTCTAGAATCTCACCCCACAGTCGCAAACTATTGTTTTAATTAGATTCTCATTTACTTTACATTTTTTTTCTAATATTATATAGGGGTACATGAAACAAATATCTTCCAATTTTAATTCATATAATATAAATATATTAATGTCTATATTTATACACTTTATGATTAGATCGTCCACTTACATAAAATACAACTTTTGTAAAAATATATGTTTAAATGAATTTTTTTGCACTTATAAATTGTACTTGTATGGTTTTTTTTGAAAAAAATTATTATACTATGTGATAATAGTAGTATTATCCTATCAAAATTATTGAAATATAAAAAAATAAAAAATCAATTTGTGTATTTTATATAAGCGATAATATGACATCTAGATAATTGTATTTTATATAGGTTGTGATACATTGGCCAGTTATCAAAGATAATCTGTAAATTTGTAAAAATATATAAGAGATATTTTTTTTTATATGGGGAATATTATTTTTATAAATAAAAATTGTGAAATATTATTGTATATTAGTGCAAAATTGATGGACAATCTATAAAATTTACCATATTAAATAGGCACCTCTGCTTGTTGGAAAATTTTTGAATGATCGATGATTATAAATTAATCAAAGTGATTGAATACAAAAAAGGACTGTTAATGAACCAATGAAATAAGAGTTCGGTTGAAATGATTCATGGTGAAGTAATCATAGTGTCTTAGTATTTGCCCCTAGAAGGATATTTCTCCCTTAATTAGGGATTTTCAAATCGAATTCTCAATTTGAAGCACCTTTAGAGTTTCGAAAGAGTGTTTTGCATCCTTAATAGTTTTATTCCATATAAATTTAGATTAGTTTCACTAAATTGTAGAATATTGGATTGTTAATTTAAACAATAAAAAATATCTTTTTTTTTTCTACATCCCCTTATATATCCTGCATAATTTATATTAAGATAATTATATGGAGCATAATCTTGTTTATGCTTCAAAGAGTGTACTTTTCTAGGCATTAAACTATCTTATCTTTCTAGACCTTCCATAACTTCATTCTAATCATTTTTCAAAAGATAATTTATTTTTAAAAAATATTTTTCTATACTGCAACACTAAAAAAATAAAAAAATAAAATGATAATTTCTTTTTCTATATCCAATAGATTTTAGAAAATAATTTTTTGTTAAAAGTTAAAATTATGTTTTCTTATTTTTAAAATATTTTTCTTTAACTTAAAAATTAATTTTTTGATTTATTTTTGAGAAGTAAATTAAATATTAAAAAATAAATAAAAATATTATCGGTGGCGGTTGTAGTCATCGGTGGTTCAAGTAATAATGACAGTAACAGGAAATGCCACAATGTGCATTGCTGCATTCTGGATATACAAGTCAATCAATCTCCAGAGGAACGTGACAACAATCTCTGAGTTTCCAAGTCCGACAAGACATTGTCTGGCTGAATGAATATCTTTTTCTGCATCTGTTATTTAATTTCAAGGTAGGCTACTTTCTTTAGTAGGGGTTTAACTGAAAATTGAACTGCTGATATTGATATATAAAAAATAAAAGAAAAATTTTAAATATGGGAAGATGTAATTATGCTGTGCTTTTTGTGGAACGGTGAAAAGAGGGGCCTTAGAGTCAAAATGCCAAAATATTTTAAGTTGTATCAGTAGTGATAAAGATTAACTATTAGTGCAAGGTGATTTAATTTTTGTCAATCAAGTAGGACTGACTTGAGCCTTTCTACTTTGATCAATATAAATTTTTTTTTGCCTTGAATTATTTGGATTAACAAATGGAGGATTAAGCTATATAAAGGTATCCCTTAGATATGATAAGCATAATTTTGTTTCTAAATTTCACGATGCATATATATTTTCATTATAGGCAATCATACGTTGCCAGGTGATGTGGTTCTAGAGATTTTTATTCTTTTTTCTTCAGTGTTGAGAACATATACAATTCATAATCTTGATTGCCAAAAGTAACTTCTAAAGTACTCCATGTGAAGAACAAATGATGATGTGAAAAGTTAATATATAAACTATCTGCTACTCTTCTGAACATTGGTGTTAAGGAAAACTTGGTAAAATAGCATTCCAACGTTCTAGAAGAAACGGTCTCAAGTGAACTTTTCTCAATAATCTCCATCCAAATAATTCTTTAATTCTACTTTAGCAATACATCCCACAATAAGTGGAAAGGATATATGCCAACAAGCTTACATCTTGAATTGATTTTGATAGAAAGATATGTTGCATCCTAGGTTCTTAGGTATAAGTTGTGACTTGAGAAATTGAAATGGAATTTGAGCTTCAATGCATTTATATATATATATATATATATATATATGGTATTCAAAATTAGTCCGGCTAATCTAAAGCGTGTTAGATAGGACTCTAAAGGGTGGTATAATACTCTTTCAAGAATATTTAAAAAAGTTGCATACCCAAATCTCGAATCCGATACTTCCGATACTTCTGGTTAAATTAAAATATATTCGTGTGAATTCATTTATACTCTATTGGATAACATCAATGCATTTTTTTTATTATACATAAAAAGTGATGACATTTTAATTGTTACATTTTTTCTGTTAAAAACAAACATTTCTTGATTAAAAAAAAATCTTTTATTTTTAAGATTACCATAAATGCCATAAATAAAAAAACAATAAAAATTGAATAAATGAAACATTATATATATATATTAAATGCTTGCTAGTATATATATTTTATATTTTGTAATTATGATAAAAATAATAATAAGTAAATTGTAATGTCACACCTTATACATTTAGATGCAACATATCCTTATATCAAGTAATCATACATGGTATACGAAAAAAATATAAGATTCTGTCAACATTGATAGTAAATTTTTTTTATCATCACATCTCATAACATCATTCAATAAATCTGTAAATCAATAATGAAGCTTTTACTGCAATATAATATATAATATATTTTAGAACTTAAACTTTATATCTAAGGTTTACGAGTTACATCTATTTACACACATTAGATCCAACCCTGAGTAACTATACATGTATAAACATATAACTCCAAATTATAGATGAAATAATTTCATATTTGTATAGAATGTAAGGAGAGAGAGTGGTAAGTATCGGTTAGTAACTTTTGTTTCATGTTTTTTATATGCCACTTAAAATGAACTATTACACTTCTTTACCTGAAAAATGATGCAAATTGATGAGTTGAGATTCAGTGAGAGTAATTATCAAACAAACTCTAAAATACCAAGCAATTTTTACTAACAAATTACAAATATACACAATACATACTATGTATTCCCTTTTATTCACCAATATCATATAAATGCAAGCCAAATTAAAGCCTATGATCATTATTATTTACTTATGTTAATGTTTTACTTATTTCATTTTATTGTGACCCAGTTAAATAGATATTGCCCAGAATTTCCATGTAAATATTTGTATTTGCTAGCTAAGTAGCTTGATTATTTGTTTCATTTACATATTTGTTGGGTCATAAGCTTTTTCTTTTACTTTTCAATATCAATTAACTAGTCGCAATGTTTTTTAAAGTCCTTATGCATATGCATTTGTAACTAAGTATCCATCAACTATTATATCCTCATTACATCATAGCAATCACATATTTACGTATCTCATATATACTACATATATACCATATATATCACACATATACCTTACATATATCATGCATATACCACATATGTCACACATATATCTCATATATATCTCATATATACTATACATGTACTATATATATATATATCACATATGTCACAAATTATCTATCATCTCATTATCAAGTTAAATCATGACAATCATATAAATTACATAACCACACATAACAAGCAATATTTGTGTATACTAAAGAAATTATTTTATAATTAAACTCATATTTTTCTTTAATTTTGACTTTTAACTTATTGTTTATCTCCTTCTTATGGGTTTTCAATTTATTATGAGCCTAATTTTGAAATGTAATTGACTAATTCTGTAACATCCTCGACTTTTCTCATATGTATTTCTACAACATCTCATTTGGACATATGCATTTTGCATATATATATATTTCACTTAAATAAATGCATAATATGCATTTTTATTTAAATAAATTCATGATATACACTTAGTATATTTTTAAGTATTTTACAATTGTATAGAGGTGCACATGTCTGTTTTATAATTTAGATGAAAATGATATAAAATTAATATTTAAGTGAATAAAAAGACTATATTGAATTAATAAAAATTTGACATAATTAACTTAATTAAATTAAAATAAGTGATTAAATTATATTTTTGCATTGGTTAGTAAAATGAGATAAATGTATATATGTATACATGGATGTATGTATGTATAATAATAATAATAATAATAATAATAATAATAATAATAATAATAATAATAATAATAATAATAATAATAATAATAATAATAATAATAATAATAATAATAAAATAAAAAAAGGGAAATGGTTAGCAAAAAAAAAAAGAAGATAAGATAAGGTTGGCTTAGTCAAAGTCCAAGTTTCTATTTTTTTCTACCAATACTTCTTCTTCTTCCCTTCATTTCTTCATTTTATTTCAAAATTCTGCCACAAATCAAAGAAGGAAATCTTTAGTAAGTTAATTATTCCTCCATATGTTACTAATCTTGAATTAAAGATTAAATAAATTAGAGTTTATAGGGTGTAAACTATTAAATTGAAGCTCTGAATTATGTTTTTATGGCAAAATATTAAGACTTACACTACAAGAAAAATATAGAATAGCGAAAAAATTTAGTGACGGACAAGAACCGTCGCTAATTAGTGACAGATCAGTGACAGATAAACAAGTGAGAATGATATAGAAATTTAAAAAAAGATTAGCGACAAATTAGTAACATTTTAGTAATGGAAATTTGCAACGGAAATAATCTATCGCTAAATATCGTAGCTAATTGTGGTGGCAATATTTGGCATCTGGTTTTGTTACAAATTAACGACGAATTTTGCGATGCATTTTTGCGACGAAAACTTATTGTCGCTATTGTAAAGTATCGGTTACCATACCTATCTTTAGCAACGGAAAATTGTCGTCACTAAGTCTTGCAACGGACCAGGGCGTCACTAGTAGAATGACTTTTGAAAGTCCAAAGTTTTTAGCAACAAATTTTAACCGTCACTAGTTTTAGCAACGAAACTAGTGATGATAGGTGTCCGTCACTATTTTTTATCAAAACTAAGTCGTTTTTTAGCCTTGAAATTGCATCGTTTTGAGCCCTTAATTTACATATACCTATTTTGCTTCAACAGATATATCACTTTCTAGTTTTCCTAGCTGCTCCTTTCTTCCCTTTGCTCTCCCTTGTGCAGCCCCACTCCACATCGCTGCTCCCTCTAAGATCCAATCTTGGCTCTCCCCTGCCGAATGCTACCCCACTCCTTGTGGCATCTCTCCTTTCACATCGCATCATTTTCACCGTTGGTTACTCTCCACCCTTTGCTCAGGTACACTTTGACTCTCAAATTATTTTTTAGTCAATATTTAGTGTTCAATTTTATTGTAGTTGATTTAATTGTTAACGACATAGTGTGGGTGTTTTTCTTTGAACTTGAGATTTCATTTTCATGGATAGAATAAAATAATGTTGGTTTAAAGGAGTTATATACAAAAACAAATTTGATAACAAAATGACAACAAAGTTCTATATATAAAATTTGCAGATTTGCTTGATAGAGGTGCAGCTATTTTTCTTCTTACAGAAACTAAGGGTTCGAAATTATTCCTAATTATTCTTATTAATTTCACTTTTATATTTTCATCTAGTGGATCTCATCTATTTGCTTATGTGATGGTTTTCTCAAAATCTTTCTTGGACCAATTAATGTATGCGCCTCTTGTAATGATATTTAATTGAAGATTAAAGAGGAGTACAACGATTTTAGGGTCTGCTCTGCTCATCATTCTCGTTCCAATTATAGTGATGGATTTTTGTCTCCTTCCAAGCTTGCAGAAAGAGCTCATGGAAATGAGGTGAGTGTTGTTAGACTGATTTCAGTTTATTTTGAATTGGGTTGAAATTGCTACTTTTGATTATTTGTATGAATAATGGAAATGAGATTTACTTTATAGATGTTATATTTATTCAATGGTTTTATGATTTTTCACAGGCAACCCAAATGGGTTAACTTTACAATTTTATTTTGTAGGGTTTCTGAATTAATGGCTAAAATGGGATTCTCAATATGTGGATGTGATTATATAATTTAGAGAAACACTACAAGTATTTATAAAGCAGAAATACTGAGCAGGTACGTCTATTACCAAATAGGACTAAATTACCTAAGCTACTTAGATATATGGAGTTTCACACGAATGATTAAAAAATAAAATTAAATCATTAGCCTCAGATAATTTAGTCTATTTCTTGGATAAATAGATAATTTTAGTGTTCCTCTTTTGGCTGGGAGCTCTTTGCTATTTTTTTTTTGGGTTTGTTTTTTCCCTTATTGGTGTGGGGGGCATTTGTAGTAATGAGGTCTTGGTAAATATGGGCTTAGATGTTTCTTTGGTTAAAGCTTCAGTAAGCAATATAAAACATGATAAAAAAAATTATTCCATAGGTGATTTGGAAGATAAGGTTAAGAGCATAGACACTATTCCTGTAGTTGGTTTATCTAGTATACTGGTTCTCCACCAAGAAGTAAAACCTAATCATGAAGATCCTACCACTAAGGCTTTGATCAACAGCAACAGGACCTTGTTGATGATACATCTGAAGCTCTTTCCTATAGACAAGACATAATAAAGGAAATATATGTTTGATGTATGAATTGTAGGTTTGTATTTGCTTATTTCTTCCTAGGCATGGAATTTACTTTACTTTTGTGTTTAATTTTTATACAAATTCAGTCATAGAACTTTTTAACTAAAATATCTTAACTTTTCTATTTTTTATATGTTTTTTACATCCAGATTGGAACTTTTTTGCTTGTTAGATCCTTTCTTGCAACTTAGTTTTTTACATTAATATTTGGTATGGATTTGTCCAAGTGTAATTATTTATTTGAATGGAACTAAGTACTAGTGCTGGTTTATTCTCATCTTGTTTGAATATTTTTTATAAATTGATGTTGAAGGCATCTCCTATTAGGCAACATCTGATGTTTGTTGGTTATTTTTTGTAAATCAAATTTCATAAATTGCATTGTGATTATCGTAAATTTATCTGCTATTTGATGTCATGAATGACATATTTGCTATTTATAATTAATCTCCACCCACACTTAACCTTCTTTCCTCTGTTTAATATTATTAGAGTAAACTTTTAAGTCCATATTTTGGTTTTGTTAGGCTAGTCCATATTTTGGTTTTGTTAGGCTACACAACAGGAAAAAACAACATTTGTGTCATCTTTGTTCCCTCTTCTTACTAAGTATTCTTTGCAGCCACAAGTTCCGGATGCACAATCAATTGTCAGCAATGTCAGGGTCAATATCAAATTATTTTAAATTGTCTTTGAAATATTTTAAGCTTCTACGAATCCATAATCTTCTTTGAATGATATCTCTTTTTAGAACATGTACTATTTTTACTCTTTTGACTATTGGTTTTGCAGCTTGCAAGTAAATATTGTTTTTATGTGTTAAAATAAATGTGTAATGTTGAATTTTATATTACTTGATTTACACCTCATTTGATTGTATTTATTAAAAAATGTTTGCCATTACTTGAAGTCATTTACTTTACAATTATCATATGTTTGACATTAGTACGCATGTGGTAACATCTAGATTTAAATGGTTTTTATTCTCCTATCATTAGGATTAGGAGAATACAATTTTAGATTCAACTAATAATTGTTCATGAATTCACATTCAATAATTACCAGTTCCAATTTTTCCTTAATTCTTCCTTTTATCTCTGAAAATTCACTTTTCATTTAAATAGAGATTATAACAAATTAAAATAAGAATTAAGAAAAATGAGAATCAATGTGATTAGTCTTGAGATAGCTTTCCCTTATATTGTCAACTTAATAATTGTTAATATTGTAATTTCAATTATATTCGATTTGGAAATTAAACAAGGTAGAGCTCATTATGTTTGAACTGTGGTCGTTGAGGGGTAATTGTAGATGGTTATGCTGCAGAGAAGGGATATGAGTTGGACTTTTGGTGGAAAATTGATGCCTTTAAACAACTTTGTGGATCAAGGTACATAAGTAAGAAATTAACTATGCTACCCATGCTATATTGTCCTCTACCACGAATATAAAAAAAGGAAAATGATATGCCTTTAATAATTGTTTATCTCCTTTACTGATAAACATGCTTTAATATATAATTGCCAAATTGAACCATACATGTGACAAGTTGATATTTTCTCTCTTATTATTTTGTGAAATATCTAAAACAATATAAGTATTTTTATCATGAATATGAAAAATAAAGTATATTGCATATACATTCTTTATTGCATATGCATATAATTTTTATTAACTTAAAAAAATAAAAAAATGTAAATTGTATTAATAAATTCAAATATGGTTGAATAATATCAACAAACTAATCAATTTTTTTGGATTCTAATTCCTACAAGTCCAGTTATATGCTCCATGATGTTATACTGAATAATTCCTGCAAGTCCAATTATATGAACAATTAACTTATATTACTAGGTCATTCTTATTAAAGTTTTTGGCCTATCTTGTTTTCCATTTGGGTAGTTTAAAAGGTTTCACACTGCATCATAAGGTTTGGGGGAGGGGGTGGGGGTTAAGGGATGGGGTGGGGTGGGGTGGGTTGTAGAAATCTGAGGCATAAGGTTAAGCCATGTGTAAAAATATTTTTGCAAAGAATTTTTAGGCATTTAACCGGATGTCCTTATGACCAGCTTTTATTTCATAATGTTATGATGTCTTTTGTGCCATAGCGTTATATATAATATGCATGTTCTTTTCCAACTCTCATTGTTTGCAACATCATTAGCCAATACATGCTCCATTTTGCAACAAAAGGGAAAAGATTTATCCTCTAACTGTTGGATGTTACAAAAGTGGTGAATATTCGAGGAGCCAATAGCTTATGGAGCAATGTTTGGAGGTCTCTTTCTATTGCTACCTCATTTCCTAAATCTGTGCACCTTGTCTCTTTGAGTGCTTGTGCTATGGGGACTTTTAAAGGAATATATTCAAGTCTTATTCAATATGATGAAGACATTTCCTATTAGTTTCTTTTTTTTATATGTGTTTTTTAATCCCTTAAAAGGATATTTTGTCTTCAATGTTGTATTTTCCTTCTCTTCTATTATGAAAATTTTATTTCATTTATGCAAAAAATGTGATTTGATTTTAGATTTACTGAGTTCGCTCTCTCTAATTATTACTATGAATTATTCTAGACATGCGAATTTAAAACGAACAAAAATAAATTAATTTTATTTTTAAAAAATTAAATTATCAAAATATTATAAATTAAAAAAACAAAATGTAGAGATTAGCGATAGATTTGTTTGTCGCTAAATTAAAAGGGAATAATAATTGAAAGTAAATAGCTATTTTAGTGACAGATATTTTCGTCCAAATTTGTGATGGATATTCCGTCACAAATTTATCGTTGTCTAGGTCGCCTTACTAGCTGCTACGACCACATTTTAGCAGCTGAACCTCCGTCGCTAATGTTAGCAATGGAATACATATCCGTTGCTACAAGTTTTGTGAGGACCAAAACTGTAACAGATTTATTCCATTAAAAATCCGTTGCTAAATTAGATTAGTGACAGACTTTTAACTTTAGCGATGGATTTTGTCCATCGCTAAATGGTAATTTTCTTGTAGTGTTAATTTTCATGGTCTTAGAGAAGAAATTTGAAAAAGTTAAAAACATGAAACTTTTAGATATATGTCTCATATATATGCATCTAAAACAATTTTTTTTTTATATCTGATGTATTTTAAGAGAAATTATTTTTTTAGTAAAATTGGTTATGGTTCGATTTTCTGCAGACTACCCTACGGTTTTTATCTATTTTAACCATCTTATAAAACATAAAAACTTTAGATACATGTTTTATCTAGCTTTATACCAAATTTTAAGTTCATATATTGTGTGTATTTTGAATTATGATGAAGAGAACCATGACTGCTTTATAGTTGCTTAGTGTCCTGTATAGGTTCAGAAATTTATTTAATTATTTTGAGCTCTTTATAGACAGAATCTATAATTTGTCAAAACATAAAAGTTATACAATTATGTCTTAGATAAATATTGGTAAAAATTTTACCTTAATATGTTATGTATATAGTGATTTATAGCCTTCACGAGTCATATTGGTTTGGAAGCCAACTATATTCTAGACCAGTAAAATATTTCTTATAATTTGAGGATCTTAGAGATAAAATTAACAAAAGTTGTAAACATAAAAAATGTTTCATATTTATCTATCTAAGTTTCTATAAATTTTCACTATAATATGATTTGCGTATCGTAAGATATGAATTATCAAAATTGATATCCTAAAACTGCATAAGGGAAAAATAGGTTAGAAAATATAACACAATTAGAAATTTCACCATAAATTGTACAATGCTCCAATTACTCTGAAATTTTAATATGTTATGTAATTATATATTGAATTTAATTATAATCAAGAATCTGATTAATTAGTCAAGTATGAAAAAAGTTATGGACTAATCATTCTTATAAGGTCACATTGTCTCATAAGAAAAAAATACTAACTAATGATATGAACTAGACATATTAATTTATTTAAGGCAAATTAAGTTTATCTAGTCATGAGTTAATCAATTATATTTCCATATTAGGCTCAAAATAAATTGGAGACCTACAAGGAGGAGTTAGACAATAAGTTAAGGGTTAGAACCAAAAGAAAAAAAAGGTGAGTTTAATTATCAAGTGATTTCTTTAATACACTTAAACATTGTTTGCTATGTGATATGTAATATGTGAAGTGATTAATAATTATGTGATTCATATGATTGACCTGATTTGATCTTGATGATGAGATTATGGATATTTATGACATACATGGTATATATAAGTGGTATATGTATGGTATACTTGAGGTATATGTTTGGCATATAAAATATATACATGGTATATGTATAATATATGTGAGGTATATGCATAGTATATGTGGTATATATGAGGTATATGTAATAAAAACATAATGGATGATGAATGCGTAGTTACAAATCCATATGCATAATGGTTTAAAAGGCATTGTGACTAGTTAATCGATATTACAAGGCAAAAGAAGAGGCCTATGGCCCAATAAATGAGCAAATGAAACAAATGATCAAGCTAGCTAGAAAATACAAATGTTCACATGGAAATCCAATGCAATGTCTGTTTAACCTGGTCACAACAACATAAAATGAATAAACATAAATATAAGTAAAGAGAAATTATTGAATACTTGATTTTATTTATATTTATATGTTATTGACAGATGAAATGGAATATAAAGCGTATATTAAGTATACTTGTTATTTGCTAGTATGAAATACTTGGTACTTTATAGCTCATTTGATGGTTATTTTCATTGAGTTGCAACTTGCCAAATTGCATCATTTTTCAGATAGAGAAGAGTAGTATTTCATATTGAGGTGCATATAAAAGTCATGGATCAAAGGTCACCTGACAAGCCTCCTCACTCTCTCTCTTTGCATTCTACACAAGTATAAGAGCATATCATTTATATTTGGAGGTTGAATACTTGCATATATATAATTACAATAAATATGTACTATGATATATAAACGGATTCAACTTGTAAATTTACTAACCTTTAAACATAATATTTAAGTTATTAATATATGTGATGTTATAAGCTATGATTAAAGCATCCTATTGATTGTAGAATTGTTGATGATAATACGAGATGAGTTAAAAAAAATTACTCTCGCTATAAACATGAATTTTATTTTATTATTGTCCCATACGCGATAACTTAATATATAAATATAAATGTGGTATATAGAAGTATAAGGTGTTAGGTGTTACAAATTTATGACTAGAGAAAATTAATATAACTTAAACAAATTAATATGCATATTTCATATAAATATTTAGGATTTTTTCTATAAGGCAATGCGACTTTGCTAGACGGATTAGCCTATAATTTTTCTATATTTGTCCAATTTAACTAATTCTTATTTCTAATTAAATTTAATATATAATTATATAACATATTAAAATTTCATAGCAATTGGAGTATTATACAATATTTTGTGAAATTTTAAATTCTACCTTATTTTTTGCCCTTAGGCAATATTGAGATATCAATTTCAATAATTCATATCTTACACCATTCACAATATCATGTTATGAAACTTTTCAAGCATTAAGACAAGATAAATGGAATATTTTTCATGTTTGACACTTATTCAGATTCGGTCTCTAAGGCTTTCAAACAATAGGAAAAATATGACTGGTCAAGCACAGAGGTGTCATTCAGACCAATTTCCTTGTTATTAGCATAACTTACAACATATACCACATATTAAGGTAAAAATTTCATAGAAATTTATATAATATATACCCTAAAACTTTCATATTTTGCACTTTTATTACTTCGGTCTATAAAGGGCTCAAAATGTAGGGCAAATTTTCTGGAACTATATAGGTGCAGAGCAAGTAACTCTACTTAAGGAACAATCATGATTCCTTTATCTATAACTCTTTAACCACATCAAATTTTGCTACAAATTTTATAGACATGTAGGTGACATAAATATACAACTTTCATATTTTTTGTTTCATCTAGTTTGTCTATAATGGTCAAAATATTCAAACACAGTGGTGTACCCAGTTGAAGTTCAAACTATAACCAGTACCAATCAAGAGAATATTTCTTTTCATATGTACAAATCAAACCATTTGACATACATATAGATAAGACATGAGAATACAAGTTTTATATTTTGATCTTTTCCAAAATCAGTCTTTATGTTCATCAAATTCGTTCTACAATTATCTATCACTTAGAGTCTCTAAACGACCCTAATCAAGATTAAAAATAATTAAAAATAATAACTTACCAATATTTAGTTTTGACAAATCTAATGTTGAGTGAAATGGAAAAGACAATATGGCTTTTTGTAGTGAAAAAGAAGGGAGAACGAAAATTAGGTAAGGAATGAGTTTAAGCTTGTGATAAAGACATAAAGATAAGGCTACCGATTCCTTTTTCTCTTATTATTATTATTATTATTATTATTATTATTATTATTATTATCCCACTAATTGATAGAAAAATACAATTTGATCATTCCTTCCCTCAATAGTTCAATTTAATTAAACTATGTCATATTTTTATTAATTTTAACCTAGTCATTTCATACACTTAAATTTTTAACTTTATATCATCATCAACTAAATTATAAAATGGATACGTGTAACTCGATACAATTACAAAATACTTGGATATATAGCTAATGCATGTTACGGACTTGCCTTTATAAAAATATATATGAAATACACGTGTCCAAATGAAATATATACAAGTTGTATATATTCAAATAAAATACATATAGAAATGCATATAGAAAAATTCAAGAATGTTACGTAAATAATCAAATATATTAATTTATGTTAGAAAAGGATCTTGAGTCTCATTCATTATAAATAATTTATTTAAAAATATATTGTCACATCATTTACAATTATTTTATAAGTTATGTATTTTATTTTTATCATTAAATAAACTCATACATGATACTTATTTCAGTGGTTTAATACAAAATAAATTATTGTTAATTTTCAAATTATCACACTTATAAATTACAAGATAATTTCACTTATTTTTTGATAGATAATTACAAAAATTCTCAATTATATATATAATCGGTGTCTTACCTTCCTATTTATGGAGGTTTTAGAATTTAAAATAAATGAAACTACTAGTCCTAATAATAATATTAATAATAATAACAACAACAACATATGTTCTATTAAAAAAAATTTATAATTTTAAGGTTTGATAACCCAACAACTCCAACTATCGATT
Source organism: Triadica sebifera (assembly GCA_023653625.1). Taxonomy (NCBI): domain Eukaryota; kingdom Viridiplantae; phylum Streptophyta; class Magnoliopsida; order Malpighiales; family Euphorbiaceae; genus Triadica; species Triadica sebifera. The sequence continues at coordinate 128,159 of CM042897.1, forward strand.
CTGCAAAGGCAAAGAGGAAAAGGAAGATTAGAGAGGGAAGCCGAAAAGAACCCGACATGCCCACTTCGATGGTTAAGTCAGTGACTGGATAACGGGAAGAGAAAAAATATCTCCAAGGAAGTTAAGAGTTTTTCTGGTTTATCTATCTTTACCTAAGCATGGGTTGTCTCTTTTATATCTTGTCTTGCACCTCTCCTATTGGTTGTCTGGTGCAACATTAATGGTGAGACGTTTTCCTAGTTGCGTGCATGTGTTAAGTGATAGGGTGCCATCCTGACATCTGGCGGGGGCACACCTACAGATCTGTAATTTGAGGCACTCCTAATAAAGGGATTTTTTTGTACCTTTTACCCTACCGTATCTTGTAGTGGACGTTTGTCTTATAGTGGGTCTTATTAATCCTCGTTCTCAAAGAGACTTCATAAACGGTCTCCAGTGGTCTCAAACTTGTAAACTTCACGAATTGTCCACAACGGTCTCAAATTCACGCGTCTCTATTGGATCCTTGCTTCTCTTCGCATGGTGAGAGCCTCAATAGATCTCAGCAACCGTGAGGCCTCTAGGCATTGTGCTATTGGTGTCGTATCATCATAGGTTGCACCAAAAAGGGTCGATCATTTATGTTCGACTATGACACCCCCTTTTAATTTTAGACTATTATTTATTATCATTTTGTATTTCAATTTTCAATTTTCAATTTTGCCACTTTGGTAACTATTCATTGGAATGATGTCTAGGGCCATATGTCATTCCTTTTGAGGCTTTCGTATTGGAAATAGAGGCTTATAGACTTTTGAGGTTCTTTGACTTTTTGATCTTCCCAATCCTTTTCCTTATCTCTCTTATTTTTATTTTCCTTTGGTCTTCATTCTTCTTCACCGTGCTCCAGTGAACTTTTCCCTCTTCGATTGTTTCTGCATCGCCATTGTTTCGTCAAATCATCCTTGACTCGAGACATCATAAATTCGTATAATAAGTTCTTATGCTTACTCTCATTTTGCTATGTTGTTATTTATTTTTCTTCCTCGTCTCTTCGTCTTTCTTTTTCTCTTCTCTTCTCTTTCATTTTTTTGTTGTTCTTGGCTCTGGCTTTGCATTTTACTTAGTTTCTTTTGGTTTTTTTCTAGCATTCAATTTTGTTAGTAGTGATAAGGAGGTGAGGGATTACATTAGTGGTGTAACACCCATTCAGCTAATTAGAATTAAATCCCAATCAAATGGCGGATACTACATTAACTGTTTAATAAATTATGTGTAAATATAAAAACTCTTTTAAATAAACCTTAACATATAAAAACTGCATCACATGCATAAATTTAATCTCTAAGGATTTATATATATATATATATATATATATATATATATATATATATATATATATATATTTTTGGCCTCAACTGTCCCATACAATTTTCAACAAAAAGTACATGTTTTTAAATAAAAAGGCTTATACAAAACCTAAATCCCAAAATCATGCAATGAACAGCATAAACAAAAAGATTATATGTAACACTAAATCTCAATATGGGTGTTTTTTCTCTTCGAGTCAATTTCAGCTATCTCAATATGGGTGTTTTTTCTCTTCGAGTCAATTTCAGCTATCCTTTAGGCTCCAACCCTGCATGCAGGAAACCCACACGCTAAGCTACTAAAAGTTTTGTGGTATATATAGGCATAAAAAATTAAACATGCAACCATACAAGTCATATCATGGAATATTATGCATGTTTATTTTATAATATCATGTTATAAAAAACAAATCTAATGCAAGACAATTCAAGCATCATATCTCATATCGACAATCATACATAGCAAACATTCGTATATAAAACCGTTCACTAAAACTTTACCTTTTTCCTTTAGTTCACTTTATTTTGCTCAGGACTTATCATTTTTTCAAATATTGTTTCCTTTTTACTATTTTCTTTTATTTCATTATCATGCCTAAAACTTTAAGCCAAATTATCCAAATGCGATTTATGGAACAAATGCTCTCGAACCCAAGCTTCAGCCTCCATGTCCATTAACTGTAAGAGTGTTCATCTGAGCTCCTTAAGTTAAGGGAGCTCTCTGAGCTTCAATCACTTTGACTGAGTAAAAATAAGATCAAGAGTGCTCTCCGAGCTTCAGCCACATTGTCTTTAAATCGCATGGAACCAAAGACCAAAAGTACTCTAATCTGAGCTTCAGTTACCAAGACCTCATCTAAAGAATATTCTATGGTACCATAACTCCCTCAATGACATGTCATCTATCCTAGGCCAAATTCTAGATTAAAGAAATGAGCAATTTCATTTCTTATAACTTATTTCCTTGTCCTTTTATTTTCATGATTAATTTCATGCTCACAAACACATAACATTATCATATTACTTATTATGCATCATCACATATGTTATTTATCACCGTTTCATTCTCCATATGTAACTTAAAATAACCTATCGCATCTCAATCATAAATCATAAACTGCATATGCAAAAACAACATGGTTCATGGGTGTGAAGGGCCATTACTTACCTGTGAACCAAATTGTGACCGTTCATATGAAAACTTATGTCCTAAAACACTCATAATTCATAGTCGCATCTTTATATTCATAGGAGTGAAACTAAACATTCATGACCATGAATCAAACCATGAAAACTGGAGGGTAAAAATTGGATATTAACGTTCACGCTCGTGATTATATTTTCACGGGGCGTGAACCCATGGATTCATGACTTCTTTAGCCGTGATGTAAGGCATAAAAGTTTATGCCTGTTCTAAGCATTATTTGGGTTCATGTTTCACAAGCATGACTCCATTTTTCACAGACGTGAAACATGTCTATGTGCAACATTCACGGGCATGATGAACTTGTCACAAGTACGAATTATGGGTTTTCCAAAACTAAAAACAGAGCATAACAAAACCACATGCAAGGGTCTATAAAATTGACTAATGTCAATCACTCCTATTAACATTCAACCACAAATCAAGCTAGCAATATGACTTTAACATCAATTGGAGAATTCATTATACATTTCATGCCAACATGCCTCTTGAATATCATAATCTTCCTAACTCATTTCCATGACATTTCTAACAAATATATCACATAATCATCATCTTATACATATTAGAAGCTCATACATATCAAGTAACACATTTTATAAAATAAAACACCTCTACATACAAGATAGGGAAATTAATATGCATAAATGTACTAACCTTTAAAAATTGAGCCTAAACCCTTCAAGCTCTTCAACCTGGCCTAGCCTTTGGTTGATTATCCCTTATATCTCTAGCTCTTATCAATAAGTCTAAAAATGAACACAAACCATTTAGACCTAAACTTAGGTTCAAACACATAACTCTTTTACTTACCCCTAGTTCAAGCTTAAAAAACCAAACTTTAGATCTATAGAAACTTGGGTGAAAAGAGGGAAAATAAGAAGCATAAGATGAATGTGATATATTTAGCATGAGAGGAAAGATTTTAGGGTCATGGAGTAATTGGTATAAGGCATGGAGGAAAGAGAAAAATGTGGCTTTGTTCACCAACTATGTTGACTATAATTCATGGGTGTGAACACACTCATGTCACAGTCATGACAAACATTTCAAGAGAAAAACCTAATACACAACATTTACGGCCATGAAATTTTACTCACGGGCATAAACGACTTTCAAAACTATGTCATTTTGAAACACAACACTCTCACAAGCATGAAAACACCCCTTTTAACTATTTCTAACATCTCAACTACCTATACTCACTCACAACAACCCACATAGGAAATCAACCTTGAAAACTAGACATTACAAATGGTGTGGCTTCAGAAGACTTAATCCTTCGGTAGTGGTAGAAGACATAGCAATCAACACTATTATTATTTCTGACAACAAAATGGACAAAAATCCCCTGAAAAAAATGGCAGAGGGACAGTGTAATTGAAAATTCTGATTATAGTTTTGAAGACAAAATTTGCCTTAGCAATAGGTATCGTTGTTCGCAAAAATATGCCAAAAGGGGAGTGGCTATTAGATCTATGACTGCTGTTGTGACCTCTTTTAATATGGGCATAACGCTCGATTTGCACATTTGTTGGGCCATAGGCCTCTTTTTTTGCTTTACAATATCGATTAACTAGTCACAACACCTTTTTAATCCATATGTAAATGCATTTGTAACTAAGCATTCATCAATATTACATCTTTATCACATATACCATATATATATATATATATATATATATATATATATATATATATATATATATATATATATATATATATATATATATATATATATATCACATATAGACCACATATGACATGCATATACTTCACATATACTATACATAAACCATATATATATATCACATTTGCTAAACATATATCTCAAATATACCATACATATAACACTTATATGTACTACATATGTCACAAATTATCCATCATCTCATTATCAAGGTCAAATCATGTCAATCATATGAATCACATAACCATAAATCATCTCACATATCACATAGTAAGCAACATTCATATGCACTAAAGAAATTATTTGATAACTATCTCATCTTTGCCTTTTGATTCCGACCCTTAACTTATTGTCTATCATCTTCTTATGAGTCTTCAATATGTTGTGAGCCTAATATCAAAATATAATTGATTAATTTATGACTAGAGAAACTTAATGTGACTTAAACAAATTAATGTGCATAGTTCATATATATAGTTAGGGTTTTTCCTATGGGGCAGTGTGACCTTATGAGACTGATTAACCAATAACTTTTTCTAGAATTGTCCAATTTATGTGATTGTTGTTTCTAATTAAAATTAACATATAATGATATAACATATTCAAATTTTAGAGAAATTGAAGCATTGTACAATTTTTGGTAGAATTTCCAATTGTGTTTTGTTTTCTACCCTATTTCTGCCCTTTGGCAGTTTTAGAGTACCAAATTTGGTCCTTTATATCTCACAAGCTATAAGTTAGATTATAATTAAAATTGGTAGAAAGTTAGATAGGTTAAAATGGAACATTTTATATGCTTACAACTTTTATGAATTATGTCTCTAAGGTCCTCAAATTATAAGAAGCATTTTACTGGTCTAGAACAGAGTTAGCTTCTGGACCAGTATGATTTGTGGAGGCCCTATTGCACTCTATACATAACATATTAAGGTGATATTTGTACCAAAATTTAGCTAATACATAAAATATAACTTTAATATTTTGATAATTTACATAATCGATCTCCAAGGATCTTAAAATGGCCAAACAAGTTGTTGGATCTACCCAGGGCACTAAATAGACAGTTCAACCTATGGAACAGTCATGGTTTCATTCACCATAACTTAACATCCATAAGACATATGAATCTGAAATTTGGTATACATGTAGATAACACATATATCTACAACTTTCATGTTTTGATCCTTCTACAATACTAGCTCTATCATATTCAAAACCAAATAAAAAATTAACTAACTTAGCTAGGATTCACACTCGGACTAGTTCCAATATGATGCCAATATCTTTTCGTACACACAAAATTGTGCAAAAATATTTATATAACCATCAACCTAAGACATAAAAAAACAACTTTCATGTTTTAAACTGTTCTAGAATCAGTCTTTATTGGTATCAAAATTGGGGTGCAATATACTTATTCACCTTAACCCTAACAGCTCAAACAACACCAAAACACTGTAGAGAATGTTACTTACCAAGAATGAACTTGAAAGGGATCAATTTACTGCAAAGCCTAAGTGAAATAAGGAAGAAAATAAGGTTGTCATGGTGGAAGAAGGATAAGAAACGAACCTAAAGTGAGAAAGGCAGAATGGTGAGGAGAAAGATAAGGTCCACCTCTCACCTCCTCATTTTTGTCCTTTTCCCATTTTGTTTCTTTTTTTTTTCTTTTTTTTTTCCTTTGTTTCTTTTCATTTTCACTTTATTAATTCAATCTAATAATTTTATTCACATAAATTTCAATTTCATGACACCTTTAACTAAATTATAAAATAGACACGTACAATTCGGCATAATTGCAAAATACTCAAACATGTAGCTAGTGCGTGTCGTGAACTTGTCCCTATAAAAAAATATATAAAGTGCATGTGTTCAAGTGAAACATATGAAATTGCATATGTCCAATTGAAATGCATGTAAAAATATATATGTGGAAAGTCGAGGATGTTACATTCTTCACGCTTGCGAATGGGATTTCACGGCCATGAATATTGTGTATTAGGTTTTTTCCATGAAAGATTTTTTACGGCTGTGCCAGAAGTGTGTTCACGCCCATGAACAATTGTCAACAGAGTAGTTGAGTAGATCTCACAATTCTCTCTCTCTCTCTCTCTCTCATATCTTCTTCTACTACCTATAGCCACCTTATGTCTCCTAAAACTCCTTCTCTCAAACCAGGCCTTTCACTTTCATCATCATCTTCTTCTTTTCTCTCTTTTTCCTAAGTTTCCATAGATCTAAAGAGTAAGGTTAGGATTGAAAAGGGTAAGGAATGTGTTATAGAGTTTAAAATCCATTTTCTAATTTAAGGATATAAGGTAGACATTTTCTTATTGATAGGAGTTAGAGGCAAAGGTGAGAATCATTAAGAGGCAAGACAAGCATGAAAAGCTTGAATGTTTTAGGCTCTATTATTAAAAGTTAATACATATATTCATATTAATTCCTCTTTCTTATATGTTGTCTTATTTTATATCATGTAATGTGTTGAAAATGTGTTTAATGTGCTTCTAGAATATATATACATGAAAACAGTATGATGTAATTATTAGAAATGCTATGAAATAGTTGATGATGTTTATGATATTCAAGAGGCATTTTGGCATGATTTCTATTTATATGGGTTTAAATGATGTTAACAACATGTTATTAGTGAAATAGGTTGTGGAACGTTGATAGGGGTGAATGACATCAGTCAATCTTAGAGACATTTACATATGGAATGATGATGCTCTATTTTCTATTCTAGAAATCCAGAAATTCATGTCTGTGACATAATAGTCATTTGTGAATGTTGAATACAGACATGTTTCACGCCCGTGACAAAAGGAGTCACGCCCATAAAACATGAGCCCAAAAAATGCCTAGAGTGGACAAAAGCTTTCACACCTTGCATTATGGCTAAGGAAGTCATAAATGTATGGGTTCACGCTTGTGAACATATAGTCATGTCCATGAACAATTAAACTCAATTTTCACAATGTTATCCACGGTCATAAATATGTGATTTCACATCTGTGAACATATAGTCACGATCGTGAATATATTTAAATTTTATGGGTAGAAGGTTTCATGTGAATGGCCACTGTTTGGTTCACGGGTAAAGGGGTACCCATGAATGGCCTTCACAACCATGAACATGTAGTTATGCCTATGAACACTCTTTTATTCTACATATGCAACGTACGATTGGTGATTGATATGTGAATAATTATATGTGAAGATCATATTGATATGGGAAATTCCATGAGATATAATATGAGGATTCATAAATGATAAATGTTTAAGAGTATGGTTATATGTGATAATGGTATTAAAAAAATGCTATAAAGGAAGTTAAATGCCTTTTTTCTCTATTCTAGGACTTGGACTATGATAGATGGTATGCTATTAAGGGGGTTACGATATTGTAGAATATATAATTTTGAGAACAAGATAGCTGGACTTCAGGTTAAAGTGCCATTGTTTCTCAGTTCCATGCGATTATGAGGACAATATGGCTGAAGTTCAATTAAGAGCACCCTTGTTCCTAGTTATACTCAGTCAAGGTAGTTGAAGTTTAAGTGAGAGCGCCTTTGACTTAAGAAGCTTAGAAGAGCATACTTACAGTTAGTGGATAGGGTAGCTGAAGCTCGAATTTGAGCTCACCAATTTCATAACCCTCATTCGAATAGTCCGACTTAGAGCTTTGGTCTAAACAGTTATAAAAAAGAAATGAAAATCGAATAATGGTAAGTCAATAGTAAAATAAAGTGAACTAAGGAAAGAGGTAAGGATTCAATTAATTGGTATTACATATGAATGTTTGTTATATGAAAAATGGATAAGACACTTACATTTCCATGCACTATTGTGTATGATATGATAGGATAATGTGAACACACATAATATGTCATGATATCACTTGTATGATTGCATACTTGAATTTTTATGCTTATATGTATCACTAAGCTTTCAGTAGCTTAACATGTGGATTTTCTGCACACAGATTGAAGCCTAAAGGGATAGCAAAAGTTGACTCATATAGAAGAAATGCCCATATATCTTCATGTTCTTTTATACATGACATGGTTTTAGTGTTTATATTTTGTATAAACCTTATTATGTAATTTAATATGTATTTAATTTTAAATAATGTAATTTTGTAACAATGGGCCAATTGAGGCATAGTTTATATATATATATATATAAGTGATCCGGATTAAGGTTATTGTTATTGTATGGTTTTAATACAAAGGTTTATTTTTAGAATAAGTTTTATAATGAAGGAAAAAGAGTTTTTAATTTGCACAGGTTTTCTAAGATGGTAACATGTAGCATCCATCTATTTAATCAGAATTTAATCCTAATTAGCCGAGTGGGTGTTGTAGCGGGGGCTACTCCCATTATAGAAAATGTCATCCCAATTGTTGTGCATCCTTCTAAACATCTTTTTCCTTCAATCCAACCTTTTGGAGGTGTTTGGGCTATAGAGGATCAGAAGTCCATCATTCCTAGAGACCGTTTTCCTCTATTGGCTAGCCAATTTCATATTCATGTTGAGTATACTTTCACCACAAATGAGTCTTCAGGAGCCAATGCTGTGGATTATGAAGGTAGAATCATCATGTATAAGGAGGCTCTATAATTAGGTCTCTGATTTCCTCTGCATCAATTTGTGGATGACCTTCTAAACTTTTATTATATACCCATTAGCCAACTGACACTTTCGAATGTCTCTTAGAGGCTGATAATTGGTTTCTTAGAGGCTTGCTCTCTTTCGAAGGTCTCACCTGCTCTGAACATGTTTCAACCTTTAATGTTCCTTGGTCATAAAAAAGAACATTATTATTTTTCCACTTGCCTTGGGAAAGGCATATTTAGTAAGTTACCCAAGTCATGTTATAATTGGAAAGATTGCTCTTTCTTCATTGGTAAACTAGAAGATTATTGTGAACTTCTCTGAAGGTGTAACGCCAAAGCTCCTCAAAGTGATTGCAAAGTGGATTTATCACTAAAAGAGAAATTGGAATTGGAGTTGTTAAGGTTTAATGCACCTCCTTGTGGTTATTCTTATTAAGGACTTATGGCCAAGATGGAGTCTCATCGAATTTTAACTATGAATACTGAGGGTATATAATTGTTAGAAGAGAGGGTGGAAATGTAGCCTTACAACATAGGATGATTCTTATGTGTTTATTATTTTTCTCATATGTGTAAACTGATATGTATTGTTATTATCTTGCATAGGGGAACCCATAGCCAAGATGTTAGAGGAGCAGAAGCTCTAGAGGACAGGGAAAAGCAAGGCTTTCATTGACTGTACGGAGGGAGTTATCACCCCTGCTGTGCCTTTTACTACTGCATCTCTAAATTCCTCCTTTGTTACTCTTGTTGCTATCCTATTTTTGTCGAGGTGAATAATGTTTCCCTGTCCGTTCCTATCGAGGCGAAGGCCATCTCCCCTTTTATTCCTCCATTTATTGTTGGGCAAGAAATTGTGACCAATGTGCCTCCTGTGGCCCCTGTCGTAGACATCATAGCTCCCTCCATCAGTGATGATAAGGCCTTCACGATTGGGAGAAAACGATCTCAAATGGAGGCATCAAAAGGTAACCTCAATGAGGTATCTACCGGAGGTCCTCAGAGTGGAGCAGGTCTCATGTTGTACCATTCCCAACTTATGAAGCATATTGGAGACCTACATCAGGCCCTAGGACAGTGGTATACAAGCTCCGTAACCCAGCTGTCCATACAGAATGCCACTATTTGCTATGACCTTGGAGAGGTATATGAACTTGTTGTGGATTTTGACTTCTAGTCTCATTTGGCCAGTGATATCTAATTGAAGAGATCTTTCTTAATGCTTCCTATAAAGGTATGCTTTGAATATGTCTTTGATTTTGTCTTTCCTGCAATATGTAGTGACTCAATATGTTTATTCAATTATTACCATCACATATATATATATTATATCATTTTTTGTAATTGGCGCAGATGAATCACATTGCCTATCAGCACTTTAAGGTCGTTTAACAAGAAAGGAATGAAGTTAAGGCCTTTCTTTTCAAGGTTCAAAATGAAAAGAATGAGTTAGAGAAAACCCTTTGAGAGAAGGTGGAGCAACTTTCCTTGAAGGAAAGTGAATGGAGTGATTGTTTCTCCCAGTTGGAGAGTCAAGTGGTTAGTGAGAAGGCTCACATTAATAACTTAAAAAGTTGAGTAGCCGGAGCTGAAGCCTGTGTAAAGAGCTTGGAAGATAGTGTTGGTGCTTGGTGTAAGGAGAAAATGAAGTTTGAGTAAAAGAACATGGGACTCCTAAAGGAGAAGATGAAGCTAGAAGAAGATAGGGGAAAACTTATGGAAGACTTAAAGACGCTATGCTATGAAAAGCACTAACAAAGCTACTAACCATCAGTGAGAGATTGAACATCTCCACCAACTACTAACCATCAGCGAGAGATTGAACATCTCCACTAATAACTCAATGCCTTTTTGGATCAAACACTTGACTAGATTGGATAAGAGAAAAATAAGCTTCTTGCTTGCCTGAAGAATAAATTCTCTTATCATGATTTGGCCTTTCTTGATGAGGAAAAAAAGAAAAAGAAGAAAACATTGAGATTGGCATGTCCATGGTGTTAGAGATCTCAAGAGATCCATTTGAGGTTCCCCCTAGCACCACTAATGAGGATGCAGTGCTGGGAAATAACCCGGTTGATTAGGTAAATTAATCGGTCTTCTTTTTCTTCTTTAATGTAGGAGAATTATCATGTTTCACTTTTTTTTTGTAAAGTTTTATGACTATTTAAATGAAATGAGCATTTTATTTTCTGCTTTCTGGTATTCCTTTGATTCATGAATCTTTACTAGCATCAAATCTTCCCCAATTGAATCTTTCAATGGGATCAACAATGTGGGGGAATTGTCATATGCAGTTACTACAACATCGTTACTTTTGGGTGAGTTTCTCTTGAATTGTGGTCCCAAAAGAGGACCTTATTTTATGCAGTTATTCTAGTGAAGCGAGTCTCCCTAGGACTCTGGTCTCATCAGGGACTTTATTTTATGTAGCCACTTTGGTATAGCGAGCCTCCCTAGGACTGTGGCCTTAACAGAAACTTTATTTTATATGGCCACTTTGGTGCAGCAAGTTTCCTTGGGACCGTGGTCTCAGTAATGGACTTTATTTTAAATGGTAACATTAGTGAAGCAGGTCTCTCTGGGACTAGTCTTAGTAGGAGACCTTATTTTATGCAGTCACTTTAGGGCAACAGGTCTCCTTAGGATTATGGTCTCCATAGAGGACTTTATTTTATGTGGTCACTTTGTGTTAATCAGTCTTAGATGACATTATGTCCTAAAATAACTCAATTTTGCAAAAAAAAAAAGATAGATATTGGCTCAATATTAGATCTTTACATAAGGAGATCATAAACAATTCTTACTTTTTTAAAGATTGTTAAGATATTGCTTTACTGGTAGAATTTCTTCAAGTTTCGAGCATCCTAGGTTTTAGGTAGTGGCTTTTCGTTGTGAACTTCGAACTTGTATGTAGCTAGGCCCATGATCTATTCCACGATGTAAGGACCAACCCAGTTTTCCTTCAACTTCTTCATGCTGACTTCTCATCTTTTGAGGTCTTCTTTAATGAAGACTAGGTCTACTGAGTTGAATGTCCTGGGACTGACTCCTTTATTGTATAATCTTGTAGCTTTCCTTCGATATGTTTTTGTTTTCATCGTTGTTTTTTCTCTGACTTCATCTATCAAATCAATGTTGGTTTTGAGCTTAAGCTCATTTTTCTTCACATCATAATGCACTATTATGAAACTTTTGAGACCTATCTCCACCGATATGACTGCTTCCATGCCAAAATCCAGTTTGAAATGCGTTTTACTTTATTCAATATTTTTCTCATTCCTTAGACAACAGTCTGATTTGTAACCTTTGTCATCCTATATGTTTGAGGATGTGCGACTGATGTGAAACATAAATTGATCCCCAAGTTTCAACAAAAACCTTTGAATTTTGAGCTGTCGAACTGTTTCCTATTCTTTGTGATCACTTTTATAGGTATCCCAAATATGCAAATGACTTCATGTCATATCATAGGTGGGTGGTCAGGGTAGCCTAGTGTCTAGGAAAATGTCATTTAGAATATGGTTTGCAAGTGGATATGTGTGTTTGAGGCTGTAATCGAAGTCCTGGGATTGAGGTTATAGCTCCTTCAATATGTTTTTTACTATGTCAGACATAATAGCCTGGGTTACAAGCGACTTTGTGAATGTTATGTTTGAGGTTTGTTTTTCTTGGTAAGGGATGATTGGTGTTTGAGGTTTTGATGTTGGGTTCAGCAAAGGAGTGGCTACAGTCGACAACGGGCTTTGGTTTTTTAGTTATTCTAGTTCTTTTCTCATTTCTTTCATTTCTTTCACAGTTGAAAAGAATTCCCTCATAAAAGAGTGAAGGTCTGGATGAGTCATTTCCATTATGCTTTCAACTCAGTTGGAATCTGACACCTCTACATCCATTAAACCTTCTAGCTTGATTGGTTAGATTGTGTTTGTTCTTATAGTGGATGAAATTGTTTTGTTTTTGGGTGTAGGTTAAAGGATTCCTTTCTTTGTTGTTTTTTGTTTCCTTTGCCATACCACGCTCACCACACTAATTGATAACCCAATAACTCCAACTACCAATTCTGCGAAGGCAAAAAAGAAAAGGAAGATTAAAAAGGGAAACCGAAAAGAATCTGGCACACCCACTCTAATGGTTAAGTTAGTGACAAAACAACGAGAAGAGAAAAAATGTCTCTAAGGAAATTAAGAGTTTCCTTGTTTATCTATCTTCACTTAAGCATGGGCTCCCTTTTATAGCTTATCTTGGACCTTTCATATTGGTTGTCTGGCATAGCATTAATGGTGAGGCATTTTCCTAGCTGCGCGCATTTATTAAGTGGTAGGGTGCCACCAAACATTTGGCAGGGGCACACCTACAGGTTTGTAATTTGAGGCGCTTATGGCAAAGAGGTTATTTTATACTTTTTACCCTACCCTGTCATGTAGTGGACGTTTGTCTTGTAGCAGTTATTATCGATCCGCATTCTCAAGGAGATTTTGTGGACAGTCTGCAGTGGTCTCAAACTTACAAACTTCGCGAATGGTCCTAAGTGGTCTCAAATTCACACGTCTCTATTGGATCCTTGCTTCTCTTCGCATGGTGAGCTTTAATAGATCTCATTGACTGCAAAGTCTCTAGGCATTCCCTTAATTTTCAAATTATCATACTTATAAAATACAAGATAATTTCACTTATTTTTTGAAAGATAATTACAAAAATTCTCAATTCTACATATAGTTAATGTCTTATCTTCCTATTTGTGGAGGTTTTAGAACTTAAAATAAATGGAACTACTACTTCTACTACTACTGATAATAATAATAATAACAATAACAAATATTCTAAAAAAATCTATAATTTTAAGGTTCAACCACTGAGATCTTAGTCCATTTAAATCATAGTCTAATCTAAGAATTGATAGAAAAAATGTATAATGCCAAATTTTAGATATATATTGAACTTTTTTTCTTTCTGCTTTTACAATATGTTTGTTGAACCTTGAGGGGTATTTTCGTTATTTTGATGTTCATAAATAAAATAGCAATAATTTATTTAACATTCTTGTGTTCTAAGTTTTTTGAATAGGATATGGAATATGATGCAAAAATGGAAGACTATCTTTGAAAGTCAAATAATGAAGAAATAGCATATTCATGCCCATGACTGTTTATGTCACACCCGTGATGTAGCTTAGTGCCAACTATCCAACATTTAAAGTTCATGATCATGAAAGATCATAGCAACTGTGAATGATCATATCAGTCACACCCATGAAAGATAGTCAGGCCCATGAGAAAACATGTCAAATTCCTTCAGAGAGCTTAACGGCCAGTGTCACCACTTGGACCACGGTTTGGAAGGATATTCATGTCCGTGAAAGAATAAAGTCATGTCCGTGAAAGAATAAAGTCACGCCCGTGATCAAACACTTCAATTCTTTCCAGAATACTTCACGACCAGAGTCACCACTTGGACCACGGCTTGGAAGAACATTCAAGACCGTGACATACATATTCACGACCGTGAATGAGGAAAGAGAAATATGTCAGGTGCAAAATTAAGAGTTGGTGCAACGGTTATTTTCGCATTAAATGCAACCAAACGACTATAATTCGCCAATGAAGTATAAATGCAAGTCATTTATGAATCCAGAACAAGACAATAACAATTACTTCGAATCAAAATCTTGTTGTAGCTATTTGTGCATTAATTCTTTCAACAAAACTTTAATTTTCTGTAAAAATCTTTTTGCTCATAATTTCTGAGCATTATAGATTTGTGAGTTTTTCTCTTTGAAATCTACTACTCAAGTGAGTTTGGGTATATTAGGTTAAGAGTAGAATACTTGTAAGGGTTATTTGTGTGAGCCATAAAACACAAGGAATTGGTTTATTGTGTGAGCTATTAAAACACAAGGAATTTATGGGTTAGATGTGATCCAATGATAGAAACACCATAGTTGGGAGTGAGCTTGTAAAATTCCATTGTAACACTTAGTGTGTTAGTGAAACTCCTAATTGAGATTGGAGAGAAGAGTAGGATTTGTTAACACCCGAACCTCTATAAATTTCTTGTGTGATATCTTCCTATCCCTACTCTACTTAACTTTTAATTATGTACCTCAAAGTTAAGAATTTTTAATATCCAATTCAACTCCCCCTTCTTGGTTCATTATCTGGGCAATAGTTGGTATCAGAGCTTAGTCTAGCATCGAAGCCTAAACAATGCTAGCAAAGATCAAGAAATGACCAATGAAGAATTTCAAAGTCTCAGGCCTTACTTTGATGGAGCAAATTATGCTCATTGGAAGTTCCGAATGCAGACATATCTCGATAGTGAGGGAATTGAAGTCTAGGATATCATTCGGAAAGAATGGACACCACCAACTAGAAGAGGAGTTGATGGTGAAAAATAAATCTTGTCAAGAGATGATTGGACACAGCCTTAGAGAATAGCAAATTTCAAAAACAAAAAGGCGATGACAATTCTCTCAAGCTCATTATCCATTGAAGAATGTGGCAGAATACAACACTGCCCAACTGCATACAGCATGTGGAAAACATTGGAAAACTATCATGAAGGAATAAAGCAAGTTAAATCCAAGAAGATTCACCTTCTCACTTTTGATTATGAACTCTTCAAGATGAAATCCAATGAGTCAATCACCGATATGACGAATTATCTTCTAGCCATCATAAATGGTATGAGAAAGCTTGGGAAACACCTGAGCTTGAAAGATGTAAATAACAAAATTTTGAGAAGTCTTCCTCTCAAAGATTACGGTTCAAGAGTTGCTGGTATAGAAGAGGCCAATAAAGACATGAGCGTCATGAATACCGATGTGCTGATTGGCAAACTTCCAACACATGAAAATGGCAGTGAAAAGAGATAGAGAGCTTGAAGTCGAGCCAGAAAAAAGAAAACCTCTAGCACTAAAAGCCTCTAATTCAAACTTTCAAAAGCTTTATATGGTTTGAAACAAACCCCAAAAGCTTGGTATCAAAGACTAAGTTCTTTTCTTTTAGAAAATGATTTTATAAAGGGGAATGTTGACACTATTTTATTTATTAAAAAGCATAAGCATGATATTCTAATTGTTCAAATTTATATTGATGACATCATATTTGGGTCTACTAATAAATTGCTTTGCTAAGAATTTGCTAAGTGTATGACTAGGAAATTCGAAATGAGCATGATGGGTGAGCTCAAGTTCTTCCTCGGTCTACAAATAAAACAAGGCAATGAGGGCATATTCATCAACCAATCCAAATATGCCAAAGACTTAATCAAGAAATTTGGAATGGAAGGATGCAAAAATGTCAAGACTCTAATGAGCACATTAACAAAATTGGATAATGATGAAAAGGATAAAAGCATTAATGAAAAGCTCTATAAAGGTATGATTGGATCACTCTTATATCTTACTGCCTCTAGACTCGATATAATGTATAGTATATGCTTATGTGCTCGCTTTCAATCATGTCCTAAAGAATCACATTTGAATAATGTGAAAAAAATTTTAAACTATTTACATGGCTCATTACATCTAGGTTTATGGTATCCTAGAAATTCATCCTTTCACATTATAGGATTTTCAGATGCTGATTATGCTGGAAATCTCTTGAATAGAAAGAGTACTTCAGGTACTTGTCACTTTATTGGTGAATGCCTAGTTTCTTGGTTTAGAAAAAAACAAGTTTCAATTGCTCTCTCTACCGCTGAAGTGGAGTATATGGCAACAGGATATTGTTGTACTCAAATCCTTTGGATGAAACAACAACTTAAGGATTATGGTCATAGTTTGGACCATATACCTATCAGATGTGACAATACAAGTGCTATAAACCTATTTAAGAATCTTATTCAATACTCTAGAAGTAAGCATATTGACATAAAATATCATTTTCTTAGAGATCATGTTCAATATGGAGATGTTGTATTAGAATTTATAAACACAGACAATCAATTGGTAGATATTTTCACTAAGTCTCTAAATGAAGAAAGATTTAACTTCATAAAAAGAGAGTTTGGTATGATTGATGGATTAACTTTATGATTGCCAAATTTGTTGAACCTTGAATGTTAATCTTTTGTTATTGTCTCATCTTTTAAGGTATGAAGTGGCAAAACTTGATGAAAAATATGTTATAAGGGATAAAAGCACCTTAGAAATCCTTTAGTCTTGTTTTAGACTTAGTGTTATTTAATGAGGATTTTAGGCAGTTCACACCCGTGACATATATTCACGGCTGTGATCATAATCGGCAAAAGCTCCAGAAGCTTTCACGCCTTGCTTCATGACATGTTTCACAGTTGAAGGTAGTGAAGACTATATTTCATGCCCATAACCTTTTCTGTCACTCCCGTGAACATTTCCACCAAATTATTACAGAAGCGTTCACGCTTTGTTTCACGCTTTGTCTCACGGTCACAAGTAGTGAAGATTGTACTTCGCAACCGTGACTCATTTGTCACCATCGTGAAAAATCATCATTCACGCCTGTGACCATTAAATGTCATGACCATGAATCATTTCATATTCTTCATCACGGGTAGAACGCCTCTTTAGCAAACCGTGAACACGACTTTTCACGCCCGTGACTTTGCATTCACGACCGTGAAAATGTCAACTATAAAACATTTTCCGTCGTTATTTCTCTCATTTCTAACTCTCCAACTTCTCTTATTTATCACCACATTTAATACCTTTCATAGATTTTGGCCCCCTAACAGCCTTTTCCATCTATAAATATCTTTAAAAACTCTTTCTTTCATCAGAAATTACAAAATCACAAGTTATTCTTCAAAAATCCTTTCAGCAAGTTTCTTATCAAAAATCAATCTCAACTCAAAAATGGAACTCGACTCCTCCAAAGCCACCAGAAAGAAGTCTCATGCTCCAAGAAGGTACACAGACTACCTTCTTAATATTTTTCCAAAGCACTGTCATCCGAGGTATTCAATTCTCAAGAAAAGACCACTCATTTCTTCTCGATCCTTTGAATGGCACGCTGTCAAGACCCTTGGTCTTGAGACAAGCATGACAAAACAACTCTAGGCTTGTCATATAAAAGATTTTATTGATATCCATCAACCGATGTTAATGGAACCTACCCTATAGTTCCTTAGCACCCTGCAAGTCTCTCCCACCAGCACGGTGAAATTTCAACTCTGCAAGCATTCGAACACCCTCACTGCAACAAAGTTTGGTGACATGTTCAACCTTTCCTCTGATGGTATCCTCAATGAAAGTGAGGTGGAGTTCTATGCCAATCTGACATGGACTTATTTCGAACAAGATTGCAGTTGGGACGTCAAGAAGACGAAGAACACCCACCTCCGATCACCAGTGCACAAATACTTGCATAGGTTTCTGACCTATAGCATATTTGCAAGAGGAGATAGCAACGGTGCAATTCTGAAATTCGAGCTCTTTCTTCTGGAGATGGCCTGAAGAGGCCTAACAGTGGCTTTATCTCGACGGTTTGCAAACCATCTACTATCAATTGCAATGAAGCCCTCCGGAGACATTGATTGGTGGGTACATGATTCACCTTACCATCAAGCTTGGATATTTGAAGCTAGAAGAGCACAACTTCAACCTCATACCAGCACATCCTAGAGACTGACTAGACGTCGAGTCTTTTATCAAGATGGGAGCAGCGGTTCGCATAGTTTATGAAAATAACATCTACTACCGCTTCACCACTCCAACTGGTGAGATTATTTAGAAAGACAACGATTTGGATGACTTCAAAGCTGGCTTTCAAGGAATCCAACAAAGAAAAAGAGTTCGAGTTGAGATAGTGACCCCAGAGGTTGAGCAGGAGGTTAGACAATCCTCTACCTCCACACCGAACTTAGTTCAGCAGGTGGCTGACCTTTTGGCACCTCGTTTTGACCAATTGCAGGCTTCGATAGATGAGATGTTGGAAAACCTCAAAGATTTTATGAAGTCTTGCATGGATAGTCTCAAGGCGGAAGTAGCACGCCTTCAGGATGGGTTGTCCGGCTCCAAATCTAGTTAGAGTTTTAGTTTTTATGTAATACCACATCTTATGCATTTGAGTTCAACCTATCCCTATATCAAATAATCACATATAACATACTGGAAAGACAAAATACCCTGTTAACAATGGCAGTAATTTTTTTTTCATATCATGTAATATCATTCAATGACTTTGCAAGTCAACTTTGAGACTTTTGCCACAATATGATATATCACATATATTAAAACATAAACTTTGCACATAAGTATTTACGAGTTGCTTTCATTTATACATTTTTAAAACCCATTCCAAAATGACTATATATATTCAAAAACATAAATACAAAATACAGATGAGATATTATCATGCTTGTGTGGAATGCAAGGAGAGAGAGTGATGAGGCTCGGCCAGTGACTTGTGCTTTATGTCTTTTATGCGTTACTCAAAATGAGCTCAGTGAGAATAATCATCAAATAAGCTCTAAAGTACCAAACAACTCATAGTAATAAATCACAAATCCAATACATACCATATATTCCATTCCATTCATTAGTATTATATAAGTATCAATAAAGTTGAAACATATAATCATTACACTTTACGTATGCAAATGCTTTGCTTATTTTATTTTGTTGTGACCAAGTTAAACAGATATTGTCTCGGGTATCCATGAGAATATTTGTCATGTGAACATTTGTATTTGCTAGCTAGCTGGATCATTTGTTTCATTTGCACATTTGTTGGGCCATAGGCCTCTTCTTTTATTTTACAATATCGATTAACTAGTCACAATGCCAATTAAGTCCATATGCATATGCACTTGTACTTAAGCATTCATTAACCATTGTATCTTATTACATATACCATACATATACTGCATATATGCCTCATATACCACGCATATACCTCACATATACTATACATATACCATGTATATATATCACATATGTCAAATATATACCTCAAATATACCACAAGTATACCATTTATGTGTACCACAAATGTCATAAATTATCCCTCATCATATTATCAATGACAAATCATAATAATCATATGAATCACATAACAAGCAATATTCATATGCACTAAAGAATTCAATTGATAATTAAACTCACTTTTCTCCTTTTATTCCGACCCCTAACTTATTGTCTATTCGCTCCTTGAGGGTCTCCAATATGTTGTGAGTCTAATATAAAAATATAATCAATTAACTCATGATTAGGGAGACTTAATGTGGCTTAAATAAATTAATATGCATTGTTCCTATCAATAGCCAAGATTTTTCCTATGAGGCAGTGTGATCTTATGGGACTGTTTAGCTTATAAATTTCTCTATACTTGACCAATTAATCTGATTCTTATTCCTAATTCAAATTAACATATAATTATATAACATATTAAAATTTTAGACTAATTGGATCATTGTACAATTTTTGGTGGAATTTTTAAATGTGTTCTATTTTTTGCCCTATTTTCTGCCCTTAGGCAGTTTCAAGGTACCAATTTTGGTTCATCATAACTTATAATATATAAGTTATATTTTAATGAAACTTTACAGACACTTATATGGGTTAAAATGGAACATTTTTCATGTTTTAAAATTTTTCTGATTCAATCTCTAAGATCATCAAAACTATGGCACAAAACACTATCTATTTATGAACTCTAAACACCATAATCAAGCTTAACATAAAATAAATGTTTACTCACCTACAATCACCCTTGGCTAACCTTGTTGCTATAATTTTTGGAGTGAAAGAGAGAAGAAAAGGTGGCTGGAACTTCAAATAAAATGGATTGAAGAAATGAAGCAAAGAAGAAGAAGAAGATAAGGAAAGGAAGAAAGATAATGACAACCTAATAGGTTAAAAGTCACCACCATTTTGTCTTCCCCTTTTTTCCACCCGTCTCTTTTTCTTTTCTTTTTTTTTTTCCTTTTTTCTGGCTTTTATTTTTATTTTTTTATTATTTTATTTTATTTTTTTAATTATTCTTATTATTATTACACAAATCAATACAATATGCAATTTAATCTTAATCTAGTCATTTTGCTTACTTTAATTTAGTCACATTATTCAGTTTATTTCTAATACTTTGTCATCCTCATTTAGGTTATAAGTACACACGTGCAACTCGATACAATTGTCAAATACTATGACACATAGCTAGTGTGTGTCATAAACTTGTTCATACGAAAATATGTATGAAATGCACATGTTCAAGTAAATTATATGCAAGATGCATATGTCAAAATAAAATGCATGTAATAATGCATATATGGGATGTCGAGGATGTTACATTTTATTTCATTTTGTTTACTAGTTTCTAGTATTGCAAATGTAGAACTTTAATTTACTTTTCAAAACTTTGTACTTTCACATTTGGTATTAATATAATTGAATTAGTTTTCCCTTATAATTTATCTTTTATGATTTTTTTGTTGATGACAAAAGGGGGAGAACCTAGCAATATAGTTGAATTAAATGAATATGCAAGTTACATGAATGCAAATGTGTTGATACTTTGAATATACCTTCAATATACTTTGCATATACTTAACTAGTTAAAAGCAAACAACTTGATATACTTTGAATATACCTTCAATATACTTTGCATATGCTTAACTAGTTAAAAGCAAAAATTTGGTATACATTGGATATACTTTGCATATACCTAAACTAGGAAGCAAACATCCATGTTATACTTTATCAATTCTTAAAAATTCTTGCACTTTATTATTTTTTATCTTAAGCATCTTTTGAGGGGGAGACTTCTCAAAAGGACATATTGCTAGATTATTTGTCACCATTAAAAAGGGGGAGATTGTTGAACCTTGAGAGGTATTTCCGTCATTTTGATGTTAACAAATAAAATAACAATAATGTATTTAACATTCTTGTGTTCTAAGTTTTTTGAACAGAGTATGGAATATGATGCAAAAATGGAAGACTATCTTTGAAAGTCAAATAATGAAGAAATAGCATGTTCATGCCCGTGACTGTTTATGTCACGCACGTGATGTAGCTTAGCGCCAACTATCTAACATTTAAAGTTCACGGTCATGAAGGATCATAGCAATCGTGAATGATCATATCAGTCATGCCCGTGAAAGATAGTCACGCCTGTGAGAAAATATGTCAAATTCCTCCAGAAAGCTTCATGGCCAGTGTCACCACTTGGACCACGGCTTGGAAGGATATTCACACCCGTGAAAGAATATTGTCACGCCTATGATCAAATACTTCAATTCCTTCCAGAATACTTCACGGCCAGAGTCACCATTTGGACCACGGCTTGGAAGAACATTCACAACCGTGACATACATATTCACGACCATGAATGAGAAAAGAGAAACATGTCAGGCGCGAAATTAAGAGTTGGTGCAATCGCTATTTTCGCATTAAATGCAACCAAACGGTTGTAATTTTCCGAGAAAGTATAAATGCAAGTCATTTATGAATCCAGAACAAGAGAATAGCAATGACTTCGAATCAAAATTTTGTTGTAGCCATTTGTGCATTAATTCTTTCAACAAAACTTTAATTCTCTGTAAAAATCTTTTTGCTCATAATTTCTGAGCATTATAAATTTATGAGTGTTTCTCTTTGTAATCTACTACTCAAGTGAGTTTGGGTATATTAGGTTAAGAGCAGAACACTTGTAAGGGTTATTTGTGTAAGCCATAAAATACAAGGAATTGGTTTATTGTGTGAGCTATTAAAACACAAGGGATTTCTGAGTGAAGTGTGATCCATTGATAGAAACACCATAGTTGGGAGTGAGCTTGTAAAACTCCATTGTAACACTTAGTGTGTTGGTGAAACTCTCAATTGAGATTGGGAAGAGGAGCAGGGTTTGTTAACACCCGAACTTCTATAAATTTCTTGTGTGATATCTTCATATCCCTACTCTACTTAACTTTTAATTCCGCACCTCAAAGTTAAGAATTTTTAATATCCAATTCAACCCTTTTTCTTGGTTCATTATCTGGGCAACAATGTTAATATAAAAAATAATAGGTACTTTGAGTATTACTGGATTTGATAATTTTTGACTTAGATATGAATCTTTTTTTCTTAAAAAAAATATCAATTTGAAAT
Organism: Triadica sebifera; assembly: GCA_023653625.1. Taxonomy (NCBI): domain Eukaryota; kingdom Viridiplantae; phylum Streptophyta; class Magnoliopsida; order Malpighiales; family Euphorbiaceae; genus Triadica; species Triadica sebifera. The sequence continues at coordinate 151,090 of CM042897.1, forward strand.
ATAATAAAATTCAAAATTAACCTAAACTTAAAAATCATTTGAATTTTATTTTTTAAAAATGAGATTGATTTCAAAACTTGTCCAAATAATTTGAACCAACACTCATGCTTAAATCAAATCCAAAATGACTCATTCCAAACACGACCCATCCTAACCTAATTTTTCTTTCTTTATTTCTCTTTTTTTTTGTCAAACACCTTAACTCAATTAATAAGTCTAATTAGAGATGATAATTTTGAACTCAATTAATAAGACGATTAAACAATATAAAATGACATGAATTTAAATATTTTTATGGCCTAGTCAATTAGCAATAAGCTATGGAGTGAGGAGCAACAACAACAATTAGCTAAAAAAAGAATGAGCAAGCCCATGTCAATGAGGAACAGATCATGGAAGGAGCTAAGGCCTTGGCCCAACTGGGAGAAATCAAGAAAATAGAAGAATTGGCCTAGCTTGGAGTGCGGGGGAAAAAGTTTCCTTATTTTCTCCATCTAGTCAATGTAAATTGAAGAATGGGTGTTTTACTAATGGTTATGCAATGGCATTAGCCCCAATCAGCTCTGATACCAAGTGGTTCACCTAAGGTTACAACCAAAAGAAGAGGAGAAGAATTGAAAAGGAATAAGACAAAAATAGCATAGAATAAGTAGGATGATAAGCAGAGAAAAAAAAAGAAACAAATATAGAAGAGAAGAAAAAGAGAGAGAGAGAGAGAGCTGATAAGATGTAAAAGAAAAAGAAAAATAACAGGAGGAAGCAAGAAAAAAGAAAAAAAAAAGTGTGAGACGTGAGATATTTATATAATTCAAAATAACAGATTGATAGCTCACAATTGTTGCATCTCAATACACTTATTTCAATCTAATAACAAGTTATCATTTCTTTAAGTAGGATGCCACTTGTCACAAATATTGTTAAACCTTGAGGGGTATTTTCGTCATTTTGATAATAACAAATAAAATAGTAATATTGTATTTAACATACTTGTTTTTCTAAGTCTATTAATCAGGGTATGGAATAAAATAGCAAGAATGGAGAATGGAAGATTAATCCTTGAAAGATAAAATTAAGGAGTAAGCATATTCACGCCCGTGATCCTATGTGTCACACCCGTGAAAATGCTAACCGTCACCAAAACCAACATTTGAAGTTCACGGCCATGAAGAAAGACAACAAACCGTGAAATGCACATTTAAGTCACGCTCGTGAATTAAATGTCACGCGCTGTGAACCTTCATGACAAATTTCATCTAGAGAGCTTCATGACCAAAGTCACTACTTGGATCACGGCTGGGAAATTTGTCACGCCCGTGAAGATGTATGTCACACCCATGACCAAATATTTCAAAACCTTCCAGAATGTTTCACGTCCATGGTCACTACTTCAGTCGCGGCTTGGAAGAACAGTCATGCCCGTGACCAACATAATCACGCCCGTGAAACATGAAAGAGAAACATGTCAGGCATGATTATTAGAGTTGGTGCAACGGCTATTTCCACATTAAATGCAATCAAACGGCTTGAATTCACCATGGAAGTATAAATGCAAGTCATTTATACATCAAGAACTAGAGAATAACTAATATTTCGAATAAAAATCTTGTTATAAGCCATTTGAGCATTTAATACTTTCAAAACAAATATTTATTCTCTGTGAAAATCTTTTTACTCATTATTTTCTAAGCATTAAAGATTTATAAGTGTTTCTCTCTGTAATTATCTACTCAAGTGAGTTATTGGGTATCTTGGGATTAAGAGTAGAACACTTGTAAGGGTTAGTTGTGTGAGCCTATAAAACACAAGATAAAAGGTTGTTTGTGTGAGCCTGTAAAACACAAGGAATTGATTATTGTGTGAGCCATTAAAACACAAGGGATTTCTGGGTTAGGTGTGAGCCATTGTGAGAAACACCATAGTTGGGAGTGAGCTTGTAAAACTCTATTGTAACACTTGATGTGTTAGTGAAACTCCCAATTCCAATTGGGGAGAGGAGTAGTGTTTGTTAACACCCGAACCTCTATAAAAATCCTTGTGTCAAATTTCTCTATCCCTCCTAAAATTAATTTTTATTTCTGCACTTTAAAGTTTAATTTTTTAAAAACTCCAATTCAACCCCCCTTCTTGGCTTAATATCTAGGCAACAATTGGTATCAGAGTTTTATCTAGCATCGAAGCCTAAACAACGCTAGTAAAGATCAAGATATGGCCAATGAAAGATTCCAAAGTCTCAAGCCTTACTTTAATGGAGCAAATTATACCCATTGGAAGTTTTGGATGGAGATATATTTGGATAGTGAAGGAATTGAAGTCTAGGATAGTGTACGAAAAGAATGGACACCACCAACCATAAAAGGAGCTGATGGTGAAGAAGAAATCCTATCAAGAAATGATTTGACAGAGCCTCAAATAAGAGCAAATTTCAAAAACAAAAAGGCAATGACAATTTTCTCAAGCTCATTATCCATTGAAGAATGTGGAAGAATACAACATTGCCCAACAGCCTACAGCATGTGGAAGACATTGGAAAATTATCATGAAGGAACTAAGCAAGTCAAATCCAAGAAGATTCAAAATGAAATCAAATGAGTCAATCACTGACATGACCAATCGTCTTCTAGCTATCATAAATGGAATGAGGAAACTTGGGAAGCATCTGAGCTTGGAAGATGTAAACAATAAAATCCTGAGAAATCTTCCTCTTAAAGATTACGGTTCAAGAGTTGCCGGTATAGAAGAGGCAAATGAAGACATGAGCACCATGAATACTGATGTGCTTATTGGTAAACTTCTCACTCATGAAATGGCAGTAAAAAGAGATAGAGAGCTTGAAGCAGAGCCAGAAAAAAGAAAGCCTCTAGCACTAAAAGCCTATACTTCAAAATCTCAAGAAGAAGTTGAAGATGATGAGGAAATGAGTGATGATGCAAATGAGGACATTGCTATGCTCTCAAGAAGGTTGAAAAGAATCATTGAGAAGAAAATGAGCAACTCTAGAAAATTCAAGCAAAAAAACCTCAAACCTATTTCTAATGATGCACAAAGAAGTAAAGAAAAGGTAAAATGCTATGAATGTGGAAAGAAAGGGCATATTAAACCAGAATGTCCAAGGCTCAAGAAGCATAAGAGCAAATACCAAAGAGACAATGGGGAGAAAGGTCACAAAGCCATATGGGATGACAAAAGTTCTTCGAGCGAAAAAGATGACAATGAAAGCAAAGAGGTCAACCTATGCTTCATGATCTTGGATAAGGTAAGATCACTACACTCGTACTCCTTTAATAATGATAGTAGTGATAATAATAGTAATAGTGATAATGATGATGATGAGCAAAGCCTTATAGAAGAATTGAATCTAGAATTAGAAAAATATAGGAGTAAGTTTTGTACTTATAAGAATAATATTTCTAATTTAAAAAACAAAATGGATGCTTCAGAAAAGGAGAACCTTAAGCTTAAATCATCTAATGAATATCTTCAAAAGTCATTAGATGAATACTCATCAAAACCCTTAACAAAATCTTTGCTTAAAGAAAATAATACTTTGAAAAATGAGGTTGAGGAACTTAGAAATTCCATTTCAAAATTCCACAAAGGAAAAGAGAGTTTAGATACTCTCATAGTGTCTCAAAGACCTCACTTAATTAGACATGGTCTAGGATATAAGGGCACATCATCATCTTCACACAAGACTACTTTTGTTAAGTCAAGTGAACCTCACACCTCCACACTTGGTGGAACAGCACCAAGGAATAAGTACACTAAACCTTCTATATATAAAAAGAATAATCATGTCTTTTTGTATAAGAAGCATGTATTTAGAAAAGTATCAATTAATCATGATTGTGCATGCCATTGTTCTCAAAATCAGTCAAATAGAAATATGGAATTCAAAAGCATTATGAGACCAAAAAGTATTTTTAGACCTAAACTGTGTAATTATTGCATGAAATTTGATCATATAAATAAATATTGCTGGATAAGGAAGACTCATTAGGAACCTTCATGTGCTAACCCCCAAGGACCCAAGCTCATTTGGGTTCCTAAAAATCATACTTGAATTGTGATTCTATAGGTATGCCTCAAGTCCACAATAAACAAAAATGTTTGGCTAGTAGATAGTGGATGCTCAAGGCATATGACAAGAGACAAAGAACTCTTCAATGAAATCAAAAGTATTGAAGGAGGTAAAGTTACCTTTGGAAACAATGTTAAGGGTAAGGTAATTGACATTTGTTCTATTGGTACTAATGGTACTTCTTTTATTAAAGATGTCTTACTTGTTGATGGCATAAAACATAACTTATTAAGTGTAAGTCAATTATGTGATAAAGGAAGCAAAGTAACCTTTACTTCCAGCGAATGTCTTGTAACCTCTATTGATGGTCAAGAGATATTTAAAGGAAATAGAGATGTCAACACATACATAATAGACTTACATGAATTGTCTAACCATTCCTCTAAGTGTCTTGTGACTACTAGTGATGAATTTTGGCTGTGGCATAGAAGGGTTGGTCATACTAACATGGACTTAATACAAAGCCTTAGCATAGGAGAACTAGTAAAAGGACTGCCAAGAGTCAAGTTTGAAAAAGACAAGACATATGAACCTTGCCAAAGAGGGAAGCAACACAAGTCATCCTTCAAAGTCAAAAACATAGTAAGTACCTCAAAACCTCTTCAACTCCTGCATTTAGACTTATTTGGACCTACTAGAATTGCTAGCTTATGAGGTAAACATTATGCCCTTGTCATCGTAGATGATTACTCTAGATTTACTTGGGTAATTTTCTTAGCTCAAAAGAGTGATGCTTTTGAAAATTTCAAAAACTTTGCTAAAAGAGTTCAAAATGAAAAAGGATATTGTATTTCAAAAATAAGAAGTGACCATGACAAAGAATTTGAAAATGAAAACTTTGAAAGTTTTTGTCTTGAACATGACATTTCACATAATTTCTCATCTCCTAGAACACCTCAACAAAATGGGAAAGTTGAGAGGAAAAAATCGAACCTTAATTGAAATTGCTAGAACAATGCTCAATGAATATGGTTTACCAACTTACTTTTGGGCAGAAGCCACAAACACTGCATGTTATATTTCAAATCGAGTTTTCAAAAGACCTCTTTTAAACAAAACCTCATTTGAGCTTTGGAATGGAAGAAAGCCTTTGATATCATATTTTAGAGTATTTGGATGCAAGTGTTTCATATTAAATACCAAGGACAACCTTGGAAAATTTGCTTCTAAATCTGATGAAGGTATCTTTTTAGGATACTCTACGTCTGGCAAAGCATATAGAGTATTTAATAAAAGTTCATTAACTGTTGAAGAATCAATGCATGTTGTTTTCAATGAATCTAGTAGACTTGATCTTGTGAAAGGTAGTGTTGTTGATGATGTTGTAGGAACTATGGAAAAACTTGATCTTGGAAATGAAAGAGAAGAAAATGATCAAGAAAATTCACACCAAGATGATTCTCTACCTCGAGCTCAAGAATAAAACGGGCAAGAACTCCCAAAAGAATGGAGAATGAAAAAAGATCATCCAAAAGAGCAAATCATTGGTGATCCTTCAAGGGGAGTAGGTACTAGATATCATTTCAAACATTTAGCTTCTGACCTTGCTTTTGTTTCTCAAATTGAGCCTAAAAATATTGATAAGGCTCTTAATGATGAAAGTTGGGTAATTGTCATGCAAGAGGAACTCAACCAATTTGGGAGAAGTAAGGTATGGACCTTAGTTCCTAGACCCAAGGATCATCAAATTATAGGTAGCAAATGGGTATTTAGAAATAAACTAGATAAACAAGGTTCAATAACTAGGAATAAGGCTAGATTGGTTGCAAAAGGGTATAATCAGGAAGAAGGGATAGATTATGATGAAACCTATGCTCTTGTAGCTAGATTAGAAGCCATAAGAATACTTTTAGCATATGCATGTCACATGAATTTCAAACTCTTTCAAATGGATGTCAAAAGTGCATTTCTAAATGGTCATATAGAAGAAAAAGTTTATGTAGAACAACCACCAGGCTTTGAAAGCTATGATTTGCCAAATCATGTTTTTAAACTTTCAAAAGCTTTATATGGTTTGAAACAAGCCCCAAGAGCTTGGTATGAAAGACTAAGCAAATTATTCATTAAAAAGCATTATTAAAGGGGAATGTTAACACCACATTATTCATTAAAAAGCATAAGCATGATAAACTAATTGTTCAAATTTATGTTGATGATATAATATTTGGTTCTACTAATGAATTGCTTTGTCAAGATTTTGCTAAATGTGTGACTAGCGAATTTGAAATGAGCATGATGGGAGAGGTTAAGTATTTCCTTGGTCTACAAATAAAACAAAGCAATGAGGGCATATTCATCAACCAATCCAAATATGCCAAAGATTTAATTAAAAAATTTGGAATGGAAGGATGCAAGAATGCCAAGACTCCTATGAGCACATCAACAAAATTGGACAAGGATGAAAAGGGTAAGAGCATTAATGAAAAGCTCTATAGAGGTATGATCGGATCACTTTTATATCTTACTGCTTCTAGACCCGACATAATGTATAGTGTTTGCTTATGTGCACGATTTCAATCATGTCCAAAAGAATCTCATTTACATGCAGTAAAAAGAATTCTCAGATATTTACATGCAGTAAAAAGAATTCTCAGATATTTACATGGATCATTGTATCTAGGTTCGTGGTATCCTAGAAATTCATCCTTTTATATTGTAGGATATTCAGATGCAGACTATGCTAGTAGTCTCTTAGATAGAAAAAGTACTTCAGGTACTTGTCACTTTATTGGAGAGTGCTTAGTTTCTTGGTTTAGCAAGAAACAAGTTTCAGTTGCTCTTTCAACTGCTAAAGCAGAGTATGTAGCAGCAGGATGTTGTTGTACTCAAATTCTCTGGATGAAACAACAACTTAAGGACTATGGTCATGATATGAACCATATACCTATTAAATGTGACAATACAAGTGCTATAAATCTTTCAAAGAATTCCATTCAACACTCAAGAAGTAAGCATATTGACATTAGACACCACTTTATTAGAGATCATGTTCAATATGCAGATGTTGCATTGGAATTTATGAGCACATAAAATCAATTCGCAGATATTTTTACTAAGTCTCTAAATGAGGAAATATTTAATTTCATTAGAAGAGAAATTGGTATGATTGATGGATTAACCTTGTGATTGTGAAATCATCAAATCTTAAGTGATAATCTTGAATTTGTATCATATCACTAGATATAAGATAGTATATTTAATGAAAATTTTATGTTACAGGGATGGAATCTTTATAGAAATGATTCAGTCTTGTTTTTAGGACTTAATTTTATTTGTTGGAAATTTTAGAGAAGTCACGCTCGTGACATATGTTCACGCCCGTGACTTAAATAGCCAAAAGAGGCAATGTCGTTCATGACTTGATTCACGACATCGTTCACGGCTTCAAGTAGTGAAACTTATGTTCACAACTTCATTCGCTCCCATGAAAAGCCTTGTTCACGCCCGTGACTCATTTTCACGCCCGCGAACATTTTCACCAAAAACTCACAGAGACGTTCACGCTTTGAGTCACGCCTTGGTTCACGGGCATAAGTAGTGAAATTCAACTCTTCACGCCCGTGACTATTATTTCACCACCGTGATAGTTCATCATTCAAATGTCAAGACCATGAACCTTTTCACACCTTTATTCACGAGTAGAGCACCCCTTCAGCAAACCATGAACACGACCATTCACGCCCGTGAACACATATTTCACGTCCGTGAATGCATTGGGTATATAAGAAAACAGCCGGTTATTTTTCACATTTCAACCTTTCAACTCCTAGAAACCGCTCTCATTTACACACATTCAATGAGATATTGAAGATTCCGGCCCCCAAGTCAAGAAATTTTGCTAAAAATACCATCAAATATCCCTTCCATCATCAAAAATCATTTTTCCTTAGGGTTTTCTCACAATTTCTGTCAAATTTTTTTTTCCAAACTCTTCAAAGTTCATTTCTTCAATCAACATGGAAACCGGCTCATCAAAGGGTATTAGGAAGAAATCTCATGCTCCCAGGAGGTACGCAGATTACCTCATGAACAAAATTCCGGAGCATTGCCATCCCCGATACTCCACCTTAAAGCAAAGGCCTCTCCTTTCATTAAGGTCCTTTGAATGGCAAATAGTCCACATTCTCGGGCTTGAAACGACAATGACAGAGCAACTCCAGGCCTGTCGCTTGAAAGAATTCGTGGACATTCATCAGCCTAAATTATGGGAGCTAACACTGGAATTTCTGAGCACTTTGCAAGTGTCTCCTACTAGAGTGGTGAAATTCCAACTCTGCAATAATCCAAACACCCTCAATGCCACTGAATTCGGGGATTTATTTAATCTACCCTCTGAAGGCATCCTCAATGACAACAAAGTGGAATTCTTCGCGACTCGGGCATGAACCCATTTTGGCACAGATTGCAGCTGGGATGACAAGAAGACGAAAATCACTCATCTCCGGTACCCATTGCACAAATATCTGCATAGGTTTCTAACCTATAGCATATTTGCACGAGGAGACAGTAATGGCACCATTCAGAAATCTGAGCTTTTCCTTTTCGAAATGGTTATAAGAGGACTCACAGTGGCGCTTTCTAGATGGTTTGCAAACCATCTTCTGTCCATTGCCACCAAACCCACAAGAGATATACTCATTGGTGGATATGCCACCCATATGGCTTTGAAGCTTGGCTATTTGAAGCTGGATGAGCATCACTTCAATCTCATCCCAGGGCATCCTCGATATCGATTAGATGTCGAGTCCTTCATCAAGATAGGAATCGCTGTCAGAATTGTTCATGAGAACAATATTTACTACGGCTTCACAGACACTGCTGGGGAGATAATTTAGGAAGAAAATGATACGGAGGACTTCAAAGCCGGCCTCCAAGGGATCCAGCAGAAGAAAAGGGCTCGGATTGAGGAAGCACCTTCAGCGGTTGAGCAGGACATCGAACAATCCTCAGCTTCCACACCAAATTTGGCGCAGCAGGTGGTTGACCTCCTAGCACCACTATTTGAGCAGTTGCAGGCTTCCATGGATGAGAGGTTGGAGCACCTCAAGGACTTCATGGAGTCTAGGATGGACAACCTCGAGGCTGAAGTTGCTTATCTTAGGGACAGGATGTCCGACTAGGTGTTAGGCTAGATGGTAGCCTAAATTTGCTTGTTTGCTTGTTGATTTACTTGTTTTTTTGTTGTTGTTTGTTTGTAGGAAATTTTAAATTTCATTTCTGAACTTTAATTATCTTTGATTGTATTTCACTTTATTTAATATAATTGCTTTGTTTTTCTTTAATGGTTTAATCTTTATATTCTTTTTGTTGATGACAAAAGGGGGAGAACCTAACAATATATTAAGATAAATGAATTTTGAATAAAAAATAAGAACCTACAAATACATAGACATTGAGTTAAGTAGGGAGAAATTAGAAATTAGAAATACTTAAAATTTGATTCAAAATTAATATGCAAGTATGAAATTGAGTTTTATACATTAGATATATCTTAAGTATACTTTGCATATACCTTAATGCAAGTTACATAAATGAATATGCCATGATATACTCTAAATATACCTTACATATACTTCATGCCTTAAAAAGAATTTTGGTATATATTGGATATATTTTGCATATAACTTGCATACACTTAAAAACTAGTAAGTTTATTTCAATGTAACATCATTCTTTACAATTCTTGCATTTTCATCAATTTTTATCCTAAGTATTTTTTTTAGGGGGAGACTTCTCAAAAAACACATATTGCTAGATTATTTGTCACCATTAAAAAGGGGAGATTGTTAAACCTTGAGGGGTATTTTCTGTCATTTTGATGATAACAAATAAAATATTAATATTGTATTTAACATACTCATTTTTTTAAGTCTATTAAACAGGGTATGAAATAAAATAGCAAGAATGGAGAATGGAAGATTAATCTTTGAAAGATAAAACAAAGGAAGTAAGCATATTCATGCCCGTGATCCTATGTGTCACGCTCGTGAAAATGCTAACCGTCACCAAAACCAACATTTGAAGTTCACGGCCATGAAGGAAGACAACAAACCATGAAATGCACATTTAAGTCACGCCCGTGAATTAAATGTCACGCCCGTGAACCTTCATGACAAATTTCATCCAGAGAGCTTCACGACCAAAGTCACTACTTGGATCACGGCTGGGAAGTTTGTCACGCCCGTGAAGATGTATGTCACGCCCATGACCAAATGTTTCAAAACCTTCCAGAATGCTTCACGGCCATGGTCACTACTTCAGTCGCGGCTTGGAAGAATAGTCACGCTCGTGACCAACATAATCACGCCCGTGAAACATGAAAGAGAAACATGTCAGACGCGATTATTAAGGTTGGTACAACGGCTATTTCCACATTAAATGCAATCAAACCGCTAGAATTCACCATGGAAGTATAAATGCAAGTCATTTATACATCAAAAACTAAAGAATAGCTAATATTTCAAATCAAAATCTTGTTGTAAGCCATTTGAGCATTTAATACTTTCAAAACAAATATTTATTCTCTGTGAAAATCTTTTTGCTCATTATTTTCTGAGCATTAAAGATTTGTAAGTGTTTCTCTCTGTAATCATCTACTCAAGTGAGTTATTGGGTATCTTGGGATTAAGAGTAGAACACTTGTAAGGGTTAGTTGTGTGAGCCTATAAAACTCAAGATAAAAGGTTGTTTGTGTGAGCCTGTAAAACACAAGGAATTGATTATTGTGTGAGCCATTAAAACACAAGGGATTTCTAGGTTAGGTGTGAGCCATTGTGAGAAACACCATAGTTGGGAGTGAGCTTGTAAAACTTCATTGTAACACTTAGTGTGTTAATAAAACTCCCAATTGCGATTGGGGAGAGGAGTAGGGTTTGTTAACACCTGAACCTCTATAAAAATCCTTGTGTCAAATTTCTCTATCCCTCCTAAAATTAATTTTTATTTCTGCACTTTAAAGTTTAATTTTTTAAAAACTCCAATTCAACCCCCCTTCTTGGCCTAATATTTAGGCAACAAATATGATGATTAATAACTAGCTTAACTAACTAGATAAAAATAATAACAAATTCGATCAAATCTAGCCAATGAATATCAGCTACTACTGAAGGATTCCTAGCTACAACTATAAAAGCTTATTGTACATTTTCCTTGAACTGGGCTCCCATTTGTGCCTCATTAAGCTAGAGTACCTGGGCTCCAATTTCTGCATTTAACTGATGTAACACCTAACATCTTATACATCTATATACCGTATATGTTGTCTTTATATTGTATTATCACGTATGAAACAAGATTAAATAAAATTCATGTTTACAGCGAGAGTAAATTTTTTTTTAACTCATCTCATATTATCAACAATAATTTCACAATCAATACGAAAACTTTAATTATAGCTCATAACATCACATATATTAATAACTTAAACAGTACGTTTAAAAAGTTAGTAAATATGCAAGTATTCAATCCCCAAATATAAATGATATGTTCTTATGCTTATGTGGAATGCAAGGAGAGAGAGAGTGATGAGGCTCGGCCGGTGACCTTTGATCCATGACTTATATATGCACCTCAATATGAACTACTAATCTTCTCTACCTGAAAAATGATGCAATTTGGTGAGTTGCGACTCAATGAGAATAACCATCAAATGAGATCTAAAGCACCAAGCATTTCATAATAGCAAATAACAAGTATAATTAATACATACTTTATATTCCATTTCATCAGTTAATAACATATAAATATAGATAAAATCAAGTATTCAATAATTGCTATTTACTTATGCTTATGCTTATGCTTGTACATTTTATTTTGTTGTGACCAGGTTAAACGAACATTGCCCCGGGTTTCCATGTGAGCATTTGCATTTGCATTTGCATTTGCTAGCTAGCTTGATCATTTGTTTCATTTGCACATTTGTTGGGCCATAGGCCTCTTCTTTTGCCTTGTACATTTATTGGGCCATAGGCCTCTTCTTTTGCCTTGTACATTTATTGGGCCATAGGCCTCTTCTTTTGCCTTGTACATTTATTGGGCCATAGGCCTCTTCTTTTGTTTTGCAATGTCGATTGACTAGTCACAACGCCTTTTAAGTCATTATGCATATGCACTTGTACTTACATATTCATCAACCATTGTATCTTATCATATATACCATACATATACCACATATATACCTTATATGTCAACACATATACCACATATATACTTCATATGCAACACATATACCATACATATACCGCATATATACTTCATATGCAACTCATATATCATACATATACCACATATATACTTCATATGCAACACATATACCATACATATACCACATATATACTTCATATGCAACTCATATACCATACATATACCACATATATACCTTATATGTCAACACATATACCTTGCATATACTATACATATACCATGTATATATATCATATGTCAAACATATACCTCCAATATACCAAAGTACACAAACATATATGTACCACAAATGTCACAAATTATTCATCATCATATTTTCAAGGAAAAATCATCACAATTATACAAGTCACATAGCAAGCAACATTCATATGCACTAAAGAATTCAATTGATAATTATACTCACCTTTTTCCTTTTATTCCAACCATTAACTTATTGTCTACCCTCTTCTTGTATATCTCCAATTTGTCTTGAGCCTAATATTGAAATATAATTGATTAATTTATGACTAGAGAAACTTAATGTGGCTTAAACAAATTAATATACACTATTCATATCAATAATTAAAATTATTCCTATGAGGCAGTGTGACCTTATGGGACTGTTTTGACTATAACTTTTTCTGTATTTGACCAATGAATCTGATTCTTATTCCTAATTAAAATTAACATCTTTATATATAACATATTAAAATTTCAGACCAATTAGATTACTGTAAAAATTTTGGTGGAATTTCTAATCGTGTTCTGATTTCTACTCTGTTTTCTGCCCTTAGACAGTTTCAGGGTACTCATTTGGGTTCAACATAATTTATAATCTGTACGTTCTATTTTAATGAAAATTTACAGAAACTTATATGGGTTCATTTGGAACATTTTTCATGTTTACAACTTTTATCAATTATGTCTCTAAGGTCTTCAAATTATAACAAACATTTTACTGGTCCAGAATAGAATTGGCTTCCAGACCAGTATGAATTAAAAAGTCCATAACTTATTATTTACATAATATATTAAGCTCAAATTAGTACCAAAATTTTTCTAAGACATATACCTATAACTTTCATGTTTTGATCATTTACAGAATCGAGCTTTAAGAAGCTCAAAATAATTAAACAAGTTTCGGGACCTGTACAGGGCACTCAATAGGCAGTTCAAATCATGGAACAGTCATAGTTCCATTTACCATAACTCAAAACGTACAAGACCTATGAACCTGAAATTTGGTTTACAGATCCATAACACATATATCTACAACTTTTATGTTTGGAGTTACTTCCAATATTGATTTTAACATACCCAAAACTTATAAACACAGTAGCTAACTTACTTAAGGTTCATATCCGGACCAGTTTCAGTACGAAGAGGATATCTCATTCTATACAATACATCTTGCAAAACTATTTATATATCCATAAATATAAGACATAAAGGAACAACTTTTATGTTTTAAGATTTTCCAGAATCAATTTCTATGGATATCAAAATCGGATTCCAAATCAGTACCTATTAATGAACCTTAGCAACTCAAATCAACCTTATAGCAATAAGAATTGATTACTTACCAAGAACGAAATTTCAAGGGATCAATTTGCCTCAAAAACCAAGTGAAACAAGGAAGAATTTGTGGCTGGAATTTGAGAGAAAATAGGTTGAAGAAATGAAGAAAAGAAGAAGAAGAAGATAAGAAAAGAAAAGGAAGATAATGGAGCCTAATAGGTTAAAACTCACCTAACCCATTTATTTCTCTTTTTCTCTTTGCCGTCCAACACTTCTTCTTTTTCTTTTTTTTTTCTTTTCTTTTTCTGAATGCTTTCTTTTTTTTTAATTATTGTTTTTAATTATTTTTATTTTTTTTATTATCATCATACATACATACATACAAATACATACATTCATGTATACATATATACATTTACCTAATTTTACTAACCAATAATAAATAATTTAATCACTTATTTTAATTTAATTAAATTAATCATGTCAAATTTTTATTAATTCAATCTAGTCTCTTTATTCACTTAAATATTAATTTCATGTCATTTTCATCTATATTATAAAACGGACATATGCATTTCTATACAATTGTAAAATATTTGAAAATAAACTAATTGTATGTCATGAATATATTTAAATAAAAATGCATATTATGCATGTGTTCAAATGATATTTATGCAAAATACATATGCACAAATGTGATGATGCAGAAATGCATATGGAAAAAGTCAAGGATGTTACAATTCTCCCCTCCTTTTAAAAATTTCGTCCTCGAAATTTAATACCTGGAAATAGGTGTGGATATTGCTTTTTCATATTTTCTTCTGTTTCCCATGTTGCCTCTTCTCGTGGATGATTTCTCCATAATACCTTAACTAAAGGTATTTCTCGATTCCTCAACTGTTTAGTCTTGTATCCGATGATTTCCACTGGTTCTTCAACATAACTCATGTCATTTGCAATCTCAATGGCTTGATCTTTAAGTACATGTGTAGGATCTGACCTGTATCTTCTAAGCATGCTCACATGAAACACATTATGAATCTGAGTCATATCTGGTGGTAAAGCCAATTTGTATGCCAGTGGACCAACCTTCTCAAGAATTTCATAAGGCCCTATGTATCTTGGGCTCAATTTACCTTTCTTGCCAAATCGGATTACTCCTTTCCATGGAGATACTCGTAGAAATACCTTTTCACCCAACTCGTATTCCATCTCCCTTCTATGTTGATCAGCATAACTTTTCTGTCTGTCCTGTGCTGCCTTTAGCTTAATCTTGACAATCTTGATTTTATCCACTGTATCTTGTACTATCTCTGGTCCTTCTAATGCACGTGTACCTTCTTCATCCCAGATGATAGGACTTCTACACTTTCTGCCATACAATGCCTCATATGGAGCCATCTGAATACTGCTATGATATTGGTTATTGTATGCAAACTCCACCAATGCTATATATTCATCCCAAGCTCCCTTGAATTCCATAGCACATGCTCTAAGCATTTCTTCTAATGTTTGTATAGTTCTCTCTGATTGTCCATCAGTCTGTGGGTGAAATGCAGTACTGAAATTCAATTTTGTTCCCAATGCATTATGTAAACTCACCCAAAAACGTAAAGTAAACCGTGGATCTCTATCAGATACAATGGATACTGGAATGCCATGCAATCTGACTATCTCATTCACATATAAATTGGCCAAACTCTCAAGTGTACAACCCCATCTGATAGGTAGAAAATGTGCTGACTTTGTTAACCTATCAATAATTACCCATATTGCATCATTTTTCCGTGGAGTTCTAGGCAATCCATAAACAAAATCCATCGTTATCTTTTCCCATTTCCATTCTGGCACTGGTAAAGGATGTAGTTTACCAACTGGTGCCTGATGTTCTATCTTAATCTGCTGACATGTTAAGCATTTGGAAACATATTCTGCTACGTCTTTCTTCATTCTTGGCCACCAGTAATGAGGCCTTAAGCTGTGATACATCTTTGTCATCCCTGGGTGCATTGCATAGGGTGCATTGTGTGCCTCTTCCATTATTTCTTGATGTAAGTTCTCAGTGTTTGGAACACATATGCGTGACTTTAACATCAGTGTATTGTCTTGCAATTGAAAATCCTTACTGTTTCCCTGCCTTACTAATTCAATTTTCTCACACAATTTAGGATCTTTACTCTGTGCAACTTTGATCCTATCCTTCAATATAGGTCTGACTTGAAGAGCAGCAATCAATGATCCACCATCATGCATATTCAATTGAACATTCATGGACCGTAATTGAATCAGATATGGAAAAGATGATGCTTGCAAGTGAGCTACACTGCTACTGGCCTTTCTACTCAATGCATCTGCTACCACATTGGCTTTCCCTGGATGGTATTCAATTGTACAATCATAATCTTTCAACAGTTCTAACCATCGTCTTTGTCTCATATTTAACTCTTTCTGTGTCATCAAGTAACCTAAGCTTTTGTGGTCTGTGAAGATCTGGAATGTCTCACCATACAAATAATGCCTCCAAATCTTCAATGCAAATACAACTGCAGCCAGTTCTAAATCATGCACTGGATATGAGATCTCATGTGGTCTCAGTTGTCTGGATGCATAAGCTATCACTTTACCATGTTGCATCAACACACATCCCAAGCCTTGGTGAGAAGCATCACTATATACTGTAAACCCACCTGTACCTGTAGGGATGGTTAACACTGGTGCTGAGGTTAACCTGTGTTTTAGTTCATCAAAACTCTTTTGACATTCAGGGGTCCACTTGAACGACACATTCTTTCTCAACAATTTGGTCAAAGGGCTAGCAATCAATGAGAACCCATCAACAAATCTACGGTAGTATCCGGCTAAACCCAAAAAAACTACGCAATTCTGACACATTCTTGGGTGCTTGCCAACTCACTATGGCTATAACTTTATTTGGGTCAACCTCTATGCCTTTTCCCGATACTATATGTCCAAGAAACACAACATGATCAAGCCAGAATTCACACTTACTAAACTTTGCATACAATTGTTTCTCCTGTAGAGTCTGCAACACTGTTCTTAAATGCATCTCATGTTCCTCTTTACTTTTAGAGTACACCAGAATGTCATCTATGAAGACAATAACAAAATTATCTAGATAAGGCTGAAATACCTTATTCATCAAAGCCATGAAAGCAGCTGGTGCATTAGTTAATCCAAATGGCATGACTAGAAATTCATAATGGCCATATCTAGTACGAAATGCAGTTTTAGGAATATCTACCTCAGCTATCTTAAGCTGATAATAGCCCGATTTCAGATCAATCTTAGAAAATACTTGAGCTCCATGTAACTGATCAAATAAGTCATCAATTCTAGGTAAAGGATACTTATTCTTCACTGTCACTCTATTAAGTTGTCTATAGTCTATACACAATCTCATCGTTCCATCTTTCTTTTTTACAAACAACACTGGGGCTCCCCAAGGTGATATGCTAGGTCGAATGTATCCCTTATCAAGTAACTCTTGCAATTGAGTTTTAAGTTCCTTCAACTCAATCGGTGCCATCCTGTAAGGAGATATAGAAATAGGTGCGGCCCCAGGCACCAAATCTATAGTAAATTCTATCTCTCTATCTGGTGGCAATCCAGGCAAATCCTCTGGAAATACATCTGGGAACTCACACACTACTGGAATATTCTCTAACATAATATCCTGAGTTCTTGTGTCTGTCACATAGGCTAAGAAAGCCTCACACCCTCCTTTCACCATCTTAAAAGCTTTAATTGCTGAAATCAAACATGCAGGTACCAACTTCCTTTCTCCTTTAAACACAATCCTTTGTTTATCAGAGGACTTTAAAATTACCTCCTTAGAAAAACAATTCACTATGGCATGATGTTTAGTTAACCAGTCCATTCCCAATATTACATCAAATTCATGCAATGATAATAAGATCAAATCAGCTTTCAATTCAACTTTATCAATGAATATCGAACAGTCACGACATATCTCATTCACAACTACTACTGCTCCCAATGGAGTACTCACATTTATATCAAATCCCAATGACTCATGTTTTTGATGCAGTTTGGATGTCATATGTGATGATTGTGATGCATGTGCAGGAGCCCTAGCTCCTGGTACTGGTTGATCTCTATGCAAATGAGGCGATGCCTCATGAGGATGCATTTCAGCCGGCCTCTCTCTCCTTGGTGAATCATGTCTAATGATGGCCCTATAATAAATGAAATTATCTCACTACATAATGTTCAACACATATTATGCATATGTTATCTTGCTTATATGCATATGCATGTTCCCTTGGAACCTATCCCTGCTCTGATACCAAAAATGTAACACCTAACATCTTATACATCTATATACCGTATATGTTGTCTTTATATTGTATTATCACGTATGAAACAAGATTAAATAAAATTCATGTTTACAGCGAGAGTAAATTTTTTTTTTAACTCATCTCATATTATCAACAATAATTTCACAATCAATACGAAAACTTTAATTATAGCTCATAACATCACATATATTAATAACTTAAACAGTACGTTTAAAAAGTTAGTAAATATGCAAGTATTCAATCCCCAAATATAAATGATATGTTCTTATGCTTATGTGGAATGCAAGGAGAGAGAGAGTGATGAGGCTCGGCCGGTGACCTTTGATCCATGACTTATATATGCACCTCAATATGAACTACTAATCTTCTCTACCTGAAAAATGATGCAATTTGGTGAGTTGCGACTCAATGAGAATAACCATCAAATGAGTTCTAAAGCACCAAGCATTTCATAATAGCAAATAACAAGTATAATTAATACATACTTTATATTCCATTTCATCAGTTAATAACATATAAATATAGATAAAATCAAGTATTCAATAATTGCTATTTACTTATGCTTATGCTTATGCTTGTACATTTTATTTTGTTGTGACCAGGTTAAACGAACATTGCCCCGGGTTTCCATGTGAGCATTTGCATTTGCATTTGCATTTGCTAGCTAGCTTGATCATTTGTTTCATTTGCACATTTGTTGGGCCATAGGCCTCTTCTTTTGCCTTGTACATTTATTGGGCCATAGGCCTCTTCTTTTGCCTTGTACATTTATTGGGCCATAGGCCTCTTCTTTTGTTTTGCAATGTCGATTGACTAGTCACAACGCCTTTTAAGTCATTATGCATATGCACTTGTACTTACATATTCATCAACCATTGTATCTTATCATATATACCATACATATACCACATATATACCTTATATGTCAACACATATACCACATATATACTTCATATGCAACACATATACCATACATATACCGCATATATACTTCATATGCAACTCATATATCATACATATACCACATATATACTTCATATGCAACACATATACCATACATATACCACATATATACTTCATATGCAACTCATATACCATACATATACCACATATATACCTTATATGTCAACACATATACCTTGCATATACTATACATATACCATGTATATATATCATATGTCAAACATATACCTCCAATATACCAAAGTACACAAACATATATGTACCACAAATGTCACAAATTATTCATCATCATATTTTCAAGGAAAAATCATCACAATTATACAAGTCACATAGCAAGCAACATTCATATGCACTAAAGAATTCAATTGATAATTATACTCACCTTTTTCCTTTTATTCCAACCATTAACTTATTGTCTACCCTCTTCTTGTATATCTCCAATTTGTCTTGAGCCTAATATTGAAATATAATTGATTAATTTATGACTAGAGAAACTTAATGTGGCTTAAACAAATTAATATACACTATTCATATCAATAATTAAAATTATTCCTATGAGGCAGTGTGACCTTATGGGACTGTTTTGACTATAACTTTTTCTGTATTTGACCAATGAATCTGATTCTTATTCCTAATTAAAATTAACATCTTTATATATAACATATTAAAATTTCAGACCAATTAGATTACTGTAAAAATTTTGGTGGAATTTCTAATCGTGTTCTGATTTCTACTCTGTTTTCTGCCCTTAGACAGTTTCAGGGTACTCATTTGGGTTCAACATAATTTATAATCTGTACGTTCTATTTTAATGAAAATTTACAGAAACTTATATGGGTTCATTTGGAACATTTTTCATGTTTACAACTTTTATCAATTATGTCTCTAAGGTCTTCAAATTATAACAAACATTTTACTGGTCCAGAATAGAATTGGCTTCCAGACCAGTATGAATTAAAAAGTCCATAACTTATTATTTACATAATATATTAAGCTCAAATTAGTACCAAAATTTTTCTAAGACATATACCTATAACTTTCATGTTTTGATCATTTACAGAATCGAGCTTTAAGAAGCTCAAAATAATTAAACAAGTTTCGGGACCTGTACAGGGCACTCAATAGGCAGTTCAAATCATGGAACAGTCATAGTTCCATTTACCATAACTCAAAACGTACAAGACCTATGAACCTGAAATTTGGTTTACAGATCCATAACACATATATCTACAACTTTTATGTTTGGAGTTACTTCCAATATTGATTTTAACATACCCAAAACTTATAAACACAGTAGCTAACTTACTTAAGGTTCATATCCGGACCAGTTTCAGTACGAAGAGGATATCTCATTCTATACAATACATCTTGCAAAACTATTTATATATCCATAAATATAAGACATAAAGGAACAACTTTTATGTTTTAAGATTTTCCAGAATCAATTTCTATGGATATCAAAATCGGATTTCAAATCAGTACCTATTAATGAACCTTAGCAACTCAAATCAACCTTATAGCAATAAGAATTGATTACTTACCAAGAACGAAATTTCAAGGGATCAATTTGCCTCAAAAACCAAGTGAAACAAGGAAGAATTTGTGGCTGGAATTTGAGAGAAAATAGGTTGAAGAAATGAAGAAAAGAAGAAGAAGAAGATAAGAAAAGAAAAGGAAGATAATGGAGCCTAATAGGTTAAAACTCACCTAACCCATTTATTTCTCTTTTTCTCTTTGCCGTCCAACACTTCTTCTTTTTCTTTTTTTTTTCTTTTCTTTTTCTGAATGCTTTCTTTTTTTTTAATTATTGTTTTTAATTATTTTTATTTTTTTATTATCATCATACATACATACATACAAATACATACATTCATGTATACATATATACATTTACCTAATTTTACTAACCAATAATAAATAATTTAATCACTTATTTTAATTTAATTAAATTAATCATGTCAAATTTTTATTAATTCAATCTAGTCTCTTTATTCACTTAAATATTAATTTCATGTCATTTTCATCTATATTATAAAACGGACATATGCATTTCTATACAATTGTAAAATATTTGAAAATAAACTAATTGTATGTCATGAATATATTTAAATAAAAATGCATATTATGCATGTGTTCAAATGATATTTATGCAAAATACATATGCACAAATGTGATGATGCAGAAATGCATATGGAAAAAGTCAAGGATGTTACAACTGAACTCCCATTTGTTGGTTTTTCTTGAACTTCTTCATTGAATTGGACTTTTTCTTTTTTTAGCTTCCTCATTCATTCATTTTGGCTTATTTATTATTCTTATTCTACTATATCATGATAATTCTTTCCCCCTTTTGAGACATCTTGTCCTCAAGGTGTAACTAGAAAGACTGACCCACTAAGCACCTAAATTAATAAACCTTTTCACCAATAGTTGCATGAAAGCAAAAAAAAATGGTTATCTTCTTGTATATGCCCTCCAAGCAACACAACAGAAGACTTGTGCAAATTATTGGCAAATATGCCCTTTTTTTTTCCATTGCCTTCTTCATATTTCAAATGCCATCTCTTTGAGTATAGAGATAAGGTTTAGCCATTCAAGGTTAAGGAACCTATAACAACCAAGAACATTGCCTGCATCATCAATTATAAAATTTCTCTATTCTTAACCTATAAAATTTTCAACTCTACAAAAATTGATAAAATTTGCTTTAATGTTTTCCATTAAGAATTGCGGCAAACCAAAGTTCAGGCAGACATTTTCACAACAAATTCTGGTCATTTAGCTTTCACCATATAGCTTTAAACTGGGCTATTTTCAATCTTCACATTCAATCAAATAATAAGTTGTCATTTCTCTAAATAAGATGCCACTTGTCATAAACATGATGATCATTAAACTAGTTTAACTAATTCTATCAAAATAATAATAAATTTGATCAAATCCATCCAACGAATGTCAATTGCTACTGAAGGATTTTCAACTATAACTATAAAATCTTTTCGTTCATCTTCATTTAATGGGGCCCCCTATTTATGCCTCATTGAAATGGACTACCTAGGTTCCAATTTATGCATTGAACTGAATCTCCCATTTTTTTTACTTCTTATTTTTTTGGCTTCCCCATTCCATTTGTTGCCCAGATAATGAACCAAGAAGGGAGGGTTGAATTGGATATTAAAAAATTCTTAACTTTTAAGTGCGGAATGAAAAGTAAATAGAGTAGGGATAAGAAGATATCACACAAGAAATTTATAGAGGTTTGGGTATTAACAAACCCTACTCCTTTCTCTAATCTCAATTGAGAGTTTCATTAACACACCAAGTGTTACAATGGAGTTTTATAAGCTCACTTCCAACTATGATGTTTCTATCAATGGCTCACACCTAACCCAGAAATCCCTTGTGTTTTAATGGCTCACACAATAAACCAATTTCTTGTGTTTTATGGCTCACACAAATAATCCTTACAAGTGTTTTACTCTTAACCCAATATGCCCAAACTCACTTGAGTAATAGATTACAAAGAAAAACACTCACCAATCTATAATGCTCAAAATTTATGAGCAAATAGATTTTTACAGAGAATAAATGTTTTGTTGAAAATAATTAATGCACAAATGGCTACAACAAGATTTTGATTCGAAGTAATTGCTTATTCTTCTGTTTTGAATTCATAAATGACTTGCATTTATACTTTCTTAGCGAATTATAGTCGTTTGGATGCATTTAATGCAAAAATAGTCATTGCACCAACTCTTAATTTTGCCCCTGACATGTTTTTCTTTTCTCATTCACAGTCGTGAATATGTGTGTCATAGTCGTGAATGTTCTTCCAAGCCGTGGCTAAAGTGCTGACTCTGAACGTGAAGCATTATAGAAGAATTTGAAGTATTTGATCACGAGCGTGACTTTATACTTTCACGGGTGTGAATATTTTTCCAAGTCGTGGTCCAAGTGGTGACTCTGGCCATGAAGCTCTCTGGAGGAATTTGACAAGTTATCTCACGGGCGTGACTGATATTGATCATTTACAGTTGTTATGATCCTTCATGGTCGTGAACTTTAAATGTTTAAGAGTTTGCGTTAAACTCAATCACGGGCGTGAACATGCTATTTCTTCATATATTGACTTTCAAAAATAGTCTTCCATTCTTGCATCATATTCCATACCATGTTTAACAAACTTAGAACACAAGTATTGTTAAATACATTATTGCTATTTTATTTGTTAGCATCAAAATGACGAAAATACTCCTCAAGGTTCAACACCATTATTATGGCATGTTTCTTGTTACTATTCTATTATGTCATGACAATCAAAAAAATTAACAATAGTGGCTCGATATGCAAAAAAAAAGAAAATAGTAAATATAAGCAAAATTTAAGAATCAATATAAGAAGAAGAAGAAGAAAAAGAAGAAAAATGAAAAGATAGAAAGAAGAGAGATGAGAAAGAGTATAAAAATGGAGGGAAATTTAGTTGTATCATTCATTAGTATGAGCAATTTTGTTACAAATGTTCCCTAGTTATACATTATATTTACAATTTAATAGAAATAAATTAGATTTATCAGCTAAGCAATTCCACCTCACAACTCCTTACTTAACCAATAAGATGATCCCAATTTTCGAGTCCAACATCCCATTAACATAACTATTAACTAACTAACTAACTGAAATATGAAAATGACAACTACTACATAATGGTGGCCAACTAATATTTAGGTTTCTTATGGTCATCTCTCGCTTGCACTCCAAGCTAGGCCACGTATTCTAATTTTTTGATCTCTCCTATTTGGTCCAAGGCCTTAGTTCCTTCCATTATTTGTTCCTGATTGACCTATGCTTCCTCATTCCTTTTTTCAATTAATGATTGTTGCTTTCGCTTTTCACTCCCAGGCCCATTGCTAATTAGCTAGGTCATAATAATACCCCCTCTTTGAGTGGAACCTTTTCCTTAAGGTGCAAATGTGGGAACTAAGATTTTAAGAAAAATAGATCATCCCAAGTTGTTTCTTCTGGATGTAGGTTAATCCATTGAACTAATACTTGTATAATTTATTAGCCTTACGATTTGACAACTCCAATGTCTAATAGTGCTAAAGGCTCGATTTTAGGAATTCTTTCAAGAGTGCACTCAAGTAAGTCAGCCATCAGTTTATGGTCTCCAATTGCCTTTTTAAACAATGAAACATGAAACACATTATGTATAGTGGCAGTAGAAGGAAGTTGTAACTTATAGGCAATTGGATTGATTTTAGCATAGATAAAAAAAATGGACCATAATATTTGGCTAAAAGTTTTAAACATTTTCTAATGGTCGATGAATTTTGCCTATAAGGCTGGAGATTGAGGTACACATAGTCTCCCACTTCAAATACCCTTTTTGAACAATGCTTTTCAATATGTTGTATCATTTTGTTTTAGGCTTGTAGGAGCTAGTCCAGCATAATGGAGGCTATCTATTGTCTCTCTTTTAAGAATTATTCTAAGCTAGTTGAGGATGATTCAATTTAGGGCAGAAAATGAAAGGAATGGGCCTAATACCCATATAGAGCCTATAATGGAGACATCTTGATGTTTTTGTGATACCCATAATTATACCACCATTCAAAAAAATTGAGCCACTTTGCATAGGCATTTGCTTTATGGAAGCACATGCATTTGAGGTAATTTTCAATACATTGATTGACCCTCTCTGTCTGGCCATTAGTTTGAGGGTGGTAAGCTATTGACAAATGTAGCTTGGTCTGTAAAAGCTTAAATAATTCTTACCAAAATAGACTAATAAAGATTTTGTCCCTGTCTATCACTATAGTAGTAGGCATGCCATGCAATTTGAAGATGGAGTCCATAAATATATGAGTTATTAAAGTTGTTGTGAATGGATGATGGAGGGATATGGAATGTGCATATTTAGTGTATTTATTTACCACTACTAGAATTTTATCTTTTCTATCTAAATTTGGCAATTGCTCAATAAAGTCTATAGAAACATAGGCCTAGGTAGAAGTGGGTACTGATAAAGATTTAAGGAGTTGGCATACTGCGCACTTTGACACCTAATTCTAAACATCAACTTTCATACCAGGCCAATAGAAAAGAGTTGATAACCTATGGTAAGTTCCTGTTATACCAGAATGCCCACCGATAACTGAATTTTGAGCCTTAAGAAGCAAGTTGTCCTTCAATATCTTTGAGCTACCAACATATATCTTATTGTTGTAATAGAGTAGGCCATTGAGCAAGAAATGATGTGGAACTAAAATGGGATCTATCATTAAAGCATCAATGAGCTTCCTAATTATTACATGAGCTTTATAACTATTAAGCACTTTTTAAACCCACATTGGTACCACAGTAGTAATGGTGGCCGATTTTTCATATTCCAACAAGTTAGATTCTAAATTCCTTTTTGACAAAACATCTGCCATTTTGTTTTTTACTGTATTTTTGTAAAAGATTATGTACCTCTTATCCAAGAACTTAGTGATTCCCTTTTACTAAATGTAGTTATTCAGCCTTTAAAAGAGTTAGTGTTTGATGGATTCGTGATCTATATTAATTATGAATTATGAGCAATCAAAGTAATGTCTCCATTTAGAAACAATCATAATGATAGCCAATAACTCATTTTCATAAATAGAAAGGCCAAAATTCCTTGTGGATAATGATTGGCTCAATAAAGCTAGAGATTTGCCTCCTTGAGTAAACAATGCCCCAATTTCTTTGCTTGAAGCATCTATTTCCAAAATGAATGGCCTAGTGAAATTAGGTAAAGCCAATGTGGAAGCCCTAGTCGTGGCCCATTTTAATTTGTCAAAGATTATTCAGCTTCTAGAGTCCACTTAAATGCATCTCTTTTAAGCATATCTATGAGAGGTTTTACTATAAATCCATAGTGTTGTATAAACTTCTTGCAATAACCAGTGAGACCTAAGAGCCCTCTAAGGCTTTTGAGAGTTTTAGGTTTAAGATAACTAGTCATGTAACACTAGTAATTAAGGCCTATAAGTTATGTTATTAATTAGTGAGAAATGGGGAAATTAAATGGAGTTTTGGGAAGTTGAGAGTTGCTGAAATATGATGTTTCACGTCTATGACAATGGGTGTCACGGTCATGAATATTGGATTTTAGTACACATCCATGATAAAGTTCTTCATGCCCGTGAAAAGTTGCTTCATGACCGTGAAGGAATGGCTCACGCCTTTGAAAGAATAGTCACGGCCATGAAGCCTAGACAAACAAAGCAGGTGAGGTAGTCACATTTTTCTCTCCGTTATTCCCTTTAAATCTGCTCCTCACTCATTGTTAAGTAACTTAACATGCCATATGCATCTTCTTCTCCCTTAAAAGCTCTTCTTCTTCCATTGTTGAAGCTTAGAAAGAGTTTGTTTCTATAAGTAAAATGAGGGAAAGAGTGAGAAGGAGAGAGTTATGGATTACAAAGGGAAAGCTCGATTTTTCTTTTCTAGAACTTGATTCATTTTCTAAAGGCTAAACGGATGTTTCTTCATCTTTCTAAAACCTAAAGAGAATGTTGGAAGTCAATCTCAAGGGAGAGGATAAGCTTGAAGAGATCAAGCTTATAACAAGACATGAAAATATATATTATGGAAATCATAAGACTTGTATAAAATCTGGTAATGCATAATATGAACATACGCATGACAACATGGTAAGTCCAATACTCTGGCTAGGACTAGAGCTAGGATACATGGCATGCCATTGAGGGGAGTGTTTGGTACTGAGTGATCTATATTGGTCATATATTGTGAAAACCTAGAGGTTAGTGGACAAAGCACCTCAATGGATTATATATTTGAAGGCCCGGAGATTAGCAGACAGAGCACCTCAGTGGGTTATATATTTTACAGCTTAGAGATTATCAGACAGAGCATCTCAATGGTTTATATATTTTACAGCCTAGAGGTTAACGAAAATAGTGCCTCAATGGGTTGAGTTACCCATATCCATTTTAGTCTAGTTTTGAGTAGGCGACAAAAAGTAAGTTAATTAATAAATTTTATATGTAATAAACATTTGAATGGTACTGAATGACTGTTGATATGCTATGTAGTGATGTGCATTATATATATATATATATATATATATATATATATATATATATATATATATATATATATATATATATATATATATGATTCTGATAGCATGTCATATAGTATTCGAGCTAGTGCATGTGCGAACTTCAAGATAAGTCGTTTCAGTAGCTCGGTGAGTATATCATGCATATTATGTTATATGTTATTGTATGCTTTGCACATTGTTATGTACCACTAGACACGAGTTACTTAGCGTATGGATTTTTTCATGTGCAGGTTTGGAGCTTAAAGAAGGATCGACAGAGGAGGATGCCTAGTGATCAGAGTCGAGGATATACAGTCGGCGTGGGTGATACACTGTTGTATCATTTTTTTGGCCATTTTGCTATGGGTTGGGTAATTATAGCTTTACATACTGTATTTCATAAACATGTAGTTTTATAACTACTCATTTTGTAAAACCTTAGGCTTGTATATGCCGTATGATTTGTATTAAACTTTTATTTTATTGAGCCCTTTGGAGCATAGCACAATGGTAAATTGGGTGTATAAGAATTGTCCGATTATGGTTCAAGGGAAAGAATTCACGGCAAATTTGATTTAGTTGCCCTTTCATGAGTATAACGTTATCCTGGGTATGGATTAACTATCTTGACATGGTGCAGTAGAAGACTGTAGGATGAAAATGGTAGAATTGAGAACGTTGAAAGATGAGACAGTGGTTGTTCAGAGGGAGAGATCTTCACAGCAAGCGATGATCATCTCCATGATGAAAGCACATAAAATGATCAAAAAGGGGTGTGAGACCTATTTGGCTCACGTGATTGACATCAATAAGGAGAGCTCAAATCTTAGGAATATTCCAATAGTGGAGGAATTCCCATATGTATTTTTAGATGAATTACCAGTGCTACCTCCAGAATGAGAAATATAGTTCTCAATTGAGCTTACTTCAGGTACAACTCCTATATCAGCGATACCATATCAGACGTGAAAGAGTTAAAGGCATAGTTATAAGAAATGTTAGATAAAGGCTTTATCAGATCGAGTGTATCTCTATGGGGTGCACCAATGTTGTTTGTCAAGAAGATAGACGAATCTATGAGGTTGTGCATAGACTATAGGCAATTGAAGAAGGTGATTGTTAAAAACACATATTCGTTACCATGGATTGATAATCTCTTCAATTAGTTGAGAGGTGCAGGGGTATTTTCTGAGATTGACTTGAGATCAGGGTATCATAAGTTGATAATCAAGATGGACGATGTAGAGAAGAAAACTTTCAGAACTAGGTATGGTCATTATGAGTTCTTAGTTATGTCATTTGGATTGACCAATGCTCCGACAACTTTTAAGGATTTAATGAACTGGATCTTCATACCATTTATGGATCAGATTGTCATGGTGTTCATAGATGATATCTTAGTGTATTCGAGAAATAAGAATGATCATGAGTAGCATTTGAGAACAATTTTACAGACTCTTAGGGAGTAGAAACTATATGTCAACCTCTCTAAGTGTGAGTTTTGGCTAGATGAGGTTGCTTGCCTCAGGCATTTGATATCAGCCGATGGGATTAGAGTGGATCTGGGCAAAGTTGAGGCAATCTTAGATTGGAAATCCCCACTGAATGTTATCGAGATCATAAGTTTTCTCGATTTAGCAGGGTACTATAAAAGGTTTGCCAATGGATTTTCCATGATTGCTTCTCCGTTGACTAGATTATTGTGGAAGGATATCAAATTTGACTGGACGGATAAGTACCTGTATAATTTTGATCAACTAAGAGTATTTTGACAGAAGCTTAAGTGTTGACACAACAAATTCTGGACAAGGAATATATGATTTACAGTGATGCATCACACAATGGATTGGGTTGTGTGTTAATATAAGAAGAGAAAGTTATCGCCTATGCTTCTAGACTGTTAAAGCCTCATGAGAAGAACTGCCCAACGCATGATATAAAATTGGTGGCATTGTCTTTTCATTGAAGATATGACATCATTATCTATATGGAGAGAAGCGTTACATCTAGATTGATCACAAGAGTTTGATGTATCTTCCTACACATTGAGAATTGAATTTGAGGCAGAGAAGATGGTTAGAGTTGATAAAGGATTATGACTGTGCAATTCATTATCATCCAGGGAAGGCTAATATGGTGGTCGATGCATTTAGTAGGAAGGCCATGACAGAGTTGTACATCCAACCAACCTTAAGTCAAGAGATTAGAGATGCACAGAAGCTTGATGGCAAGCTAGTGGAATTAGTCATTTTGGTCTCCAATGAGGA
This sequence comes from Triadica sebifera, assembly GCA_023653625.1. NCBI lineage: Eukaryota > Viridiplantae > Streptophyta > Magnoliopsida > Malpighiales > Euphorbiaceae > Triadica > Triadica sebifera. The sequence continues at coordinate 180,529 of CM042897.1, forward strand.
GAGACCGAGTTTCTCAGTTGAACCAGACGGTGGTTTACTTTACCAGGGTAGGTTATGTGTGTCAAATGTCTCAGATTTGAGATAAAAGATTATGAGAGAGGCCCATGAGACAAGGTTCACAATGCACCCAGGGAATAAAAAGATGTATCAGAATTTAAAAGACTTGTATTGGTGGTCAGGGATGAAGAAAGACATCGCAAAGTTCATGACTAGATGTCTTACATGTTAGCAGGTAAAGGTCGAACATCAGGTATCTTCAAGGTTACTATAGTAGATCATAATTTTGGAATAGAAATATGAGAAAATCACTATAGATTTTGTGATTAGATTTTCGTTGACATTGAAGAAATACAATTTCGTATGGGTGATCATAGATAGGTTAACAATTTTGTTCATTTCTTACCTATTCAAAAAAACTATCATTTGAACCGGTTGGCAGAGTTGTATGTGAATGAGATAGTATGTCTTCATGGAGTTATAGTCTCCATCATTTTGGATAGAGATATGCGGTTCACATCTCAGTTTTGGGGTAGTCTACAACGAGCTTTGGGTACCAAGCTCAACTTCAGCACAATTTTTCATCCCCAGATAGATGGTCAGAGAGAGTTATCCAGATCTTGAAAGACATGATAAGGTGTTGTCTGATCAAATTTGAGGGACATTGGGATAGATAACTATCATTGATGAAGTTCCCCTACAATAATAGTTATCAATCTAGTATTCAAATGGCTTCATATGAGACACTTTACAGTAGAAAATGTCTGACACTGTTGTGTTGGGGCGAGCTCAGTGAGAGAAAATTAGTGGGGCCAAATCTGGTACATGAGATAAAAGAGAAAGTGAAGATCATAAGAGATCGACTGAAAGTAGCTTTCGATAGACAAAAATTCTATGCGGACTTCAAGAGAAAGGACGTGGAGTACTTAATGGTAGACAAAGTGTTTCTCAAGGTATCTCTGTGGAAGAAGGTACTCATATTTGGAAAAAGATGTAAGTTGAGCCTTAGGTTCATTGGATCTTATAAGATCCTAAAGATGATTGGACCAGTTGCGTATAGACTCGTTTTGCCACTAGAATTGAGTAAGATATACAATATCTTCCACGTGTCTATGTTAAGGAGGTATCGGTTGGACCCTTCTCACATTATCACAGCTCAAAACATAGAGTTGAGACTGAACTTGACTTATGAGGAGGAACCATTCAAAATCTTATCTTGTGACGTAAAAGAGCTCGAGAACAAGCGAGTTCCGCTAGTGAAAATGCTATGGAAAAGCCATATAGTTGAAAAAGCAATAGGGAAAAGTGAGAAAGTGATGAAGTCACAATATCCTCAGTTGTTCCGAGACATAATGACAGGTCATTTCGGGAACAAAATATCCTAAAAGGGAGAGAAATGTAACACCTGTAATTAGGGCTTATAAGTTATGTTATTGATTAGTGAGAAATGAGAAAATTAAGTGGAGTTTTGGGAAGTTAAGAGTTATTGAAATCTGATGTTTCACACCAGTGACAATATGTGTCATGATCATGAATATCATATTTTATTAGACAACTGTGATAAGGTTTTTTACAATCGTAAAGAGTTGTTTCATGACCGTGAAGGAGTGGCTCATGCCTATGAAAGAAGAGTCACAGCCATGAAGCCTAGGCAAACAGAGCAGGTGAGTCATTCACATTTTCCTCTCTGCCATTCCCTTTAAATTCGTTCCTCATTCCCTATTAACCAACCTAACATGCCATATGCATTTTTTCCTTCCTTCATTGCTCTTCTTATTCCATTTTTGAAGCTTAGAGAAAGCTTGTTTCTATAAGTAAAGTGAGGGAAAAAGTGAGAAGGAGAAAGTTGTGGATTACAAAGGGAAAGCTTGGTTTTTCTTTTGTAAAACTTGGTTTGTTTTCCAGAGGCTAAAATGATATTTCTTCATCTTGCTAAGACCCGAATAGAGTGCTGGAAGTCCATCTAAAGGGAGAGGACAAGCTTGAAAAGATCAAGCTTTAGCCAATCTCCATCCTAGGTGTAACATTTGTACATAACAATACTTAAGATAATTACTTTGTGTTTTATGTGTTTTTTGCTTTAAAGGAATGTTTTGGATGATAAATGAGTAAATAAATGGTGAAATATGAGATTAATATGCATGATGGAAAATCTTATGAATATGGTTAGGTTGACATGTTTGAGGAATAATTCTGATTAATATTAATGATTAAAGATGATATAGTCATGATAGATAGCTTGAATGCATGCTAAAATGTTGATAGGGTGGCTGACATTGGTCAACCGTAATGAGTATTGCATGTGGAAATGACATGATTTGTGATGCTCTATTTTTCTAGAAAATTTTCTAAATTCACGGTCGTGAATGGTCAGTTCACGGGCTTGAATGTCGTGAGATGCATTCTTATTGCTGAAGTAGATCCATTCACAGGCAGTTTCATAGTTAGGTTCATGCTAGTGAAAGAGTGATCATGGTCGTGAACGTGTGCTGATTCACAACTTATTTCATAAGGGGGACTTCGTGAATGGTTATTCACTGGCGTGAAGTTGTTTATGATGAAAATTTTATATGTTTTTTTTAATAGAATTGATTCGTTGTGAGGCGGTATGCATCGGTTCCATGCTTATAGCATGATATGGAAATATATATTGTGAAAATCATAAGACTTATATAAAATCTAGTAATGGATAATATGAACATACGCATGATAACATGGTAAAGCCCAATACTCTGACTAAAACTAGAGCTAGGATACATGACATGCCATTGAGGGGAGCGTTCGGTATCGAGTGACCTATATTGGTCATATATTGTGAAAACCCAAAGGTTAGTGAATAGAGCACCTCTATGGGTTATATATTTGAAGGCCCAGAGGTTAGCAGATAAAGCATCTAAGTGGGTTATATATTTGAAGACTCGGAGGTTAGCGGACAGAGTGCCTCAATGGGCTATATATTTTACAGTCTAGAGGTTAGTGGACAGAATGTCTCGATGTGTTATATATTATAAAGCCTAGAGGTTAACGGACAAAGCACCTCAATGGGTTGAGTTACCCATATCCATTTTAGTCTAGTTATGAGTAGGCAGACAAAGATAAGTTAATTAATAAATTTTATGTGTAATAAACACTTATATGGTACTGAATGACTATTGATATGCTATGTAGTGATGTGCATTATATATATATGATTCTGATGGCATGTCATACAGTATGTGAGCTAGTGCATTTGTGGAATTTGAGATAAATCGTTATAGAAGCTCAGTGAGTATATCATGCATATTATGTTATATGTTATTGTATGCCTTGCATGTTGTTATGTACCACTAGGCATAAGTTGCTTAACGTATGAATTTTTTTATACACAGGTTTGGAGCTTAGAGAATGATCGATAGAAGAGGACGTCCAATAATCAGAGTTGATAATATATAGTCGGGGTGAGTGATACACTGTTGTATCATTTTTTTGGTCATTTTGTTATAGGTTGGGTAGTTATAGCTTTACATGATGTATTTCAGAAATATGTAATTTTATAACTACTCATTTTGTAAAACCTTAGGCTTGTGTATGCTTGTATGATATTTATTAAACTTTTATTTTATTGAGCTCGATTTCAAGATTTTAAGAATGTTTATATTTTGTTAAGTCATCATTGTCATGATGCATGAAAGTTTTAAAAATTATGACATTTTAACTTATGTGTATTGTAGCATTTTTTTTTGTGTAATTGGATTTAGTCTTAATTATATCGAAGGGTATTACAAGTCATTACTTCCATCTTTTTAGGGTTTATGACTGTCCCATGATCACTGATTATATGACCTATGTACTCTACTTTAGGCTGACAGAAGATACATTTGGAAAGTTTGACCTATGTACTCTTATAACTCATCTAAGAAGTAATCTATCACTGATATACGAAACTTATCCTTCACAATGATCTCATTAAGCTGCCTATGATCCATACAAAAACTATATGTCCCATCTTTTTTCTTTACTAGTAGAACTAGGGATGTGACTAGGTTGGATGATAGAGGAGTCTAACATTTCATTTATTTATCTTTCAATATCATTTTTCTAGAAATGATTGTATCTATAAGGCCTTAGGTTCATAGGTTTAGCTCCAGGTTTGAGATTAATGGAATGATCCAAAATCCTAGAAGAGGCAATGACTTTGGTACTTAAAAATTATACTTTTACATCTCCTTTTGAAATCCCATACATTCAAATCTACTCACTACCCTTTGACCATTAGCTACTGTAACACCTCTTCACCCTACCTAATGAGCGATCGGATAAGGGGATGTCACGATACTTCCTCTTGGAAAACAATTATTTAATGTCGAAAAACTATAACATTTTTTAAAACACATTTCAAAACACAGTAATTGCAATATGGTTCTTAACTCTATGATAAAGAAAATTCATAAACAATTTATTATTATGAAAGAAATATTTAACAAAAGCCTTTTAAAGCACGATACAAAATTTATGCTGCATTACACATACAAAATATAAGAGTGTATGAAAACATCGAGAAATCCAAATGTGAAACCCACTTTATGATTTCGCTGCTGCTTTACTGGATCAGAATTCTATAAACTCTGTTTACTACTTTTATTTACTATCTACAATCTCACATTGTTGCATTTGTGTGAGAAAAACACTTCCACACTAAGCTTTAGGCCTAACAATACATACAGAAAAACAATATACTATATTATGTAATATACATTTATATGCACCATATAATCCATTGTATATAATAACCAACATTACTCTCATTTATCTACATGCACATATATTAATTTATAACTTAAGTATAACAAATGCACGTTATAATAATGTATTAACTTAACATATTACATACTACGTATCAGGTATATGTCAAGTATACATATAGTGTACAAGAAGTATATCATTATATACACTATATATGGGGTATATTTCAGGTATACATATGGTATACAATTAGTATATTACTAGATATACTATATATAGGGTATATGTCAGATATTCGTATGACATACAATCAATATATGTAATATTATTCCATTTTACTTTCTTATTATTTTGTTGTGCTAACTATCAAGACCAGACATTAAAAGACAGTAAAGAAAAATAAATATAAAGGTGTTATGGGATAATGTATATCCAAATATAATAGACAATAAACTGCCTATGGGTGTTAAACGCCTATGGATAGTATGGCCTACGAGCACAAAGCCTACTGGCTTTATAGTCTTTCATCTTTAATTGACATATTAATTTGTCTACCCATTTTATTATAGGTTAGACACATAATATTAACTCAATACCTTTTTCAATTTCTCAATATTTAATTTGGTACAATTACTATATCTTATCTTTCATAACATAATTAATATATTTATTATTTATTATTTCATACTATATCCATTTTTTTCTTGCTTTATCATATATGCTTAAAATAATATTAATTTAACTCAATTTAAAATTATCATAAGTAGTTTTAGTACAACCAAAAAAAAATTAATTTCTTAAGATTATCAAATTTGCATCTCAAATTACAAATTATGTTCCTATTTTTCATTTCAAGTATAAATAACTCTAATTACCATTTTCCATAATTTCACCTATCAACTTTTAAATCATATTTAACATTAATTCACATTATTATTTTTAACTCTAAATTCATGCAAATTAAGCAATTAAATGCATTTAAATCACACATTTAATATACTAAACAATTTAGTCATGCAAGTGCACAATTAATTTATAGGTTATTGCCTAAAAATATGCTCATACTTTTTTGATTTCTCTTAGGCTTCTTCAAACATCTTTTTCTTTTCATTTGTTATTTTCTCTCTCTTGTTCTTGATTTTATTTTTCTTAAACACTTATGACATGTAAAAATGCCATCAAAGCCTTTCTTTTGTCTTTAAATCTCTAACCCCATTACATATAGTAAATGTGTCACAAATCCAAATGAAACAAGAAATGCGTAATTATTCTCTAGCATAATAAAATATTATGATTTTGAATATTAAGTAAGAATGTTAGACATAGATTAATATAGTAAAGGATAAAATAACATTAATCAATAGAATCACAACATAGGATAAAAATTAATAGGAACAATTTCACGACATGCACTAGCTAAGTGTCTGAGTATTTTGTAATTGTGCTGAATTGCACATGTCCATTTTATAATTTAGTTGATGACATGAAATTGAAATCTATGTGAATAAAATTATTAGATCAAATTAATGAAAAAAATAAAAACAAAAAAAGGGGAAAGAAAAAAAAAATAAAGGAAGAAACAAAAAGGGAAAAATGACAAAAATGAGGAGGTGGGAGGTGGACCTTATTCCTCCTTACTATTCTGTCTCCCTCACTTTAGCTTCATTTCTTCTTTTTCTTCCACCATTTCAGCCTTATTTTCTTCCTTATTTTATTTAAGTTTTGCAATAAATTCATCTATTTCAAGTTCGTTCTTGGTAAGTAATCTTCTCTCCATTATTCTAGTGTTGGTTTGAATTATTAGGGTTGTGTTGCAGCAGTATTTTGCATTCTAATTTGAATGACCTTATAAATCAAATTTGGAGAAGTTTCAAACATAAAAATTGTTCATTTATGTCTTAGGTTTATGAATATATGAATATTTTTGCAAGCTTTGATGTATATGAAAAGATATTGGTATCTAATTGGAACTAGTCCGGGTGTGAACCCTAGTTGAGTTAGCTACTGTGTCCATTTGTTTTGAATATGATAGATCTCTTATTTTAATAAGCTCAAAATATTAAAATTGTATATACATGTGTTATATATATGTATAACAAATTTTAGATTCATATGTCCTGTGGATATTTGGTTATGGTGAATGTAACCATGACTATTTTATAGTTTGAGTTGTCTGCTTAGTGTCCTGGGCAAGTATAAAAGATTTTTTGGTCATTTTGAGCTTTTTATAGATATAATTTGCAATTTATCAAAACATGAAAGTTATAGGTTTATGTCTTAGATAAATTTTGGTATAAATTTTACCTTAATATATTATATATAGAATGAGATATAGCCTTTAAAATTCATATTGGTTTGGAAGTCAACTCTATTATGAACTAGTGAAATGTATCTTATAATTTGAGCACCTTAGAGACATAATTAAAAAAAGTTATAAACATAATAAAAGTTCTTTATTATATCGACATGCCTTTTTCCACTTGGAATTAAGTGACTTCAACTATAAAAGCTGGCCAACATCGATTGAATGAAAAAAAATTGAAAAAATTTGCACTTTTCTTACTGTTTTTTTTATTACATCACTTTTATATTTTTAGGGTCGAAGTATCCTTACTACTAATTTATTCTTTCCTTCTATGTTTATGACATACTTAACATTGGAGTATATGATTTCAGATGGTGAGAAATATTAGAGTTATTTTAGCTTGACCCTAACTATTGATGTGATACTAGATCCTAGGTATAAGATTGATTTTTTGGATTTGAGTTATAATGAGCTATATAGTAGTAATTTAAGTTACTTTGAAAAGGTTCGTAATAAGTTATTTTCTACTTTTGATCAATATGCTATAAAAAATGGAAAAAATGCTCAAGGTGAGTCTGTAGAAAGACCTTTAATAAAAAATATGGATGATCAAGATGATTACACAATATCACGTGTGATAAGATAAAAATTTAAGGTATAGTTTTTTTCTAGTCATTTTTTGATTCTATGTATGAACAATATGTATGATATATAATTAGAGAACAAATTAGTGAATAATAACTTGTTGTTGTTGTTTTTTTATTGATTAATAGGAGTTTAATAATTTTCAAGGCAAAGGATTAAACAAAAAAACATAATTGCAACAATATTTGGAAGAAATGAGAGTTAATAAGAATGCTCCCTTAGATGTTTTACAATTTAGAAAAACAAATCAGTTTAGGTATCCTGACCTTGCTGCAATGACTCGTGATATTCTAGCTATTTATGTATCTGCAGTTGCATTTGAATCTAGTTTCAGTCTTGCTAGTTGAATCATTGATCAGTATTGTAGTTCTCTTAAACCAGATACAATTTAAGCACTTATTTGCACAAAAAATTGGCTATTTGTAGAAGTTGTTAATGAGATTTTATTCTTTTATTTACATGTTTTTAATTATAGTCATTTTATTGCTCATTTTTATCCACTTTGATTAATAATTATATTTATTATTCTTAGAAAATGTTAATGCGACTGATATTAAATCAAATGAAGTCATTGAAAATATTATTCAAATAGATAATGTTGCATCATGCCCCATATCTGAGCATAATTCTATGGTAATTGAAAATTGCAATTTATATTTTTATAAACAAAAAATTCATTTATTTCTTGTTATTTATTAACACATATATTATTTATATACATGTATAAGGAAATTGAAGCAAAAATGGATTGAAAATCCTAATTTTCAACTTATAGTTTTTTAATGAATTATGAATACTCTAATTTTCAAATTTTACTTTTTTAATGAACTATGTATTGTAATATTTTTTGATATTGTGTGTGTGATTTTTTTTTGCAAATGTTATTGAATTTTAATTTAATATTTGTGCATAATCGTGTCATGTCGTATCAATTGTTCAATTTAGATATGTAAAGTAAATCGTATATAATCGTATCATGTAAAATGTATACGTTTAGACATGTTAATTAAATCATGTCTAATTGTGTCGTGTTGTATAATATATATATATATATATATATATATATATATATATATATATATATATATATATATATATATTTAGACACGTTAAGTTAATTATATCTAATCGTGTCGTGTTAACACATATATTAACTGTGTTGTATTTGTGTTTTAAACTTTTGACACGATTAGTTAATCGTATCGTGTTCGTATTTTATATAATCGTATCATATCTGATTGAAATACGACACAAATTGTCAATCCTAAGGCCAAAGCCTTAGTTCCTTGCATTATCTGTTTCTTATTGACATGGCTTGCCCATTCATTTTCTTAGCTTATTGTTGTTGCTCCTACTTCTCACTTCTGAGTCCATTGCTAATTAGTTGAGTCATAATAAATATATATGATTTTGAATTAAATGGAGATGTGTCATGATTATGTTAACACATTTATAACATGATTATGTCAAACTTATGTTATAAACGAATTTCATTTGTTAAAATATTATTAGACATATTTAAAAATTTGTAAAACAATAATTTTAGTATTATTCAAATTACATAAAATATTCAAAGATATATTATAATATTTTTAAATATATATATGATATAAGTTTATATAGGTAAGATTTTTTCTACAAATTTTATTGTTTTTTAATATAATTTTTATGTATAATTGTCTCATATAATTTATACATATTTAAATATATTATTGTATTTTATATTGTATAACTTATATATATTTAGATACATTAAATTAATTGTGTGTTGTCATACATATATTAAAATTTTAATACCATCAATTAGGATTTGCATTTAGCAAATTAATGTCTTACACTATTAACGACACCGCCCAGCTCTAGGTCTAATTTTTGTTGAGCGGGGAATGATATCTCTGTAAGAAGGAACATGGGCTTCGAAAGGGGAATCTGCCAAATTGCAAAATCCTCCTCCATTGTACACGATATCCTCATTTGAATATCCCTTTGCCCAACGAAAACTCACGAATTGTGAATTAGGGCGCCAAACAAATCAAGAAAATGGAGTTTGACGACGACGACTGGGGTTTGAGTTCTGAAGAACTTGACTCCCTCGAGAAACACGCTCACTGGAAGATCGCTCAACAACAACAACAACCACACTGCTCTTCTTCTTCTATTCAAAATCAACTGAAACACTCTAACAACGGCAGACCTATATCTGATTCTCCTTCTAAGAAGGTAATGCTCCAGCCTTTTTTTTGCTGTTAAACCCTCCTTGCTTCTTTATTGTAAAGACATAGGTTTTTAATTAATAGTTTTCTGCTCTAATCTTCCTCTGTCCCATTCCTATTTCAGTTGGAATTTTCTTTTTCCGGACCCAGAGTTTTACCGCCGTCGGTAATGCTCAAAGTGAAGCCTGGTGAGTTTCTTTCTGTTCTTTATAATTATCTGCTTTGTATGGTTAAGACTGAAAACTCCTGTTTGTTTAGTTCTCAACTAAATGATGGCTCTTTAATAATGGAGATCAAGTAGGTTCTCACTCTCTTGCTGTTGTAATCATCTTCATGCTGTTTTAATATTATCTAGCTAATTATTGGCTCTTTGTTTGCATCTTTTACGGTCTTGTGTTTGAGTAGATGAAAGCTCAAAGGGTTTACCGAAGCTCTCTATCAAATTTATTCTTCATTCCAGTGGAAATATTGCTGTTAAATTTTCATATGACCCGGTAATACCTTCTTTTCATCGCATGTCTGTCTATTTGAGTCATTTGTGAAACTCAATTATTTTCTCTCTCGTTATGTATCTTTCACTAGGTGATTGTAGCAGCTATCCGCAAGGTCCCTAAAGCCACTTGGAATGCAAAAGAAAGGTTTGTCCTGTGGTTGTATTAAGTATTAATTACTTTACATACTTTTGGTGGTTATCTGCCTTATCATTATTTGGTTAATGTTGAACGTGCAGATTATGGATTTTCCCTATTTCTTATTTGTCATTAGCAGAAAAAATTCTGAATGATACGTCCGGTTTTAACATTGAGGTTATAGTTTGATCTTTTCTTCTTGTTTCTTCTTCCTTTCCTTTTTGTTCATCCTCTTATGATCGTAGTTGGGCCACTGCAACTGTGCTATGTTGAACCAATAAAATTGGGATGCATCTCTGCAAGTATCTGTTGCTCGAAAACTTCTATTTATATGTGATTGTTTTAATAAAGGTTCCTGCTTAACCTGGAACGTTAACCATGTTGTCTTATTTATTGGTCAATAACTTGTGTTTTTGACATTGTCTTGTGCCTTATGTACATCATCTGTTGTAATCTTTCAAGGTAGAAAACTTAGAGCCCTTGGTTCAACATGCAATTGTTGCTGCTTCTGCTGTTCCTGATCTTCAAGGTAAATGCCAAGTATTTAAATTTCAGAATAAAATTAGGTCATAAGTTTGTATAATGGAGTTGGTGAGATGCATTTGCAAATGGCGTTTGATGATAGCTTTGAAGCTTTTACACTATATTTTGAATATGAAAATTTGTTTGCTTTGTAAATGTTAGTGCGGAATTTTTGGTAGCTCTTTAAATGGTTGTGTTTGGGTATATGATGATTCAAAGGTGGTAGGAGAAAATCTTTAAATCTTATAAATAGATGAAAAACTGAAGTTTTGAGGCTTCTCTTGTTATTGCTGTGTGCATATCCACCTTCCTTTACTAAAGCCATATATGTATATGTTTATGTATGCATATTTTAACCATTCTTTATTTTCATTTTGCCTTCAAATACTTCTGTCCTCTGCAAGACCGGTATGATAGGATACCTAGTTACATTGAGTCCAAGCTTCTGCCTTTTCAGAGGGATGGTGTTAGGTGAGTATTCTCTTTTTTTTTTTTTTAAATTTTCTTTATAATTCCAATTTTGTTAGAGATATATGTATTGTTCCCCTTTGAAAATGGCAAAACTGGTTTATATATTTGTTTACATATAGATTAGGGTTGTCCACGTCACTAATTTTGTGTTTTTTGTTTAATTGTTTCTCCTCTTCCTCCTTAGGTTTGTGTTGCAGCATGGAGGGCGTGCTCTCCTAGCAGATGAAATGGGACTGGGAAAGACTTTACAGGCAATTTATTATTTACTTAATTTCTTTTCTTTTTTCTCCTAATATTTTTTGTAGAAAGCTAAATTATATAAATTATCTTGATAATTACTTCATCTAAGATGGATGTTTGCCAGATTGCTAGATTATATGATCTGTGTGATGATTTTGGTGGTCTAGATGGTTGGCACCTACTGCCCTGATGAATAGTCCTTGTATTTTTTATATATGTTGACCGAGGATTAAATTAACCAGCTTTTGTTTTTTTTTTCTGCCTATAATTTCATTCATAAAATGTTCACTAAGCTTCCTAGGTTGTTTTAAAGTATTCCGATTCTGCTGTGTAATTGTTATTCAAATGAGAGCACAGGTAGATTTGCATGATGATTTTGTTTCCTATATTTCACAAGCCTTCTTTTGTGCTTCTATTTAAAGCTAAACAGCAGGTTCAGCACTTTTAGCTCTTAGCCTTTGATTTCCGAATAATGATCCATAAAGGATGGAAAATATCATGTTTTGTTAGATCTATTTTTGGAGTGGCTAGATTCATTTCATGCAAAAAGACACGTGGAGCAAAAGTCTTTTAGATGTCAAACTATTTCTCTCTCTCTCTCTCTTCATTTTTTCTTCTTTTGTTTTTTTTTCAATACAATATTAACCCATATGTGAAAATGGATTTTGTTATGGTTTTCCAGGCCATTGCTGTCACTGCATGCCTTCGTGATTTCTGGCCTGTTCTCATACTCACACCTTCTTCCCTACGATTGCATTGGGCTTCAGTAAGTTATTTACTGAATACTTATTTCAGTTTTGAAGAAAGCAAATTTTTTTTCTATTAAAAAATGCTGCATATTTCTGCTTTCTCGCAGATGATTCAACAATGGCTGAATATTCCTTCATCTGATATACTTGTATGTTTTCTCTTATCCCTATTAAGTTCTTATATTTATGCTTTCCATAGTTGGAAATAGAACACGGTTTCATTTCCTCAAGCCTTGCTCTTTTTTTCTTTTCCTTCCCCCCCTCCGCCTCTCTCTCTTTTTGCATGCTTTTTAGGAACTTCACTATATAACTGCTTGCTTCTCTGCATTTTTCCTAACAAATGAACATTAATAGGTTGTTTTATCGCAATGGAGTGGATCAAACAGAGGTGGATTTACAGTAGTATCATCAAATATAAAGAATGGTGTTCATCTGGATGGTCTATTCAACATCATCTCTTATGATGTGGTCCCTAAATTACAAAATGTTCTAATGAGAATGGAATTTAAGGTACTAAAGATAAAATGTTTCTGTTTTCCCAGGGCTTTCTTTCTGCATCTATGAGACAAGTTTAGTTTTTGTATTCCAATGCTCTTGGGTAACCTATTCATTCATTGTAGAGGTTTTTTTTTGAGGAGATACCACTATAATCTGGGTGAAATTATAGAATACTTGTTAGATAAAGAGAGAGGTGTTCTCCAAAGGTCATGCAGAAAACAATATTCTTTTTGAAAACATGTGAAAAAGATTCCTCCACGAATGATGAGGGAATGCTGAGTTGAGATTGCTACAATTTGATAAAAGACTGGAACATTCTATTCTTTTTTCCTTGGTGGTTCTTCAGAGCAGAAAGCTTTTTGATAATTTATATTTTGTTGAAAAATAGATATGCAACTGTTTCAGGTATTTTTATGAAATATGATATCACTATAATCATAACATAGGTGATATCCTAGGTTCTATTTAAAAGACAAATTTAGGGAGGAACCGAACACTACTCAGCTAGTTGTCCTCGTTCACTTTATTCTTAAAAATTCTAGTCAATAACGGGACAAAGATGATATTCTGGAGCAATGGTACATTTTAAAAGGTCTTACAAGTCTTTAATATATTGTGCCTATAAAACAATTGAACTTCCTACTAAATTAATTATTCAGTCTAGGCATCTGCATTGGCATGAATGTTCTTGTTTATGTTTGCCACAGACTTGCACGGCTTTGACAAATTCTGATTCTGTGTGTTTGTGACTTCATGGTGATAAATTTTTATCAGGTTGTGATTGCAGATGAGTCTCACTTCATGAAAAATGCTCAAGCAAAGAGGACAACTGCCTCTCTTCCAGTAATAAAGGTCTTTTCCTCATGAAACAACTATGTACTTGTATAAGTTAACTACATTCTTTGATTTCTTCCTGTATAATTAAGATAGATGAACTGTCATAAGTTAAGCATAATGGAACTACTAATTTTTATCCTTGAGCAAGTTTAAAGTAAGGACCAATTGCAATGATCTTTTCATCATGCCTTGTCTAAATGAGTTTTTATTGTGCCTTATGTAGTTGAATATGGAATTATGCTTGTAGAATTTTAATGGGATATGGAAACAGAATAAAGGGTGCGTATGTGTGCATGTGCATGTGCGTGAGAGAGAGAGAGAGAGAGAGAGATTACAAAACAATCTGAAGGATATGGAAATAAATGAACAGGCATCTATGCTCAAATTACACTGAACATGTGTGTAGGACCTCTGCATTGAGTTCATAGTCTTCCCAGTAAATGACATGGGTACTTGTTTCAAATTTCAGAAAGCTCAATATGCAATATTGCTTAGTGGAACTCCTGCTTTATCTAGACCAATTGAGCTATTCAAACAGGTACTTACTAATAGTCTAGATGCCCCATTGACATTTTAAGTATTTGGAAGTTAATGTCTCTCTCTTCTTGAACTTTTTGGAAGTTATCATTGATTATCATCAATTGATTCTATTTAAAGCTTTTGCATGTTGTAGCTGGAAGCTTTGTATCCTCATGTTTACAAGAATGTTCATGAATATGGCAACCGATATTGCAGAGGGGTAAGTTCATTTTATTGTTAAAGAAACCTACTCTAATACTAATTATTCTGGAAGTCTGCAATGTTATCATTTATAATATTATTTATCTAGGGTGTTTTTGGAGTTTATCAAGGTGCAAGTAACCATGAAGAGTTGCACAACTTGATGAAGGCAACAGTGATGATTCGCAGACTTAAAAAGGATGTTCTTTCTGAGCTTCCTGTGAAGCGTCGACAGCAAGTAACATTATTTATTTTGTCAAATTCCTGTTTGCCTTTTCTGTCTTCAACTTGCTTCTGGTTGGATTTTAGTAGGTATTTGTGCCTTGCACTTGTTTCTAGTGAACATAATAAGTATGCCATATAAAATAGGTGAATAGCATAATCATTAATTACCGGAATCATTCAGGAGGTTTAGAATGCAAGAAGTTCAATTCAGGAAATAATTTTGCTGCTCAGCTCCTTAAGATCTTTTAGCACTGGCTTTGTACTCTTTGGCAGTTAAGTACTATCTAATGGCACAATTTTTATGGAGGCTGGAAGTTAAATGCACTTAGTTGTATTTTGTTAAAGACTTTTGCATGTGTCAACTGCATTCATATTTTTTCATCATTGCTAACTTGGCACCGTAGAAATGCTTGATGACATATATCTACAGTTCATGTGTGTGTGCATGTGCATATGCGTGGCATGTCTACACATACAGAAAGATGAATTTTTTGTCAGACTTCATAATATACATATAAATATACATATTTCATAATGTAAAATTTTGTCAGACTGAGACTGCATGCATATTTTGTCAGACTTTGTATGATTTTTTTTGAATTTAATAGAGAATGAACTTTTTAGAATACTGCTTCTTGATATTTTATATCTCTTGAAATGGTTCTCAGGTTTTCCTAGATTTAGCTGAAAAGAACATGAAAAAAATCAATACTTTGTTCCGTGAGGTAACTTAATTTAATTTGATGGTTATGTTTGTTGAACTTGCACCATGAATTCAATTCAGTTTTTGAAAAGTTTAAAAATTATATATGTGGCTTGTTTTATTGATCTGTTTTGTAGTTGGACATCTTAAAAAGTAAAATTAAGGAATGCTCATCCCTTGAAGAGGTTGAACCGTTAAAGTTTTCTGAGAAGAATCTTATTAATAAGGTAAGTGCTTAGAACTAGCGGGCCATTTTTTAGGGGTTCCAGTAATGAGCTACACAGTACTTCTTTCCCTACCCATGCCCTTGACCCAAATCCTGCATGATTTTGACTTGAGTCATCTCAAATGAGATCTCCAGGGCAAACAATCCAGCAGGTGTCTTCTTTTTTGGGGCCATAGTGTGCTTAAGGTCATTACTAAGATTGGCTTCCCCCACTTATGAAATTTGGCCCAATATATGCGTCTTTCCCCTTATTGCATATGGTTTGTTGAAGTCATAGTGATATTTCTGGCCTTTCAACTGTTTATCTTTTTACTTAGTTGTTGGATTACCAAGCAGGCTTCCACTGAAATTTTGAGATCATGGCACCTTCCCGATATATGTAGTTCCTCATAAATATTTGTTATTAACTCCATTTAATTCCCAGATATACACTGACTCTGCTGAAGCCAAGATTCCTGGGGTCCTAGATTATTTGGGAACTGTCATTGAGGTATTTTCATTGTCGTCTTTATGTTTCACTTTGCACTCTCTCTCTCTCTCTCTCTTTCCAGTTTTAGAGTGCATTGCTGAAAAGATAGGATAGAGGCTGAATGTAAAGACATCTCCTTTATAAGCATATTGTTATCAAAATATTGATCCTAAGGGATGTTCATGTGCTTGAGCTCAAAAAATTGACTTGACTTATATTGTCATCAGCATGAAGGTGTGCATGAGCTCATATCTAGACTTTGTGTGCTCAAATACTAAACAACAGATTATGATATCTCTATGAGTAATTTTAATGCTAATCGTGGAGTCAGTTACAGAGTGTGTGATACACTTATGATTCAGATTTATATTTTGTTTCATGGGGCCATTTAATTTAAGAAACCTCCTCTGATTTAACAGTCAAAATTGTTCGATGTAATATTCATGCCATAATTAAATGAAGTGTTAAAATTTATGGATTTCTGAAACTTGGTAAAGTATTTTCTGAAAATTAAATAAAGATTATATCGATCAAGCTCGTGATCTTCACTCTATGTGCAGCGCAATTATCAGTTAGTTACAACTGGCATTTTCATTTTCTTAATGTGCGTTGTAATTTTATTTTATTTCATCATATGATCACACATATTATAGTTACCTAATGGACGAACAATTGCCATATTTTTCCTTGCAGGCAGGATGCAAATTTTTAATTTTTGCTCACCATCAACCCATGATAGAGGCAATACACGAATTTCTTGTTGTAAGGCCACTTGCTTCTTTTTTTAAACTTCCTTTAGATTGCCCATTCTTATAGGATCTTCCATACTTCTAGAAAAAGAAAGTGGGTTGCATTCGCATTGATGGTAGCACACCCCCAGCATCAAGGCAAGCATTGGTCACTGATTTCCAGGAAAAGAATGTTATAAAGGCAGCAGTGGTATGCCAATTTGATTCTTTTCTTTCTATGTTTTATTTCTTTTGTCTTTCTGTGTTGTGATTTTAATCTAAGTTTTGTTTATTAAAATGTATTTTTGAAGCTATCTATCAAAGCTGGAGGTGTTGGGCTAACTTTAACAGCTGCAAGCACTGTAATTTTTGCGGAGTTGTCTTGGACTCCTGGTGATCTAATTCAAGCTGAAGATAGGGTTCACAGGATCGGTCAGGTATGTTGCTAGCAATTAGAAATATGGCATTATATAACCAGGAAAGATGTTGAATCAAAGTCTCCATCATGTGGATGATTCATTTCTAGGAAGGGTGTGAATTGGCATGCTTTTTCCAAGGATGAGAAAAATCCTAATTTTAGCAGGAGTGAGGTTTAGTTTGGAGGGTAGTACATAACTCTATGCCAAATGGAGGTAAGAAATGAAAATAGCTTGCTCGTCAACAATCAAGGGTTTGTCAAGGCATGCATATGAGATTTGTTTGACTTTTCAGCGACACATGGTGTTTTAGGACAGTAAGTGATGCTTCACAGTGTGTTTGCATTCATAGACAAAAAGATGCCTCTCTGTATGATGTGTAGCCATTAGGCAATCCATTTTATATGAAAACTAAAAGCAGTTTCTTGCTGAAAGCTGATTTGGTTTGTGACTGCACTAGTAATTTTGGTTACATCTAAATTTCATATACTTGCAATAGATATTTTACTTGGGAATTTTCAGCTATGGTATGTGCATGCAAATTTGGACCCAAGTTTTTAACGAATCCAGAGTAGCAGGATCGATCACTATCACACCTCAACCTGTGCATTCTACTCAGAAATGATCAGACCCCAAATACAAATGCCCTTCACCCTCATCATTAGTTGTTGGGCATTGGTCTGGAAATTTTGTTAGCATATCTGGTGTGTGAAGGACCTCAAATTCTTATTCCTAGGTATCAAAGAAGCCTCCATACACAAGCATACATGTGCAAGATGGTGTATCATGTTGCCCCTCTGTTTGAGTAGAAAAGTAGAAATTTCCTCGATGACTTGGTACATGACATTAGCAGTCAATTACGTGATTGCTTTGGTTGAATTTTCCTGCTATGGTTGTTGTGTATCCTTGATTATTGAAGCATGTTATGTGATCTTAATTTAAGGTTAATTAAGCTACAACTTACAGGAGTGTTGTTAGTGTTCTATGAGCAAATAGCTCCGCATGCTTCCAACATTTTAACATGATAGGTTTGTTCCTTTCAGGTTTCTTCAGTCAATATATATTACCTGCTGGCAAATGATACTGTTGATGACATTATATGGTATATTCATTATGAATCTTATTATTTCTGGTTGAGAAGTACTTGAAATGAATTCTTTGATGCAGGCTATGAGCGTTGATTATAATTTTTGATGATGATAATAATAGTAGTCTTTGTTATAATGGATACAGGGATGTTGTTCAGAGCAAGTTGGAAAACTTGGGACAGGTATAGCCTTTTGTTTCTGTGTTTCTATGTGTACACATGCATGTGTTTGGCAAGGCCATGTTTCAACTCACAGATTAGGGATTTAAAGTTTTGATATGTTTAGGCAAAAAATAGTCTCTAGGGTATTGGTGTTTTTGTTTGATAGTTTGGTGTCTGGAAATTAAAACAATAGTTTTCTGCTAAACAAACAGGGAGTAATAAACTTAGCATTTGAAGGTTTTTTTGATGGTTGAAGAAGAGGAGTTTTAATTCTGAAATGAGATATTTCCTATATGACAATGTAGTAATGGGGATGTGATTTGGAAGTGTTGTGAAGTAGCTAACTTGTAGATTCTTCCATGTGCTGCTAGGTTTTAAGGATTCAATGAGCAAGCTAACTATGATTTTAAACAATAAATCAAATATTTGTACAAATTGAAAATACTACTTCCAAATTGCTGAAATGCTTCAACTCAGCTTCATTTTACAGAAAATAAAGTTCTTCCCTACATAACTAGTAAAATATAACTTTTGTAAAAGGCTGTTTAACTGTTGATTAACATTGACATGACCTACAAAACTATCGTTTTTGTCTAATGTGCATGTGGTTGGTGCTCATGTGCTTTACATGCATATATGTGTGTATCTGTACATGTACAGAAGGGGAAAAAGAAATAGAAGCCATGCCTCTGTGAATGCATAGAAGTACATAGAGATACTTCATTTGTATTGTTGATAGTTAGGTTTTCTTTGAAAGTATTGACCATTTTTATTGCAGAGGTCATTTGTATTTGGGATAGCCAGATAGGTAATGATATTTTACATTTTAGTTTGTGAACTGAACAGTAGTTATTGCCAATTAGATGCTTGATGGTCACGAGAATACTCTAGAAGTTTCTGCCAGCCAGCAGAGAAGCAGCCCTGCAAAGCAGAAAACACTTGATTCTTTTTTGAAACGTTGTAATGATGCGACTGTCTCAGAACATCAACCCAAGCTCAAATACCCCCGGCACTGATGGACTTGTAGGTATTATGTTTCTACATTCACATGCAATGATGCATCTGTATTTGTCAAATGCTGTGGGGGTATAGGCTCTTGGAAATTTTTGCACTCTGGAATGGTGGAAGCTCAATTGCTAATGTGAACTAGTCAAAGAAGTTTGCAGTATCTCGTGGTATTACAGTATGCAGAATTAGCATTCCAGACTAATTGCAGGTTGAGGCAGTCACAGTGGAGTCATTAGCATGTGTTTTGGTTGTATAGGTGCATAGTATTTGCCCTTGTTGGCATTTTGTTTTGTGTGAGGAAGAACCTTGCAAGTCTCATGAGCATGGGGGTTCATATATAGGCTTGCCTCCACTGGCTGAGTGGTATGGATGACTGCTGGATATGGAGGCTCACTTTGCTTGCTCTGGAAGTTGGATTACGTGTCAGTTACATTGGGAGTAAGCCTTGAATACGAGGATTGACGGGTTTGTAACGAGAAATATGTATATTGTATAGTCGTGTGCATATTAAATTAATGCAGTTAGCAGAGAAGCAAATCGTCATTAAAACAATCGCAAAGGCAATAAATGTGCCATCGTCCTTACTCCTAAGGCCATTTAAAATCATCACAAGTAAAAGTCATGTTGCCATTTGAGGTAACTTACATGATCACAGAATTGAAGTGAGGATAATAAATGCAATTTCCAAACTGCAAAAATTCATATGATTTTTCTTAAATTGGATTGCTTTAGGTAAATAATAAAATTATCTAAATTCTTAATTCTAAGAGGCGGAGGCAAGTCCTAAATGGTCATCATCCTGGCCTAAGAAACTGGCAACGATAACGCCAACATCTTCCAAACCAACTCCAAGGCAGAGAAGGTTATTGGCTATATTTGTTTCGATAACATGATTCATGAGCCTCACATTAGGACCATCTCGGCATTTGCCCATACACTTGCACCCAACCACTGCACCCTCGACCCCATTAACTCTCTGAAATTCCTGCAATAGTGTTGCACCCCCTGATTTGTTGCACTTGTTCCCCATGCACACCTCAATTCTCGCTGTTGAGCTATTGCAATCCCTACAAGCATTTGGTGAAGCAGCATCGTCGTTGCTCGAAATTGCCTCAGCTCGCATTGGTCGTGTGAAAGGAAGGGCTGCATTTCTCAAGCCGTCCATGTTAATTACCTTTCCACATTCACTTTCACTGGCCGACGAAGAAATCGTACTTATGGATTTTAGCTTAGCTCTCTCCTTTTTCCTCTCTCTCTTCAATTCTTTCTCCTTTGCTCTCAGCTCTTGCAACTGCTTCATTAATCCTTGTGCTGCTTCCTGCATACAGTGTAGACAGCTCAATTAAGAAAAATACAAAGTCGTCAAAATATAAATGTCTCAAGATGTAATTTGCTCTCCAATTTTTTTAGGTATGGGCAGTTTTTGAGTCAAATGAACATGTAATTTTTCATCCGCTATTATTGGAAGGGAATGATAAATTTCTTTTAATTGAAAGTTTAACAGTTAATTTTAAGAAGAATTCATCATCCTACGCCAGAATCAGACTCGTACTGGATCAAAATACAAAATCAACGAGGGAAACGTACCGACACCAAGTAGGCCTGAGCTTGAGGGACGAAACCATTATCAGAGAAGAGGGGCAAGTCCTGAGATAAGGATTTAAGTAACTTGAAAGTTTTCTTGGTGGGTTTTATCTCCTTTTATTCACTCCACAAGTCACCCTCGCCGTTGATCCTTGGCTATAATAATACTGGAGATGGCCTTTGTCTCTAAACTCTCTATTATCCATCACTCTATATGCCTTTCCTCTTCTCATAGAAACTCCGCCGGTTGGCACATCGAGAAAATAAGGCCTTGAAGAAGAAGAAGATGTAGTGGCCGACGAGAAGCTAGTTGACAGCTGGACAGAGAGGCCGGACACCTCCATGGCTATTGCTTGGATCCTTTCTCTATTCTTCTTCCTACAACTTCTCAATTCTTCAACCACCACCTCGTAGTATGGAAGGATCTATAACTGCCTTTTGTCTACGTGGACATCTCCTATTGGCTGAATCTTACGTGGAGGTTGCTTTAGGAAGGCTTCAGATTGCCCCGCTTTAGGTTCCTTCTGCCATGCGTATTCCTTCCATCTCTGCTGTTGGATATATAAGTTGAAAATTCTATGGTCCTCAATAAGCCAAGTGGTGCCACGCATATTGCCACGTAGGAAATTCCGGAATTGCAGGTGAACTTTTTTTTTTGAAAAGTCTAAGATGTCCTTTACCACCTGCATTCTGTTGACCCTAAGACTATATGAACTAGGACTCCGCAAACCTGGAGTCAGAATAAGGTAACTTTGGTGATATAATATAACGGTACCGAGTTCACCATCTTCTTTTCCAACCAAAATTAATTTAATACTATTTATTGCTGAAATATTCAGAAGCTAATAAGAAATTAATTATTTTTCTTGCTAGAATGAATTTTTATGGACATATTCCATCATATTTTTGGTATATGCAACTTCATCATGAATTAATTCATTTATACATTGCATAATATGATTAAATTTGATTCATAAAAATAATGTACTCTTTAAAAATTTGATTTAAATAAATATTATCTAAAAATTAATTATTAACATATTTTCAAATAGGAAAATATTTATCTGTATCAAATTTTATTAATAAATTTATAAATTAAATCAATCATAATTATATATAAATTTATTTATGAATGGGTAGATGGGGAAAAATTATTCGGGAAGTTGGAATATTAAATGGTACATAGAGAAATGGAGATGGGATGGAGCCTGGAGAGATTCCTTGGCAGTCAAAACCAGTTACATTTTCAAGATTCTACTTCCCTCATATCCTTAAGTTACAAGAAATCTTTCTACTGCTAATAATAAGAACTCTCTCAGTCTCAGTCTAGCAAGAATTTTATTACATGAATCAAAATTAATAGTTAGAGCAGCAACTTCATCTCTTTCACCACACACATTTACACATTCGAAAACCTTCTCTCGAAAAAATTGAACTACGATAGAGAATTATTCTAACAAAAATTTAAAACCATTGATCATGAAGATGGTACAGCAGCTAATAATTCTCGAGATCCTCCTAGGTGACCTGGAACTGAGACTGGAACACGCTGTCTTATTTCTTCAAAAGCACACAAAGTTTCTGAATCAAGACCTCCTGCAAACTGCATAACACCACATATACATGCTATTTCAGGCTCATACAGTCATGAATCTCAATATGCATCTTGAAATTCTCTTTTTTTCTTTTTTTCTTTCTTTTTTTATGAAATGAGAACTGTTCAGATTTATGGCTGTATGAACTGTGCTATTTCAATAACATATCATCTCACCTGGTGAGCCCTATATGCAAAATGCACTCCTTGAAGCACCAAAGCTTCTTGATTGGATTCCCGATCCGAGTTCCTTGCCAATTCAAGCTCCATTATCACTCTCCTCATGTACATCTTTGCTAACTTCATAGAACCCTGCTTTATCTGCATTACATCATCAGTAACTTCTCATTTCGCCAATCAACATATACTCTATGTATAAAGTATAGCATTGAAGCAATCACGATTATTTTTTCAAGAAACAAGTACAATTTCTAAACATCTCCCAACCTAAATGTTAAAGGTAGAATTTATATTATAATCCAACAAATAATCATTCAAACAGAATACAGATAAGCTGATGATGTTACTGTTAAAACTGTCCTCTATAACTTCTCAGATCTTGCAGGGAACATGTCCAAGACTTCTGAGACCCCGCTTTCATCAGAATCGAGTGACTTCGTTGAATAAAATTCAACAAGAAAAGACAGTTCAAGAATGCCATACCTTGCTCACAATTCCAGAATCAAGCATCCAGTTGATTGGAATTCTCCAATCCTGATAAGAATGTAAAACTGAGTTTCGCAGTTTAACCAGCCTTCCAATTCCTCGCTCCGACCTTATATAATAAGAAGACAGACCAGCAAGTGAACAATAAAACAATATAAAAAGGCATAGGATTGGATGCATAATTTCATAATTCCTGCAATGTATCATAGTGCTTACTTATCAAGTAAGACAGCCATCTTTTTCATGGCCGTTTCACATGGGATGTTAATATCATCCCTAAAGGAAGATATCTCACTTTCTAATTGTTTCAGGCTACGATACTCAATGGCAGCTTCTCTGATGGCATCAGCTTTCCTCTCTGGCCAATTAAAATGCTTTAACACAGCCCGCTCATCTGCCTGTTGATCACAATTTACAAGCTAATTGCTGTTAGAGAAAAAAAAATTCTCAAGAAATCTGCAGCTCCAATATTTTAGAACTCTCCTCCTCCAATAAGACCTAAAGCACAGCCTTATATTATTATTTACAAACATAACTTGAATAGCAGTCAGGAAAGACTGCCGTGAGAAACTTATCCAGAGACAATTTTTCCCTGGCGTCATTACTGAGAGGAAAAGAATATAGATTTTAAGAGGGATGTGCGACTCAATGAATACTAAAGTAGTTTTCCTAAAGTAGTTTTCTTACTCGCAACACAAGGTTATATTGAAAAATAATCCAATTAACACGTTCAAGAAAAAAAAAAAGAAAGAAGAAAGGGAAAAAAAAACCATATTTGTAAGCAAGCACTTGTTGAAAGACTGCCATTCAAAATGTATCACAGAATTGAAGAATTATTAGCTGAACTCAAGCATGTACTTCTCATCATGTCTTATGCCATTAGCAATCAGAACAGGCGCAAAAAGAACACAACTGGTGTTGCCTTTGGGAGAAAGCAGAAGTTCATAACAGTAGGCCACTTGAGCATATATTTAAATAAGGGCACTTCTAGAACTATACTCCCGGGGTCTGCACCAAATATTTTCCAAATAGCCTTTTGAACATATAAAGCTATTTGAGGATATATTGCTGCTAAGCTAGCAACATTCAAATGGAATTAGTCATTGCTAATGTAAATTTTGTAAAATGGAACAAACTAAGGTAAGAAATAGCATAGAAAACGATCTGTATTGAGAGATAATCTCTTTAGTGCTTCGAGTTATGGATAGCCAGCAGAACTCCAGTTTCTACAATCCCTGATGATTAGAGTAGATGCTTTATTTTACTTAAAGCATTACATTTTACTTCTTGACAACAACTCAGCCGGCAAGGCAACAACTGAATCACCAACTAATAGAAAAACTTGGAAAGGATTTAGAAGTTACCAGCGTTGAAAGTTGATCATCAAGCCAATCCACAAATTTCAAGACATCTTCGATATCAGTGTAGGCCAAAGCAACCACTTTCTGGATAAGTCCGTTGATAAAATCACCTTTTGTTTTCACATCAGCTTTTATCTGCAGAAGTTCAATAACAAAATTGTGATAAAGGGAAAAAAAATTTGCAGAATCAACTGATATGGAATAAGTAATCATATGACAAAAAAAAACTCGTTGCTTACTGCTAATAGATGTGCTGAACGATTTTGAATCTCCCCGACTATGCTGTTGTGGGCACTTGTCACGGTTGATTTATACTGATTTCTTGGTGCCTGAATATCTCTTTTCTCTTCTTGTTTTCTCAAAGAGTGATAGAATTCAACAATTGCGGGAGTTTTTGGAGCTGAGACTGCTCTAGCTACGGGCCTCATCAGCGGTGGGGGTGGGGGTGGGGGTGGTGGAGGTGTTGGCGAGGAGGGACAAGACGGAGCCTCTCTTTCTGGGAGAACTGCTTTTGGCAAGAGATGCGTTGGCGCAGGTGGTGGTGGGGGATATTTTTTAACTGTTAGGTGTTCCAATTGGCTTGAAATGTTGTTAAATTCTGGACTCTGGACCTCCCCAATTGGCTGCTTGAATCAAAATAACAACTCAAAAGTTTATAAACAAACAATTCTCTTGCTCTTCTAAAAAGCTTCTGGATCAAAATTTGATTCTTGTTCCTTATTCAATATCAAAGAAATAGAAATGGTAGGGATCGTCACCTGTTTACGAGTGTTTAAAGCTGCAACCTTGGCTTGGGCAGCGGCAAGATCCTGGGCAAGCTTCTGGTTGTGGGAGACTAGTTCTTTATTCAAGCTATGAGCTTTTTCTAGCTCTGCCTTCAATGACAAAACTTGACACTGCAAATCCTTAATCAAATACTCTTTCAATTCAACCTTCTCTTGCAATTCCTTGTGGGTTTCTTCTTCATTTCTCCTAGCAATAGAACCCACCAGGTTCGGCCGTCTTGGTCTAGCAAATTGCTCCACAACCGGGCTGTTCACAGAGGCAGAGGCAGAGGCTGAGCGACCGACCACTCTAACATCCTCGTTCTCCTTACTCTTTTGACATGCTGCAACCTCTCCAGATTTGGGCTTGTTTACTAGCAGAGACCTCCTGAACTTGGAGTCTTTTTTCACATCTGGGGGCACTGATTTTGCTCTTGAATTCTTTGCTGGAGACAAGGACCCATTTACATCCTTGGGTTTAGAATTGATTTTGAAGCGAGATGGGGTTATGTGCTGTGACATGATGGTGGGTATTTTCAGTTTGTGGAGGTTGGCGGTGGCGTTTCTTACTTGATCATCATGGGTTCAATCAATGCCGGCTGCTAGAATGAGACCGAAGATTGGAACTTTGCACGTCTCTTGTGGTGTTTGTATAAAAAAGAGACTAAAAAGTGAGTGAGAGGGTGGATGTGTGTGAATAAGGAAACCCGTGGGGGCAATTTGTCAGTATATTGACAGAGTGCAGCTTCGCCATGATCACCCTGTCCATAAAAAATAGAATCTTTATCATCTTTCTCGCACTGAATCAGACAAAAGCAGGCATTCTGGCCATTGCCCACCAAAGATTCACACAAGCAAACCACTGCATTAGCAGCTTCAACTATCAATTACTCTTACTAATTGACTGCCTAATAGCCAAAACCGCCTCCTGCAAATATTAGATTATGTTAGTTGCTTTGAGAAGAGAAAAGAATAGAAAAACAAAGATAGAAAACTTTGAAGAAGAAAATTGAACAAATTAATCTTGTTTTTAACAGTAAAGAATTATAAATAAATATAAAGTCAAACTACTAAAATCATGGTCCTAAAATTAAGTCATGATTGAAATAGAAAATCAAAAACTAACTCCACAAAATCAGGAACAACTTGACTAAATCAGAAACTAAATAAAAAAAGATACATGGACTTCATTTATAGCAATCCTAAACATATAATTCTAACACTCCTCCTTGTTTAGGAGCTGCAAACTCCAAGTTTGTCTCTTAGAGCTTCAAACCTACTTGCTAGAAGTGACTTGGTGAATAAATCAACAAGTTGTACTCTGAACAACAATGAACTAGCAAAACATCATCTTTCTGTTGCACTTCCCTTAGAAATAAGAGTTTAATATTGAAATGCTTTGTCTTTCCATAGAATACAAGATTTTTAGATATAACAATAGCAGCTTGATTATCCACATGAATCTCTGTATTTTCCTTTTGTTTTATCTTGAGATCACTTAAGACTTTCCTCAACCAGATAGCTTGATTTGTAGCTAAGGTGGCAGCCATAAACTCTGCCTCTGCTGTGGATTGAGCTACAAAATCTTGCTTCTTTGAACACCATGAGAAAATACCAGAACCAAGAGTGAAGCAATAGCCAGAAGTACTCTTCATATCATCAACTGAGCCTCCCCAATCACTGTCAGAAAAACCAGTCAGCTTCAATTTTTTGCTTCTTTGATACTTGATCCCAAAATCAATAGTCTCTTTGACATATCTTAGGACTCTCTTGGCAGCTTTAAAGTGCAATTCACTTGCACAATGCATAAATTTAGATAGCACACTCACAACATTCAAAATATCTGGTCTAGTTGCTGTGAGATACATCAAACAACCAATCATGCTTCTGAAAGATCAAACTGTTTTGCACCATCATTCTTGCTAAGTTTTTCCTTTGCATTCATAGGAGTTGACATTCTTTTACATTCATCCAACTTGAACTTCTTCAAAATTTCCTTAGCATACTTCTGTTGACATACAAAAATTTCATTTCATTTCTGTCTAATCTCGATGCCAAGAAAATAAGTCATCACCCCAAAATCTGTCATCTCAAAGTTCTTCATCATCTCTAACTTAAATTCTTCAATTAAGCATTCATTGTTTCCAGTGACCAGTAAATCATCTACATATAATGAGATGATAAGAACATCTGCTCCACTTTGCCTAACATATAAAGTGGACTCTAAAAGGCTTTTATTGAACCCCAACTTCTGTAAATAGTCATCAATCTTGTTGTACCAGGCCCTAGGTGACTGTTTTAGGCCATAGAGAGCCTTCTTAAGTAAATAAACCTGATCTTCCTTTCCTGACTTCACAAAACCTTTTGGCTGCTCAACAAAGATTTCCTCTTGTAAGTAGTCATTCAAAAAGGCAGATTTTACATCAAGTTGGTATACGTTCCAGCTTAATTGAGCTGCAATTGCCAAGAGTAGTCTAATCACTTCAATTCTAGCTACTATAGCAAATGTGTCAAAGAAGTCAACACCTGGTATTTGAGCAAAGCCTTTCACCACAAGTCTGGCTTTGTGTTTGTTTACAGATCCATCAACATTCAGCTTGGTTCTGTAAATCCATTTAACTTCAATTACATGTCTATTTGTAGGTCTGCTCACCAATTCCCAGGTTTTGTTCTTCTCAATCATATACAGCTCCTCCTCCATTGCAACTCTCATTTGTGACTTTGATTAGCCTCTTCATAGCTGTTGGGTTCACTGATAGCTACATTACTCCTTTGACAGATGTCAGCTAATGATCTGGTTCCTCAAATGGATCTGTCATCTACCATTTATGTTTCCCACTTCTCAAGTTCTTGATCTGGTGTTATAAATTCAGTAGGCTTTAGTTTTTTATAACTTAGCCTCTCTTGTACACTTATTTCCCAATTCCATTCTTGATCTTCAACAAAATGTACATCTCTGCTGATAATTACCTTAGCAGATTGTGGTTGATAGATCTTATAGGCTTTAGCATTCAAGCTGTAGCCAATAAAAATTCCTGGAATAACCCTTTCATCCAACTTGTCTCTTTTGATCTTTGGCACATGTGAGTAACACAAGCAACCAAATACTTTAAGGAACTTTAAAGATGGTTTAAAGTCATACCATGCTTCAAATGGAGTCTTGCCCTCAACAGCTCTTGTGGGAAGCTTGTTTGGCAGAAAGACAATTGTACTTGCTGCCTCTGCCCAAAATTGCTTTGGGAGGTTCCTTTCATGTAGCAAATACCTTGCCATCTCCAAGATATATCGATTTCTCCTCTCACTGACCCCATTTTGTTAAGGAGTGTAAAGAGCTGTCAGCTGGTGATTTATACCAGATTCTTCACAAAGTTGATTGAAAGTAGCAGAGGTATATTCCTTGCCATTGTCTGATCTTATGGTTTGAATCTTACAGCAACATTCATTTTCAACTTGTGCTTTAAATCTTTTGAAAATTTGTGCCACTTCTGATTTGTTCTTCATGAAGAAGATCCAACACATTCGAGTAAAATCATCTATGAAGATGACATAGTAGATACTGCCACTAAGTGAGGCGGTTCTTTGTGAACTAGCAACATCAGTGTGCACCAGTTGAAGTTTCTTGGTTGATCTCCAAGATGACTTGGGAAATGGCTTTCTAGTTTGCTTGCCTAATTGACAGGCCTTGCAATGAATGGCTTTGACATCAATTTCTGGAAGTCCAGTCACAAGTTCTTTAGCTTTCATTTGAAGTAGACCTTGATAATGATAGCGACCCAGCCTTTTGTGCCATAGCTCAGCAATATTTTCACTTACTGGAAAAGTTGATTGCTCCTCCTTCAATGAATTCAATGCAAAACTTTTCTCATTCAACTTGACTTTGAACAAATCATCACCATTTATATCTTTAATTAGGCAGGAATTCTCATAAAACACTACTGTGTACCCTTTTTCAACTAGCTAACCCACACTTAATAAATTTTGGTCTATGTCTGGCACATATAACACATCATTGATAAACTTAAAACCAAAACAAGTAGGGATAGCTACTGTACATTTTCCTTTCACAGCAATGTACTTGTCATTCCCAACTTTAACCTTTGATGAGCTGCTTTCACCCAATTCTCTGAAAAGGTCTCTATTATGAGTCATATGATTGGTGCAACCGCTATCTATTAGCCAACAATTAGATGAGTCCAAGTTGGAGAAACATGTGGCAACAAACAAATGATCTTCTTCCTCTTCATCTGCTGCTTTTGCCTCTTCCTCATTCTGCTTTCTTTTGTTCTTGCAGATAATTGCTTTATGCCCCATTTGTTGACATTTGGAGCATTTAGCATTAGGTCTTCTCCAACACTTGAAATGAGGATGGCCTTTCTTGTTGCAGTGCTGACAAGGTGGATATGACTTCTTCTGACCATCATTTCTCCTTTTTCCAGTAGCTGGTTCTGCACTGGTATTATTTTCTGCACTGTCTTTCTTTTTGTTCTTGAACCTGTTTCTGTTTGTAGCTTGATCTTTGGCTGTAAGGGCTCCTTCTATAGGTGCATCTTCTCTCATAGATCTTCTTTGATCTTGAGCTTGAAGAGCATTCAATAGTTCTGCTAGAGAAATCCTTGACAAGTCCTTTGTGTTCTAAAGTGCAGTAATTGTTGCCTCATACCTTTCAGGCACAGTAACTAGAATTTTTTCAACAATTCTAGTGTCTTTGAATTCAGTTCCTAGAAGTCTTACCTTGTTGGCAATCCCAAGCAACTTGTCTGAATACTCTTTGATTGATTCTGTCTCTTTCATTCTTTGCAGCTCAAACTCCCTAATGAGATTTAGCACTTGCATGTCTTTTATTCTTTCATCACCTTCATATTCCTTTTTGAGGTAATCACATATCTCTTTTGTTGTCCTAAGAGACATGATTCTGGTAAAAATACTTTGAGTGACAGCTGCAAACAATGAAGCCTTTGCTTTTGATTTCTTTGTCTTTTTCTCTTTGTAGGTTTTCAGTTGTGCCATGGTGGGATTTGCTGGAAGCACAGGAATTTCATAGTCCTATTCCACAGCTTCCCAGAGATCCATAGCTTCCAAGTATGTCTCCATACGTATTGCCCATATTTGATAATTAGCTCCATAAAAAACAGATGGAGTAATGGCAGAAAAACTTGCTTTAGCCTCCATGATTCAAGAAGTAAATACAGGTCCTTTAAGAAAAGGACTCTGATACCACTGTTAGTTGTTTTGAGAAGAGAAAAGAATAGAAAAACAAAGATAGAAAACTTGAAGAAGAAAATGGAACAACTTAATTTTGTTTTTGACAGTAAAGAATTACAAATAAATATAAAGCCAAACCATTAAAATTATGGTCCTAAAATTAAGCCATGATTGAAACAGAAAATCAAAAACTAACTCCACAAAATCAGGAACAACTTGACTAAATCAAAAACTAAATAAAAACAAGACACATGAACTTCATTTACAGCAGTCCTAAACACATAATTCTAACAGATTAATTATAGCTACTTAGAAGGGTATATCGCTTATCAATATAATTTTAGTTGTGTATAAAAAATGACATGTCAAATTTGAACTGGATTAGCATGTGAAAACTTTATCCAAGCAAGAAAAATACATTAAGGTTAAAAGCCTTAAGCTAAGTTGAATAATTTAGGCTCAAATATGTATATCACATGTAATTCCTGTAATATAACATGGAGTTGTTGTCCATGTAAGATCATTATTGACAAAGGTAAATTCCCTAATTTTTGGGGCCCTAACCAAATCCAGTGGCAAAAGTACGAGTTATCAGGTGGTCGGACTTCTAACAATGAGATGGGCATTCCTTCTGCTGCAATTGCATGAGGAGACAACAAGCAATTATTAGAAAATGACACTCTCTGATAGATTCTTTTTAAGGACGATTAACTATGCAACCAATATGAGAATTTTGTCTGCAATTCTATTCACTAATTATCTTTTGTTGTTTCTAAGTCACGTAACGTAACGTAACGTAACATGCTCTCCCCTGCTAATATATTATCTCAGGCTACACTCATTATTTGTTTATATGCATGCTTGCTGGTAAATCTAGCTACCCACAAATCTATTTAGGTCATACCTTATACCTATGTGTATATAATACATTCAGGCTTAAGGCATATTCTGGAAATTGTCTGTAATATTTATTTTTGGACCTCATAAACAGCTGTATAATTTATATTTTGATATTGAGGATTTTAGTCAACATCAATATAGAGATATTGATTAAATTTTGGAAACTAAAAATCTATGTATCTAATTATTATACCAAAAATTCAAATACAGTAAAATTATACAAGAAACAAACTGTTAATACTGATAATGGCAATATTGAAAAGCATTTATCGACAATGATAGTTTCATAGAATGTAATGTGATGATAGTTTTACCAAATTTGATGGTAATTTTGTCTCAATTCGGACATCAAGAAAAGAATAGAATAGAAAAGAAATTTTTTATATGTAAACAATATGGATTAGTAGTAATCTCCACTTACAGAATCCAATAATTTAAGCCCCATATTTGTCTATGTCAAAATCAAGTTAGATGGAGTTATCCGTTTTTGATGTCTTATCGTATAGGCCAAGGCACACTATAAGAATATTATGATTTAGCCACTATGGTAAGAACAAATCAATTTCTTTATGAAAATTATTGCAGCAAAAAGTTGCTCATGGTAAAGAAAGAAACTACGAAAGCAAAAAATGATAATTAAAAAAAACTAATTGATGAGTTAGTTAATTAGTTAAAATGAAAATAGTTAATCTGTTACATGAAGATATAAGACATAACAATTTGTCAATTTCAGAACTGTTAAAATCATAATATGCAAATAAATCTCGATTTTGTTCTTTTTTTTTTTTAAAAAAAATTGTTTTATCTATAGTGATCTCTTTCATAAGTATATTGGTCTTATTTACAATCTTATAATAGGTGATAACATCAAATCCTTATTAGTGTTTGTTTTGCTTCAGTTGTCAGATTCACTTATCTGGATTAAATGAATGTGACAAAGAATATATATATATATATGAAAGATGAAATAATTAAAGAACACCCAGAATTTATATAATGAATTAGACTGCAATTAACCAAAGCACACTAGTAATCCATGAAGATGTTGTAATAATTTTTAACTTTTGATAGTTGGACAGCATATGGATGCACCGTGGTAATAATCATTGATCTACATCAAAGGCACTCTAAGCTTTGATGTAAATAATATAATCATATTATTGTTGAACAATGATAATAATAACTAAATAAATAAAAAGCAAGAAGAGAGGAATCCTCCTACAGTGCAAATTGGTTAAGACTTAAAGACAGCAGTGGTTGCCAAACCCATGGCCACCATAAATTCCCATAAAACCCAAATAATAATTGATCTTAAAAGAAAGCAAAGAACCAAGTAAAGATGCAAAATAATTAAATTGGCATAAAAGGACCAAACACAAACAAAATATTCTATATAAATGTTTAACCAAGATTGGGAATAATGCTAGTGCTGTGGTATTAATTATATTTATATTTGATGGCAGCCGTGTTCTTAATTAAGCTATTTAAATTGAAGTGAAAAGTGAATGGGGAATATTAGCTATCCCATTCATATTATTGTGTTCTATTTTTTTTAATTATTTAGGGGATATATATTTTTTAATTTTTTTGTTGAATTTCATAACATAATAAATAAAGTTATACGTCATTCAAATAACAGAAAAGAATAAAAAAAATGTAAAGAAGGTAGTTAGTATTTTTTAAAATGAATTTAAATGAATTATATATATATATATATATATATTAAAAGCAATTTACACCAACACTAATTTTGAATGATGAATTTAATTATATTTTGACAGAATATGATCAGTAGATTAATTTAAATAAACTCGTCAGAACAATAAAATTTGCTATAGAACTGATATGAAGATATGAATGGGCACTTGCAGGAGGATAAGACCTTGAAAATGATTGGTTTCTCAACCAAAATTTAGGACCATTTGTACCGTCATCGACCTCAACCACAACTGAATATTAATGAAGTCTACTCCTAAACTTGAAATTTTTCTTTAGATTTTTGTAGCTCTATCCTCTCTTTTTTTTTTTTCAAGTAATTAAATTAAATTTATTCTCCTCTTTCAAATATTGCAACAATTTATCCTCCACTTTCTAATTTGGAACTTTTTGAAAAATGTCCAAATACCTCCCAAAATAGATATTTGCATCAATAATCATTATAAAAATTTATATGATAAATGTGCTAATATGATAGGTCAAATTTATTTTATGATTTTATTTATATTTGAGAAATGTTAATAACACTTTTCAATTCTCTTTAAAAATAATTTTTTTTCTATTTTTTCACTAACCGATAAGAAAGTAAATGTCGGTAGATATAAAAAAAAATATAGAACTTTATATTTTTATCAATGCTAATGCAATTTCTGTAAGTAACACCTATTCAACATGATTTTTTTTTGGTCCAGTTATTGTATATAACGAATCAAGTCAATCATATAAAATACTACATAATAAAGTAGTTATTATTTGATTTCCTCCGACAAAAATTCAATCTATGTAAAAAAAGAATTATTTATTGTGCTTGTGTTCATTTTCAAAGTACTATATTTCTTTGGTATATTTTATTTTTATTCAAAGAAAAATTCAAGCAATTACCAAATGCCAGATAGAAAAAAAAAAACTTAAAAAAAAAAAAGAATAAGTCCATCATGAAGTGATACAAGTATATTAATTCTATCATTAAATCGGTTCATAAAAATTAAGTCTAAACAAAATGACCTTATTTTACTATTGCAAAGATTAATGCCACAGCGAATATCAAATTGCAGAATGAAAAGAAAAGACCACAAGCATGAACCCCTGTAAGTCAATGTGTAGGAACATTTTTTTTTCAGATCAATAGAAACGGAAAAAAAAAAAAAAGAAAAATTGTAGGAACATACCTGCACATGCATATATAAACATATATATATATATATATATATTCTTCCACCTCTAGTCCTCCATCAAACCTAGCAAAGATTAAGCGCCGGCCAGCAGTTGTAGGGAATTAGGGAGGGAGAGAAAATGAAGCACCTGCCTTGCAACCTTTTTGTTTCTGTATATTAAGAATTGAGATCTGTGAGTAATTAAGGAAAACTGCGAAAGGTGGGAGGAATTTTCCTTTGAAGTAATACTTCACATATTAATTAGAAAATTCCTATATTTATATACATTTGCATATTAGGGTAGACGTTTCTGTTGGTTAGTTGAAACTTTGCATCACTTGAACATGTAGTCTCTAATTTTCTATTGCTTTTTTTTTTTTAATTGTAATTTGGGTTATTCCTTCTTTTCATTTTACATCCGTTCTAACACGTAATCAATCACTTGTTCATGGATATATAAGTAATAGGTTAAAGAATTTTTCTTACTCCATTAGACTAAATTTTTCGTAAATCAATCAAATAATTATGTGTCATAAATACAAAATAATCCGGATTAGGTTATAACTTCGATTTCCCCTCTATCTATATATATATATGAATGCAATGTTCATACAAACGTTTGTGAAGGATTTTTTAGAAAGTATTTCTGTTTGTTTATAGAAAATATATTTTTTTAAAATAATTTCTCTTATTTTTCAGTATTTGGATTTTCAAGAATAAATAAATAAATAAGTTATTAGTTGAAGAAAACTAATTTAAAAATACGGAAAACTAGCATCCCATTTTAAGAATGAAAAATTATTATTCAACGCTTAATTGAAAATTGAAATATATTAAAATTGTTCATGGGTCTACATTTGACATATTTATTTCACATGAATCCTCAAAAACTCCAGTAAATAATTGTATTTTCTTAAATTTGATTCGTTTAATCACGAATTACATAAAAACAAAAATTATAGACCCACCTCTGCTATATTTGATAACCGATTTATCCCATATATATGCATAACAATGTGTAAACATGAGTTCCCAAAATCAATATTTACAATCAAGAGGATTGCCATGATGATAAAATCTAAAAAATAAAACAAAACAAATGAAAATAATCTAGGTTATCTAACCTTAAAATATACCAATGTCCACTTAGTTGACGATATAAAATAAATTAAAAAAAATAAAAAACTAGTATAAGTTCAGTACTAAAAATTGAGTTTCTGAAGTGCAAATAACATGAATTCCCTTTCTACATCAACAATGAAAATTCATATAGCAAAATTATGGTAAAAAAAATATCAAAATCAATCTCGAATATATGTTATTTTCTATATATAATTACTAATTACTAACAATTATATAATTTTTGCTATATTTTTTTCCATATAATCGGTACTCGGTAGTGGTTATATGTCATTTTCTATGTATAGTCATTTAATTAATAGTAATTATATGATTTTGTTACGTTCTTTTATATAATTGGTAATAGTTATATGTCATTTTCTATATATAGTCATATAAGTGTTATCAATTATATATATATAAATATTTTTTCTAGTATCATTTAGGAAAAAAATTGATTATCAACCAAATACTGGAAAATATTTTCTAACTATTTTTTAGTGTTACAGCCAAATATCAGAAAAATATTATATTTTTTTTAAAAATATTTTTTCAGAGATAAATTATTTTCCGTGAAAAAAAATGGAGCACTAATTGGATAATGTGAAAATCGTTTGGGATTTGAAGATTACCCCAGTCACAATCCATTATGATGACATTGAGAGTAAAATATATTCATTTGTCCCATAACATCAAGCGCAATATCTTATGGTAGGATTTTTAAAACAAATCCAGTGGTTTATTTTGACAAATAATTATGACTATTGCTTTTCTTTCCTCTAAAATAAAACATGGCATTGGGGTCGGGTCCATTCTTCTTCACTTTTCCTATTTCAAGGATTAATGTAATCACATCTTGTTATCTATCTAAAGTAATGATTATTCTTCATCAATGAATTATATAATTAACAGACTCAGTTTAAACAAGTATTTTCCTCTTCTTTCATGCCTACAGAGAAAGATTACAATTTAAGTGTAGCATTTTCTCCTAAGTGAAAAGGATATATCATGACATCATAAGAGCTCAATCATTACTAAGAGTTATTAATTATGATGGGTAAGATATTATAAATAAAGGAAAGGCCTAAAAAAAAATACTTTGCTAGTCAGTGTATATATGAAGAAAGAAGCTTATAATTTGCAAAAAAATTTATGCATATACTTTGTCATTTATATTTAGCCTTTTAAGCCAAGAAATGTGGCTTGATTTGTCTGTTATCTGGAGTAATCCTCAATCCTCTTTTCTTGTTTTTACATCAAACAAAAAAAAGGGAAAAAGGAGAGAAAAAGAAAAAGATAAAAGATATAGATAAAAAGAAAAAAGCATAAGAAACAATAGAAGTTGTTAAAAGGTGATTTTCAGATGGTAAGGTACCAACTTCAATTATCCTTTTCAGCTCTATCATCATATCATTCAATGTGATTGGACTGGTGAAATAAATCAATGTAGCAAATGATATTTTAACTGGTTTAATCTTAAGAAATTAACTATTGCTTGCAATAATATACAATATAGGGTAATGATCTGCAGGTTCATTATGAACCAATCTAAACATACTGTGAAGTAGTTATTACTTCATATGCATGGCCAAATACTATTGGATTTATCATAAAATCGCTGTCTAGCCAAGAAAATTGGTAGCATGGAATGGTGAAATACACTAGTGGGATGAAGCACTTGTGTGCAACGCCACCAAGGAAGCATAAACACCATCCTTGATATTAATCAATTTGTCATGCTTTCCTTTTTCTGCAATTACTC
This sequence comes from Triadica sebifera, assembly GCA_023653625.1. Taxonomy (NCBI): domain Eukaryota; kingdom Viridiplantae; phylum Streptophyta; class Magnoliopsida; order Malpighiales; family Euphorbiaceae; genus Triadica; species Triadica sebifera. The sequence goes on from CM042897.1 coordinate 217,923, forward strand.
CATTTTTAACAACTGCAATCATATCAGCATTCTTAATTGTGGATAACCGATGGCCTACTACCACTGTTGTTCTGTTCACCATGGCTCTATCTAGTGCTTCTTGAACAACTCTTTCAGATTCTGCATCCAGGGCACTTGTTGCTTCATCTAGAAGTAAGATTTTTGGATTCTTCACTATAGCTCGTGCTATTGCCACTCTTTGCTTCTGTCCTCCAGACAACTGGATTCCTCTTTCTCCAACATTTGTATCATATCCCTGCCACATTAATTAATTTTTACAATTCTTTCCATTAATTATATATGTTGAGCAAAAAGTATAGTAATATAAGTTAAATGAAGTTCGCATACGGGAGATCGAATATCGAATGGCAACAAGACAAAGATGAACAAACCAAAGATGGGCATTGGCCAATTCTGATGCAATATCTCTTCTTACTTGTTACTAACCTGTTGCAAGCTACTGATGAAGCCGTGGGCATTGGCCGATTCTGCTGCAGCTAAAATTTCAGCTTCTGTTGCATTTCCTTCCTTTCCATAGGCAATGTTGGCTCTAATAGTGTCATTGAATAAAACAGGCTCCTGCCCAACAAGGCCCATTTGCTGTCTTAACCACTTGAGCTGCAGTTTTTGAATTTCGATCCCATCCATTGTTATGTATCCTGAATCTGGGTCATAAAATCTTTGCAGCAATGAGATCACTGTTGATTTCCCACTTCCACTTTCTCCAACCAGAGCAACTGTCTGATAAAAAGAGATTTATATTACATGTTAGTTTATAAATTCTCATGTAGAATACAGTTGCAGGAGCTTGTAATTGCATACCTTGCCAGCATGAATAGCCAAAGACAGATCCCTGAAAATTTCAATGTCAGGTCTTGTGGGATATCTGAAACAAACATGTCTAAGCTGAATTTCTCCTTTAAGATTTTCTATAATTGTGCCAGATTCATCACTAGAGTCTATTCTTGATTTCTGGTCAAGAATCTCAAATACAGAAGCAGCAGCATTGCTGGCTTTTCCTGCATCCGGAATGAATTGGGTTGACTGAGAGATGGCAAGAGCTGACATAGTGAGAGCACAGAACACCTACAAAAAATATATCAAATATGCAAGGTGATAGCTATGGGAAATCAGTGTCCAAATAAGATTGACGAGCAGCAATTACTGACTTACTCGAAAAACCATAACATAAGTGGTTTCACCAGCTTCAACAAGTCGGGCTCCAGAGTAAAAGCTTGCAGCATATACACAGTAAAGCAAGAAGAATGACAATCCAAATCCAAACCCACTTATCAACCCTTCCCTTATTCCTTTCTTCATAGGGCCTTCGCATTTCTTCTGATAAAGTTCCATCACCTTCTCTTCAGCACAGAAGGAGGCAACAGTTCTAATGCTGCCAACCGCATCAGTTGCAACCTGACTAGCTTCCCCATACATTTTCTGTCACCATTCGAAATTAATTGGGCCAAAAAACAATGATGAATCGTGCAGAAAAACCTGAAAACAAGTTTGATTACTTACATTTCCATCTGCGCTGAAACCTTCAAGGAATTTCAACTGAATATACCCATTAATTCCTAGAAGTGGTATCATGGCAAGGATGATGAAAGCCAGTTTCCAGTTCGCTGCAAAAGCGATTAATAAACCAGCAACTACTGTGGCAAAGTTTTGGACCAGCAGACCAAGCACATCTCCAACCATACCTCTCACTGAAGCTGCATCTGTTGAAAGCTTTGCTCCAATGGCACCACTTGAGTGCTCAGTTTTATCAAACCAGCTTGCTTCCATGTAAACAACTTTCTCGAAGCACATTGATCTGATCCTTTTGATCAATTTACAGCCAGCCACTGCAAAAAAATAGGACCTCAGTGGATAAGCCAATAAGGACAAAGCTGCCAGACCAAGGAACATGAATGCCCAAAATCTCGAATCCTTCTTGAGTTGATCTGCTGGCTCAAAGAAAGTTTTCACCATCATGGACACTAGCACTCCAAAGAAAGGTAGCACTACACCATTGGCTGCTGCAGCTAGAGAACCTAGCACCAATACTGGGATCTCTGGCTTATTAAGATAGGCCAAGCGTTGAAGTGGGAATTGTTGAGTAGCTGCTTTTTCTGAATCAACACCAAATGGAATGGTGAATGACCGACGACTACTGTTTCCAATTCCTGATGATCCATGGCTTAAGTTTCTTAAGAAAGAAAACCGCTGACTTGAATTTCTTCCAGAATCCACACTGACGTCTCCCCTGTCTATATCATTTAGGACATTGCTTTCTGACTCTCTACTTACTTCCTGCATTTTTATCAGCTGGCGATATGCTCCTTCACGATTATTGGTTAGCTCTGAGTGTGAACCTGCTCAGTTGAAATGGAACCCAGAATTTGAGAGCTCAGATACAGGCATACTGCCCAGAACAGAATCAAGAAATATTTCTTATGGAAAGAAGCATTCAGATTGAAATAGTTACAGAGAAGAAGGGAGGAAACTTGAAAATTGAGAAAATCAAAAGACATCAATAAGCTGGGGAAAAAAATGCAATCTTTATGTGGGAAGTATCAATAGAAGTAGTACCTCTTTCAACAATTCTGCCTCGGTGAAGAACAGCAATTGTGTCAGCATTCCTTACTGTACTCAGGCGATGGGCAACAATAACTGTAGTTCTATTGATCATGACATTGTCTAATGCTTCTTGCACAATTCTTTCAGATTCTGCATCAAGAGCGCTTGTTGCTTCATCAAGAAGCAGAATTCTTGGATCTTTAAGAATTGCTCTAGCTATAGCAATTCTTTGCTTTTGGCCTCCTGATAGCTGACTACCATGCTCTCCAACCATAGTGTCCAATCCCTGAATATCCATATTAAATCAATTATAAATGGGCATAAATAACTTTATTCAACAAAATATGAGTGCTACCATTAATAATTATACCTGAGGAAGTGCATCTATGAACTTAGAAGCATTGGCAAGCTCAGAAGCAGCCCTAATTTCCTCAGTAGTTGCACCCTCCTTCCCATAGGCAATATTCTCTTTAATGCTACAAGTGAACAAAACAGGTTCCTGACTGACAAGGCCTATTTTTTGTCTGATCCATTTGAGCTGCAACTCTTGAAGGTTAACACCATCAATTAGAACTTCTCCAGATTGTGGATCATAAAATCTCTCAATCAAACTAATAACTGTAGATTTCCCACTTCCACTCTCTCCAACCAAAGCTGCAGTTGTCCCGCTAGGTATTGAGAGTGAAAATCCATTGAATATTTGTTCTTCTGGTCTAGCAGGATAACTGAAATAGATGTCTTTCAATTCTATATCTCCACGAACTCCATCTAATAATGTCTGTCCTTTGGTGTCATAAGCATCTATTGCCGGCTTTCTGCCAATTACTTTAAACATTTTATATGCTGCAGCTTGTCCTGCAGCAAACGCAGTCAAGCAAGGAGATGCTTGTCCTAGAGACCTGGAGAACAAATTAGAAGAATGAACATGGAAACACACACACGCAGGAGAAAAAAAAGAAAGAAAAGAAGAGCCTAAGGTATATCCAGCTTTCTGTATTTGGCACAATTTGTCAATATGTCCCTTGTATTTGTTTTTGGACCACAAAGACATAGTACCTAGATTTTTTATATAATTTAACACTTGTATTTATCATTTTCTAACATTTAGACACCTCTGTGTTGATGAGGAATAAAATTTTTCCAAGCCTCGTATGTAAGTCCGAGTATAGGTGCTGTGTATATGATTTAGGCCCAAAAAAATGTACTTTTCTGTAGAAAACGAAAAATGGAAAATTTCTACTTACAAAGATCCAGTCAACACCACAAAAATAATATTGAGGATTTCTCCTCCTTTATATCCTTCATTTAGGACCAGCTTTCCACCATACCATGTAGCCAATGCATAATTGGAGAATACAATAAATGTAAGCACACCAAAACCCGACCCTGCAACCAAGCTCTCTTGCAAACCAGACTTGTAAGCTCTTGTCAAAGATTCTTGATATTTATCTAAAGCCTGTTTCTCCCCAGTAAATGATGCAACCTGTAAATTAATTATATAACCATCATGATCATAATTTTTCCAAAATGTGAACCAAAAAAATATATACTGCCTAAAGCATGTTCGGCTCGTATACTTAGCGCAAGTTGCTAGTTTGCCCCTTGAACTCAGTTTTGGGGTACAAGGGATAATTGGCAAATCGTGCCAAATACAGGGGGATTAGATATGCTTTAAGCCAAATCTGAATTGATGAAATATTTGCATACTGTTCTAATCGAACTGATTGTTTGATCTACCACAGTTGCTGCAAGTGAATAGGCAGTTTGTCCTCGGGATGCCAGCTTTGATACAGAAATTGCCATGATTGCACCACAAAGGACAAGAAGAGGAATAGAACATAACAATACAAGGGTAAGTTTCCATCCCTTGATTAATGCTACAACAAAACCTGAAATGAATGATACAATTAGCTGCATAAATTTTCCAACCTGCGGAGAAAATTAACAAGTGAGATAACATCCTATATTGTTAAAAAGAAAATAGCAAAAAGTATTAGTTGTTAAATACCTTCTCACCCATAGCATCCTGAATGAGAACAGTGTCACCAGACATCCTCTCAACAATTTCTCCAGCATTAGTTTCCTTATCAAAGAAACCAATTTCTTGTCTTAAAATTGTCCTCAAATACAAACTTCTAATTCTTGCAGCCTGTCTCTCTCCAGTAACCACCCAGCAAGCTACCTCTGGAAAATGGTAATTTATAGAAAGTAGTAAAGTTAGCAAACAAGAGCTCGAGCAACACTGATTCAAACAGAACTTTGGACTCGTATATACTTACGAAGGAATCCAGCAAGACATGCTCCTAGAGCCAAGTACACAAAGTTTAGAGACACCTGATCAGAACAACATACTAAAATTGGTCATGCTATTTTATATTTACTATTATACAGATGATGATTGAACGCAACAGGAACAGTTGAAGAATACAACCTTGGAAACTTCATGAACAACATGGCTGGTGCTAACACTATTATCTCCAAATGCATTAATAGCATCTCCGAAAACTACAGTCATAAGGGGCATACAGACTCCATTTCCAGTAGCACCAATTGTGCCCAAGAACATTAAGAGGTAATCCATAGGGTCAGCAAAAGAGAAAAGCTTGTAATATGGCAATACATTAGAACTAGTGCTTTCCTCTTTCTTCCTCCTCTTTTCCAATTCTTGCTGGTTGTCATTCACATGGCTGGCTGATGCCGTGGTCTGATCAGCATTTTCCTTAGCCATCTGCTTTTTAGTGACTAACATCAACTGAATCAGTTACAGCTGTTCAAGATCAAATAATATATATATATATATATATAATACATCAATATTAGAAAAAGTTGACTAAATCTTGCATTTTCTTGATTGAAAAGAAGGAGAGACCAGATGATATATGCTGATAACTGTGCTTTTTAGCCAAAACACTCTTTTAAAGTATTTTAATAAGTTGTTCTATCACTAAATAATGACTGATTTGATGACTATTGTTGTGTATAGTGTTGCATGTATGTACTTTGTATGACCATTAATTGCTGTCATCACATGAATATTTTATATAGGGGATATATTATAATAATGGGTTAGTTTTGGATTTATAATATTGTTAAGGCAATATGAAGTAATATTTTATTTAAAGAAAAGGAATATGATTGGTATATGGAGAGGAAAAAAAAAAAGAAGAATTTCTACTAATGAACAAGACAAAAATCCAAGAACTTTTGCTATTGAATATAGAGGTAGCAAACGGGGACGGCAAATTTGAGATGTAAATGCATGTTATATTTTTGTTCAACACCTAAGTGGGACATTCTTGATCATAAATTTCATATTATCGCTTGCTTATAAGACTGAGGGCCCCTCTATAATGTATTAGCCTCTCTAATTTCATATTGTTATATTATGAACTCAGGTCTATATTGCATTATGCATCTTATTCTTTCACAAAAATGTGCACTTTTATGGAATTTTATTTTGATAAACTAATAAATATAAAATAATCGTTTTTGAACTTATAAGTTCATAAGTTATAATTTACAGATTTATCATTTTGAACTTATAGATTCATCGTTTTGGATTTACAAGTTTATCATTTTGAAGTTCATTGTTTAAAAGTTATAGATTAATAATTTATAATTTACAAGTTCATTGTTTATAATTTACAAGTTCATCGTTTTGAACTTGCAGATTTATCATTTAAAAGATACATGTTCATCATTTAGAAATTACAGATTCATTGTTTATAACTTGTTGTTTCATCGAATACAAATTTATCGTTTACAATTTTCAGATTTATCATTTTGAACTTGCAGGTTCATCCTTTTGAAACTACAAGTTTATAGTTTAAAACTTATAGATTTATCGTTTACAATTTACTCGGTCATTGTTTACAAATTACAGGTTCATTATTTTGAACTTACATATTTATCTTTTTGAAACTACAAATTCATCATTTTAAATTTACAAATTAATCATTTATAAATTTATCATTTAAAATTTATAAGTTCATTACTTGTAGGTTTATTATTTTTACTAAATTTATTGTGTTCAAACTTCTACAACTTGATTTTCTTTCTCTCTATATTACTCATTTTTAGTTCAAATATTTTTATTTTCAACAATTTTCTTTTACAAAAAAATCAAAATTAAATATTTTTATTCCAAACAATAATAACAATAATTACAATATTCAAAAATAAAATTAAATATGCAAATTAAAAAATTTTCTTTCTCTAAAAATAAACTTAAAATATACATAATTTTTTTTATCTCTATCAATAAGAATAAGAAAAAGAGAAAAATAAGAAGAAAAATAATAATATGCTGAAAAAAAAAAGAATACAATGAAGAAAAAAACAGTGTCATACAAATTAATGACACACGAAACATTATGCGTTTGATTCTATAATATAATTTATGCTAATTTCAACCCTAGGCTTTGAGGTTGGCTTTTAACATTAAGCTCCTGTAGCTGTAATTTCTTTATATATATATTTTAATAAAATGGTGTAGTTTCGATATTATGGAGCAGATATGTATTCTGCATGCCCTAATGCAAACAGAGGTTCTTTCATCAGTCTTCTAGAATGCAATCTTCATCAATCTAATTTTTGTTTAAGCCTTAGCTGAATGGACCGCACAGTTAGAGACAAAAATAAATAAATAAATAAATTGCTGATGTACATTATCATATTCATTTAATGTGATAAAATATGGAGTATCATTGGGATCCGAGACGGAGAGGAAATAGATAGGAGGTGATTAAAATTATTTAAATTAGATTTAACAATTAAGACATAATGTAATTGTCTGTGTGGAAAGTTTAGTTAGCCTAATCAACGAAGTGTATAATAGAATATGTTGTTGTAATTTTATATTTGGATTAAATAACTGGATTTCCCCATTTGTGATAAATTGTGTGGATTATTGTAAGAAGATGTAGAAATTTTTTAATTGTCAATTGCATATATTTGGCATTTTCTTCCGGAGCTATTCCTCCTTGCTCCTCCCACTCTGTGGTCCTAAAAATGAATGATGAGGCACTAGTTCCTGAAATTGCACAGCTGCCATTAGAAATAAGAAATTGGTGTGGAGAGAATCAAATAAAGAAAGAAACCTGATCACATACAAACATCTACCAAATTCCGATTCTGCCAAGCGTTCATTGAAATTTATATATTTTATACACAATCAAAAAGATTCCCGAGTCCCTCTCACCATATTATTAACATCTCCACCTATCCTCTTTGCTTATCCAACTCTGCTAATCAAAATATAATTGTTGGCTTGGTCCATCATTTCTTGTCTAGACTCAGTATACAGGTGACCAACAAACTGACAAAATGGAATATATAGCCATTTTACCTTTTGGTTTGGTATCGGTCTATTCAAGTATTATTTTGATAATATAAGGGGGTATACAGAAACTATTTCAAGAGCAACTGTATAGGTATTTGGAAACTGGAATTTACTCACCGGTCAACAACAAAGATAATGGAAAATTATACGAGATAAAAGAAGTTGCTTAAGATGAAGCAGCTGGCCGAGGCGCCATTAAGGAGGCATAACTACCATTCTTGATTTTACTCAAAGTATCATGGTTTCCTTTCTCAACAATTACTCCATTTTTCATGACAGCAATGAGATGTGCAGACTTAATAGTGGATAAGCGATGTGCAATCACCAATGAAGTCCTTCCCACCATGACTCTTTCTAACGCATCTTGAACCACTCTCTCAGATTCTGCATCCAGGGCACTTGTTGCTTCATCCAGAAGTAATATTTTTGGAGCCCTTATTATGGCCCTTGCAATTGCAACCCTTTGCTTCTGGCCACCAGATAATTGTACTCCTCTCTCCCCTACTCTACTATCATAACCCTGCATTTTCCGAACTTATTCAGTGAAATTATATCCTCAATCCCCAAAGCCGTTATAACATCTCTGTCGCTGTGTCTTTATATGTTTGTATTTGTATCCGAGGTTAATTTCATCGACTTTGTATCATTTGCTACAAAATAATTTACAATTTTTTTTCTCACAAAAATTATTAAACTAATTTTTTTTTTCATAAAATTCACTTCTGACGATTTTTGTTGAGTCATCAACTGAAATTGTGATGTAGCTGTTTAGGTGGCATTTGAGTTTTGCCACATCATATCACGTAAGATGATCCGTAAGCAAAAAGTTTCATGTCAGATGTCCACCTGGCAGTGTCATGTTGACAAAAAAAACTTTCCACTATTCATACTTTGGGTCAATTTTATTTACATGTGCTTACGTGTCATCTCACGTGGCAAGATTCTAGTGGCAAGTCACTGTCCACATCAACAATCCGGCTGTTGATTTCATCAGAGCTACCGGAAGTGATTTTGTCGGAAAAAATTAGTTTAGTAATTCTTGTGGGAAAAAAATTTAAAAGTTATATTGTGACCTATGTTATTCTGACACTTCATTTTTAAAGTACCCGTACCTTTTGGATATGACATTGGTATGTGTATGAAATTCTTACCGAATCATTTACTTTAAAAGTGGATACTCATAATCTTTAGTTTCATTTAAATTACAAGTGCAGATCAAATGAATTTGGAAGATAATGATTTTGTGAAATTAGAAGAATTATCTCTTAATGACCCACAATTGGAGACTATGATTTGTGGTGGTGACAAAAAATAATATAAATTATATAGCAAATTTAGAATGATTTACAATTTAAATGTATCATTTTATTGTTTGTTTGTGGTTTGAATTTTAGACTTTAAATTTGTAATTTAAAATATTTTATTTTATTTTATTTTATTTAGCAATTTAATATTATAATTTAATCTATCTTTTAATTTAAATTATTATATATAAAAATTAAAATATTTACATATATATATAGAGAGAGAGAGAGAAACATATTCTCATAAACATACCTTAATTTTGGATACTTTTTACCTGTATTCACGTATAAAATTTTAAAAATAAAAAACTGAACTTCTAAATATGTAACCATGTCGGGTACCCATATCCAAGTCCAAAAAACATAGATTGTGACAAGTAATACAAAATGATTGTCGATGAAATTAACCTTTTGTATCAGTGTCTAAAGCTTTAGTAAAAGTAAATTTATTGTATTTATTATTGCAGCTCACTAACCTGTTGTAGACTACTGATGAAGTTGTGAGCATTGGCTAATTCTGCTGCAGCCTTAATTTCTGCCTCTGTTGTATTTCCTTGTTTTCCATATGCAATGTTTGCTCGGATGCTGTCATTGAATAATACAGGCTCTTGACTCACCACGCCCATCTGCTGCCTTAACCATTTCAACTTTAGTCTTTGGATCTCGATTCCATCTAGTGTAATTTGGCCAGAATCAGGGTCGTAAAATCTTTGCAGCAATGAGATCACTGTTGATTTTCCACTCCCACTTTCTCCAACCAGGGCAACTATCTGTTAATCACCATTTTTAGTTCAAGTATAAGCTTGCCATTGTTTTTAGCTTTAAATTAGTATAAGAACGAATTGAACATTACATCAAGTCGTTGGTAGTTAATTACCTCACCAGGCTGAATAACCAAGCTAAGACCCTGGAATATTTGAACTTCAGGTCTCATGGGATACTTAAAACTAATATTGCAAAATTCAATTTTTCCCTTCAATTTTTTTTAATTTTTTTCCAGAATGCTCACTTGGATCTATCTTAGATTTCTGATCAAGAATTTCAAATATAGAAGCTGCAGAGCTCTTGGCTTTACTAGCATCAGGTGCCAGAGAGTTCGACTGAGACACCCCAAGGGCTGCCATACTGAGAGCAAAAAACACCTGCCGAACGACAGTTAACAACATCATTGACAATGACAAACAAAAATTTAAGCTTGCCTTGGTAGATAAGGAATGTGGACATTACTCGAAAAAATTCAACGAATGTTGTCTTGCCACTTTCAACTAGATGAGCTCCAACATAAAAACTGATTGCATATACCAAAAAAAGAAAGAAGAAAGAAAGACCAAATCCTGTCCCGCTAATCAATGCTCGCCTGATTCCTGCCTTAAGGTGCTCATCACTGTTCTTCTGGTACAACTGCATTACCTTTTCTTCAGCACAGAACGAAGCAACTGTTCTGATACTGCTGACTGCATCACTAACCAATTGACTTGCTTCCCCATGCATTTTCTGTCAAAAATTTAACGAAGTTTTCTCTTAGTAAAAAAATGGCAACCTAGTTTACAAGTTATATTTTCCGATCAAGTTCAGAAACTAACTTTTGTATTTGCATTGAATCCTTTCATAGACTTCAACTGAACATATCCGCTGACTCCCATGAGTGGTAGTAAAGCAAGGATTACAAGAGCTATTTGCCAGTTTGCATGGAATGCAATGACCAAACCTGCAATTCCTGTTGCGATGTTTTGAAGGAGCAAAGCGAATGTGTCTCCAATTATACCTCGCATTGCAGCTGCATCTGATGAGAGTCTTGCACCAATGGCACCGCTCAAATTCTCCAGTTCATCAAACCAAGCTATCTCCATATTTACCACTTTCTCAAAACACATTGATCTGATTCGTTTTATTAACCTGCACCCCGCAATAGCAAAGAAGTATGTGCTCAATGGTGTAGCCAGTAAAGACACCAAACCAAGAAAAACAAACATAAATGCCCAAAATCTAGAATCTTTCCGGAGCTGATCTCCTTTTTCATAGTATGTTTTTATTATATTGGCAAGCATCAAACCGAAAATAGGCAATATTATTCCGTTTGCCACAGCAGCTATAGCACCAAGCAATAGAATAGGAATCTCTGGGCTGTGAAGATAGGCCAGGCGGCGTAGAGGGTCTTCCTGAGGCAGTTTTGAATCTTTTGATACCTTTGAAGTGTTAGTGCCAAGTGGTTTTTCAGCTACCTTTTTGGAAATGCTAATTCTGGGGGATGTACCAGCTGATATCCAGGTTGATTGAAAGCTACTTCCTGGTTCATTAGCAATATTCTGTTCAGGCTCTAAGCCATATTCTTGCAGCCGTATAAGCTGTGCATATGCTCCATCAGGATCCTTAAGTAGTTTGGAATGTGAACCTGATCAGTTGAAACAACTGTGATGTAATGTAATTTGGACTCATCATAGTGCTTAACACTCAAGTAATTCGATATGCTAGTTTAGCTAATATGGATGAAATGTATGTGGATATGTGCGTGTGGGTGGGAGTGCTGCTGTTCGCAGCATTTATGAGTGATCAAAAGTTCTGGGAATATATTTATATGTGTTGATAAAACTTGGCAAGAGTTCAACTATCAGAAATTTTCACCTTTTTGAACAATCTTTCCTTTCTGAATAACAGCTATTGCATCTGCATTTCTCACTGTAGTCAAACGATGGGCTACCATGACAGTAGTTCGGTTCATCATAACTCTATCCAATGCCTCTTGGACGATCCTTTCTGATTCTGCATCAAGAGAACTAGTGGCTTCATCGAGAAGAAGAATTCTTGGGTTCTTCAGAACTGCTCTGGCTATGGCAATTCTTTGCTTTTGGCCACCAGATAGTTGAATTCCGTGCTCTCCAACAATTGTGTCTAATCCCTGGAAGCACAAAATTGTAGAGGACATGGCTCAATAAGGAACGATCATCTAAAAAGGACCGTATCAAATAAAACGAGCTGATTGTAGAAAAATTCAAAACCTGTGGCAGCTTATTTATGAAGTTAGCAGCATTGGCAAGCTCAGAAGCAGCTCTTATTTCTTCAATATTTGCAATATCCTTCCCGTAGGCTATATTCTCCCTAATGCTTGAACTAAACAAAACAGGTTCCTGGCTGACAAGACCTATTTTCTGTCTGATCCATTTTACTTGGAACTCCTTAAGATTGATACCATCTATAAGAACTTCACCAGCTTGAGGATCATAATATCTCTCTATCAAACTTATCACTGTTGATTTTCCACTTCCACTCTCACCAACCAAAGCTGCGTTTGTACCACTAGGAACTGAAAGACAGAAACCACTAAATATCTGTTCATGTGGTCTTGTTGGATAACCAAAATAAACATCCTTTAATTCAATATCCCCATGAATGTCTTTCAATTTCAGTCCTTTGGCGTCATAAGCATCAATATCTGGCTTCCTATTGATTACCTCAAACATCTTAACAGCAGCAGCCTGTGCAGCAGCAAATGCACTCATGCATGGGGATGCCTGTCCTAGAGACCTTCAGTAATTCCAAAAAAAAAAATATATATATATATATATATATATATATATATATATATATATATCATTTCAGCTTTTCAGAGTATGGAGCACCACATTTATGCAAAGCATACTAGAAAAGACCAAACAGGCAATCATATTCAATTAGTTTTTGGTTAATTGTCCAAACAAAAATGGAACAGCAAGCAACATACAAAGAACCAGTCAATAGAGCAAAAATCACATTGATGACCTCCCCTCCACTGTAGCCTTTGTCAAGTACCATTTTCCCACCAAGCCACACGGCAAAACCATAACTGCAGAACAAAATAAACATTAGTATACCAAAACCTAATCCAGCAGCCAAGCCTTCTTGCACGCCAGACTCATAAGCTTTGCTCAGGGACTTCTTGTATTTGACAATAGCTTGCTTCTCTCCAGAAAAAGATGCAACCTATGTGGGAAATGACCATTATATTCCTATTTACAAAGAAAAAAAAAAGCACACTCATTTTTGAATAGCAAAGGATATCATACAGTTCTTATTGAACCAATTGTTTGATCAACAATATTTGCTGCTTGGGCATAGGAAGATTGTCCACGAGATGCCAGCTTGCCTACAAACTTATTCATGATTGCACCAGAGATGGCAATAGGCGGAATTAAAGATAGCATGACAAGTGTGAGAAGCCACCCCTTAACGAAAGCTATTACAAAGCCTCCCAAGAATGAAGCTAACATCTGAATAAAATTTCCAACCTGTGCATATGTAAATCAAACATCTAAAGGTGTCTAATGATTAAAAAATAAAACAGTAATAATCAACCGCTTTCTGCAAACTGAAGGAATGATACCTTCTCCCCCATAGCATCTCGAATAACAATGGTGTCACCTGACATCCTCCCGACAACTTCCCCAGTATTAGTCTCTTTATCAAAGAAGCTAATTTCCTGTCTCAATATAGTTTTCAAGTATAAACTTCTTATTCTAGCAGCCTGCCTCTCCCCTGTGATCATCCAGCAAGCCACCTCTGAAATAGGAACAATATACAGCATTTTACATCATTCTCTTTCATTGCAAGCATCTTATTTTTTTCTCAATTCTTGTTTCCCCTTTGAACTTAATTTAATCGCTAACCTTATAGCTTTGTAAGGATCTGAATATACTTACGAAAAAATGATGAAAAACCTGACCCTAAAGCCAAATAGACAAACTTTAGAGACACCTGAAGATACAAATCAAAAAGCGATTACTACATAAATTGATCAGTTATTATAAATCAACCAAAAAAATGGTGTAATATGAAAAATATAGGAAACATAGTGTGGTTGATTTGACTCATTCAAAACAGCAAACAACCTGCACGGAAGTCAAAGTGGAAGAATACCTCAGCAACATCATGTGTCACAACGGTCGTGCTGGCAGATTTGCCAATAGAATCAATTAATTCTCCTAGAAGAATGGTCATAAGTGGGAGGCAGATCCCATTTCCAAAAGCAGCAAAAGTACCAATGGACATTAATAGAATGTCCAAAAAGTCAGCAAAGGAGAACAATTTATAAAACAATATGGTGCTTTTGCCTTTCACTTTCTCATGGGAAGTGTCTGAATCTTGATGATTACTACTATTTTCTGGGATCTTCTCACCCTTTGATGCTGATGAATTACCTCTGGCTGCTTCTTTTTTAATCTTTCTAGTTAGATGGCTTCCATCAGCCATGTCAGACGAACGGGTTACTTGTTCAGCCACTGATTACTCCTAGTCTTATTACAAACTTACTGAGATTTGGACCATATAGCTGCAAAATACATTATGTTTCAATAAGTAATTCGTGAGATTGAGTTTTGCAATTAGTAGAAAAAAGGCTTTTTTGTCAGGAGATTGTTAAATGCTTCAGTAAATGACGGGTGAATCATAAATAATGAACCATAATTTAGCATTATAATTTTAGCCAGGAAAAGGAAGCTAGTATAGATACCAGACTGCAACAAAGACAATGCAGAATTTGGCATTAAGGAGAGAGGATAACGACAAAGATACAATTTTTATCAGACATTGTCCATCCTAACTACAAGAAAGAAGAACCCACCTGAGGAAAACTGTGGAAACTTGAGAGTGGTAATTGCCGTCTCACAAAGAAAACGGGTTTGCGGGCAAAAGACGAAACGTGGAGGACATAATATTGCACAAGAGTGAATGAATATATATACATATAGGTGATTTCGTTGGAGACAAGGCTGAAAAACATATAAGATCAATGTAATATCATCATAGGAGTATCATATTTAACTAACAAATTATAGAAAATCTTAACAAATTAAAACTATAAACAAATTTTGAAAAAGCTAAAATTTTAGCTCGAGATAATATCTAATTATTTGATATTATATAATTTTAAATATTTCAATGCAATATATCATATAAATATTTGAGATATTTTGGTGTAAATTTTTTAGAATTTTATATACAAGACTTTTTATAAAAATGTAGTACTTATATTTGTTACCAACAACTGTAATTATAAACTAAACAGTATATTTAAGTCACAGTTTTTCTAATTATTATCTTAAACAATATTTTTATCAAATGATAAAAGAATAAACTGTTAATTTTTTAAAATTTTATTTCTAATTATAATTTATTAAAATTAAAAAAAATTATAATTTGTTTTATTTTTAAAATAGAGCAATGATGGATCCAATGTTATTCTTGTTTGAAATGAAAAATATGCATATATAATTTTAAGTTGTTTCTCTCAATATTAAATTATTTATTATTTTTACCACTTGTTGATATTGTCTAAGCATCTTTGATGGATAGAGACATTAAACATGCATATTCGGTTGTGTGATTAGATCTACAAAGAAAAAAAAAACAGAAACATTAAACATTAAATATGTAATGAGAGGATGTGGTATGGGCTGCTGAATCGCTTGGAAGCTCAAAGGTCAACTATAAATAGCGGGAATATCTTGGGTTACATGGGTAAAGAGAGATAAGTGACTCAATTGATAGGCCTATGGACCTTTTAATTCCAGTTACCCCAAAGCGTAGCCCATATCCCACACTACACAATTTTTATATGGTGGACTCAATGTCACTTTTTGCATTATAGATCTAATTTTGTTGGTAAACGTAATAATATATTTATTTTTTATATATTTAAAAAAATAAAATATTTTATTATTTAAATAAATAACACATAATATATTATAGATATAAACCTATAATATAATTTGCACCGAAATGAAGTTGGGTACAATCTGTCTTTATGTTTTTTTTGTTATCGTCCATTTGCTACAAAATTATCTTCTAAGTTAAATTAATACCAAATTTTTGCTGAGGATACCCGTGACCCAAAAAATACCAAAATTTTAATTTGTTGTCATTTTGTACTATTTTATCTAAAAAAACTTATTTTTACATCATTCCCTCTGATTTACAAATCAAATATATGGTAAAAAAATATATTTAGAAGAAAAAGGAAAAAATATATTTTTCTCAATGAAATGTGATAAAATGATTGCAAATGAAAAGTTACTGATTAATTTGATCAAAATTTCAATTTTGTGACATATTGATCTTTTTTTAAAAAAAAAAAAAAGAAGTTAAAAAGTCAAATTAGTATGAATATATTTTGAGCATTTTTTTTCTTTTTCCTGAGATTATATTTTGAGCTCAGACAGACTTACAGTGAGAAGCTGCTGATTGACTGGCAAAAAATCCAAACCTTGTAGCCACTGCAGATATCGTGCGGACAGCAACTCAACCAAAGCAGCTTTAAGACAAGACGACACAAGTCCTATATCCCTCAGATCCACTTTTTAATTTGATCATAACCCACAACGTAAGTTTTGCTTCTTTTCCGTTTTCTCATCATTCAGTAGTTGAGATATTTTTGCTCTTTCCGTAAGCACCACGTGCTAATTTCCCACCGAATACGTCTGCGGCAGCGCTGGTTTCCGGCAAAGCTTCCTTCTTTTAGAGTCCCTATGGCTGCGGCCACCAATTATTCTCTTCCAGTAACGCCCATCTCCCATATCACCCTCAGACCTCCCACGACGATGATGTGTCATTGCAGCCTCGACTCCAAATCTCCCGCCATTGATGGACAGCATGTCTTTTCTGTCACTTCCTCCACTAAGAACCAATTTGATTATTTGGGTCAGAGCACTAAAGGGGATTTGAATCTCAACTTCGACCATCTTGATTCCATTGGTAATCTACTCATCTATCTTTACTTTTTTTGCTTTTCTTCCTACAAATTTTGTACCTTTTTTCTTGTCTTTATTCCTTATGTCCCGTTTAAGCACTTCTCCATTTACACGCTTTTAGTGCATCACAAATTTCTCCTTTAGTACTCATAATTGATGATTGAGGGATTATTTGCTGGTTTTGGTTATTCATTACTATTTTCTGGTGGTCTTTCTTCCTAGGGATTGATCAGCAGACAGCATTACAAGGTCCAATTGAGGAGGTAGCTAGAACGGAAGCGGAAGAAGCTGAGAATTTACTTAGAGACTTGGGCATACCGGTGCTGTGATCCTTCTTTTGACATTTTATCCTTTTTCTGCTTATCTTGGTGCCTTCATTGTTAGTCAGTATAATCAGCCTCTTGTTAGCATTGCATTTACAATATCTATATGAGATATGCATCAATACTTCTTTCATGCTTTTTAAACAACTAAGCAATATGTCTTTGGCATTTCGAGTCCATTAAGCATATGTTGTGCCAATGCTGATTATCCAGTGTTCTTTAGACTTAGAATGATAAACCATTTTTTGTTCTATCTTTAACACTTTTTTGTCAAGTTAATCTTGTTATATTGTTGACTATTATTTCAATATTTCAATATTTGTCAATGCACGTTATACACACATTTTTGAAATTCCACTTTTTCTTTGCTGTTTAATCAGCCATTTGTATGCTACTGACATATTTTTGTGCGAGTCTGCTTATCTAAAATGAATAGAGGCAATCAACACTTCTGAGCCTTTATAGTTCCCTACATTTAATCGCTGCATAGCATGACATATTGGTGAGGGTCCTTGTAAAGCTGCCACTGATTGCTTTCTCTGTTCTAACTTCATCCAACATGAATGTGCAGAGTCCTTCTTCTGCAAGGAATTCACCTCGTGGTGTATTTTGTAGCCGTACCTTGAATCTCCGGTCTATCAGTGCTATTGGATATGACATGGACTACACTTTGCTGCATTACAATGTGATGGTAGATATATCTTTTTAGTTCATTGTGCTAAATTAGAGTAATGATTAGATATGATAAGAGTAATGAATTCATGCTATCACATGGATTTGCACTATGACAGTCTTGGGAAGGACGTGCTTATGACTATTGCATGGATAATCTTCAAAACATGGGTTTTCCAGTTGATGGACTTGCTTTTGATCCAGACCTGGTAATTAGAGGTCTGGTCATAGACAAAGAAAAAGGAAATCTGGTTAAAGCTGACCGATTTGGTTATGTACAGAGGGCAATGCATGGCACGAGAATGCTATCTATGCAAGCTGTCAGGTGTGGGCTGAACTATAACTCTTTGCATTCTGATTATTGATAATCATATGGGGTAGCTAAGTTTCATGTCCTTTAGCAGTTGTGGATTCAATATTCCATTACTAAACAGGCAAAGAGAACAACACTTTCAATAATATAAAGAATGACATCATATGTCTGGGTTCCATTTTGCTCAAGATATTACTAGGTGTACAGTCTGATTTTACATATGTGGCTTTATGCATGGATCTTAATTTTATCAACATTTATATTTGATCTGGTGTTTGTGGAAAAACTGGGATGATATTTTCTTTAGTAGTGCTTAATTTTCTATGCATGGAAGTGAGATGTATGGGAGGGAACTGGTAGATCTGCGGAAGGAGACTCAATGGGAGTTCCTGAATACACTGTTTTCTGTTTCAGAAGCTGTGGCATACATGCAGGTAGGCTATTTCATGGTATCAGCTGCAATAAGTTGTACAGCTCTATTTAATTGCAACTTAAGTAAATATTTGGTGCAACCTATTTTAATTTTTAACTCCATGTCCTCCTTATAGTTTTCAGTTTGGTTTTCTAGTGTGTATTCAGATGGCTTCTAGGTATTCTATGCATAAAATAACCTAAAATGAGAGCTTATTCAAGTACAACTCTAAAGATCTACCTAGTAATGACTAATAAATTATAATTTGAATTTGTTAGTGAGCTTAAATTTTTAATATGTTGGAATTCCAAATTTTAGTTAATTTGTATTAATACACATAAACATGATGTAAAGAATTCCAGGCAGGCTTGGTGTATGGGGTTGCAGGAAAGTTCCCACGATCATATATCTCTTTCAGCAAAGGCAATATATTTGAGACATATAAAACAAATTTCTAAAATTTATTGTAAGAATACTTTGAGGTACCAAGGATAATTTTGAACTAGGACTAAGTATGTTGTTAGTCATATATTTTGCTCAGTCTTTATAATCTTCACATGGTAGGGAGATTTAGTGACAGACTCAACAACTTCAGGCTTTCTAAACTTGCTCAAGTACTTGGCGTATTGGTTCTTGTTGGACTTGGTAATGTCCATTCCTATTACTTGCCTTGCATTAGGATGCTGAGCAGGATGAGAAGAACATGGTTTTCCTTTTTGAGCGAATATTTTGATACTGATAAATGTTTATATGCTCCTTAATTTTATGGAACTGAAATATTAAAATACTTAAACTCTCAATTGTAGCCTAGACTTTTGTGTTCTCCCACGTATTTAACAGCATATTAATCTTTTATCATTCCTTCTGGTTACAATCTCAGATGGTTGACCGATTGGATGAAGGAGCAATAGCAGCAGGACTTGGCCTACTTGATTATAAAGGACTTCACAAGGCATGCTTTGCAAATTATTTAATTGAAGATGCATAATTATTATAAGTTACATGTGCTTCTATTTGACACTTGATATATTTCTCAGGCTGTTGGGAAGGCTCTATTCCGAGCACATGTAGAAGGCCGGCTTAAGGTGATTTTATACTTTGGAGATGCATTTTGTGTGTATTAGGGCTTGGTTCACAAGATTTACCAATCGAAGTTTTTACAACAGAGTGAGATAATGTCAAAGCCTGAATTGTTTGTTGAACCAGATCCAGAATTGCCTTTAGCACTTTTAGATCAAAAGGAGGTATGCATCTTATTCTATAAGTTGTATAAATCTTAAATTATTTTAGCCATCTCTAAAACTGAGATTTTCTGGTGGCAGGCTGGTAAAAAGCTTCTGCTTATAACAAATTCAGATTATCATTACACAGACAAAATGATGAAGCATTCATTTAACAGATTCCTCCCAAATGATATGGGCTGGCGTGATCTATTTGACATGGTTGGTATAACTTATTTGTCTAATTTATTGCATGCAAGGCTGCCTGGTATTCTTGTTTGTGCTTGGGTAATTGGTCACGAGTTTAGGAGAATATGCCTTGCATAAGCATTCCTCCTGAAAGCATTTTACAAAGATCATTACTAGGATGTTAATGCATGGATAATTCCAGCATCATTCTTTCCTTTATAGCAAATCCAAAACTTGGAGCCTCATTCGGAGGTTTTTTAAACCAATAAGTAGTTGCCTCGTTTTAATTTCGTGTAGAATATGGAGTTGCCTTGACATTGATGAAATGTTGGGTTATATTATTTATTTCTAACAGAGATAAAAAAATAAAAAATAAATAAAAAAAAAAACATTAACTCTGCATTATGATTTATTGTTGTCCATGATGCTTATAGGTGATAGTCTCAGCAAGAAAGCCTGAGTTCTTTCAAATGTCACACCCATTATATGAGGTGGTGACGGGTGAGGGCCTAATGCGTCCATGTTTCAAAGCGTGTACAGGTGAATTATGCTTTGTATACATGCTTTTTACTATACTTCTTACTCTTTTGGAGTTCTTTTATTTGGGCATGTGGTGTAACCTACAAATTCATTGTTGGTCACACGATTCAAAATTCTTTAGACAAAAGCTATTTTGTTCTCAAGGAAATATGTAGTTGGGAAAGAAGTCAGTTGCATAGCCATGGCATATACCACTGATTAGCTATATTGCTTGGACTCGAGTACGAGTATCCAACACGGGTACATATCTAAAAATCCGACTTCTTATTTTTTTAAATTTAGGATACATGTATACAACTAAAAAGTATAAGATATGGGTACGGGGATATGTCTATACATATAAAAATGTAAATATTTCAATTTTTATATATAATAATTTAAGTTAAAAGATAAATTAAATTATAACATTAAATTGCTAAATAAAATAGAATTGGATAATATATTTCAAATTATAAACTTAAATTCTAAAATTCAAACTACAAACAAACAAACAAATAATAATTCTAAGTCCATCTAAATTGCAAATCAGTCCACGTTTGCTATATGGTTTTTATTAATCTTTGTTACCACTGCAAATCTTTGAAGAAGTATCCACTTTTAAAGTGAAATATCCGGTAAGGATTTCATATCTATATTAGTGTTGCACCCGAAGGACACTTTATTGACACATACTTTTTCAAAAATAAAGTGTCCGAGTAACATAGCTGATTAGTCAATGGCCCTTATTCAAGAACATCATATGTTGTTATTTTTATTTACATCTGCAGGAGGCTTGTACTCAGGTGGCAGTGCTCAGATGATTGAGAACTCCTTAAATATCCATGGAGATGAAATACTATATGTAGGTGATCATATCTATACTGATGTAAGTCAATCCAAAGTCCATTTACGATGGCGAACAGCATTAATTTGTCGGGAATTGGAAGAAGAGGTGAGAATTGATTTTCAATTCACATTTTATTCTCACACCGATTAATGTTTAATTTTTCTTAATGTTTCGCTCAACAAGTACTCCTAAAACTGTGACATCCGCCGAAACCTGTGTATCTTAGGACCCTTCTTCACTAGTTAGGGTTTAAGTAAAACCAGATCAATAATAGTTATATTATGCAATTATTGTTCTTGCTTCATTTTGAAAACTTTGGGAAAAAAATTAGCTTATATATGAGATTACTTATTTAGTTCTCATTATGGTCTCTTCTACAGTATACTGCTTTGATTCGTAGCCGTGGTCATCGGATTGCTCTAGTTGATCTTATTAATCAAAAAGAGGAGGTTGGGGATCTTTTTAATCAACTTCGGCTAGCTCTGCAAAGGCGAATTAAAGAGCGTCCTGCTCAAGTGAGTTTGATTTTATATGTTTATATTTACTTATTAATAATTGTTCTTGTAATCACTTATCAGTGGTTATATCCTTCACATAACTTTTTGTCCTCTGATGTCCGTCAAAGTGCTAATAGGATTGTTATTTTTGACAATTTTCTATCTTATGTAGGTGTGTTTGGAAGTTGCTTGCACCAACACCATGGGGCAGCAACCAATTTTGTAGTTTTAGTACAGCATCCAAATTATAAGATTAGTGTTTTCCGTTAGTTTAGATAATGGTGACATAAGCTAGATATGTCTTCTTGGAACATAACAGCCCTTACAAGGAATACAAAATGCTTAGTGTCTAAATGTGAACCCAAATTTCCTGGCTGAACCTAAACAAAAGGAACCGCTAATCTTTGTTTCCTTCTCTGTACTTTCAGACACCTGCTGCGACTAACATGGATGGTCAAGAACTCACAGAAAGCATGCAAAAGCTATTGATCGTCATGCAAAGACTGGACGAGGAAATTGCTCCCATGCTAGAAGCAGACGGAGAGCTTTTCAGTAAAAGGTAAGACTAGGAAGGAGATCTTGCTTTACGGCTATACTTATCCATAATTAATGTCTTGATGTCAGTGCATCTTGATGGAATTTTACTTTCATTAATTTTTTCATTTGCCTAGGTAGAGTGTACATAAGTAGTGTACTCCGTAATTTTAGTTGTCTTTGCTTAAATTGGCATGTGTATAGGTAGATTGACCAAATCCTCCTTCACTGATTAGTTTGCTCTGTGTTTACATTTGCTGCCAGATACATTTGGATATTGAACTAATCTGCTGCAGTCATTTTGAAACAGGTGGGGATTTCTTTCACGTGCCAGTCTCTGGGATAAAAGCCACTTGATGAAACAAATAGAGAAGTACACACATTTGCTTCAAAGTCATTGAACATATACACTTGTTGGTTTCATCTCATTGCATTATATGGTAAATTCCTCTTGTAATTTCAGGTATGCCGATATATATACCTCGAGGGTCTCGAATTTTCTGTACTATACACCATTCATGTATTTCAACTCGCAGGAACAGGTGATGCAGCTTTGTTTCATCGATGTTCTTTTTCTGGCAATGTACTATTTGGTTGATAGCGAGCTTAATTGGAGCGTTCTGTTTGGTTTTGCAGAACCTAGCTCATGATTCGTATTCGTACTACCAGTCAGCTAATGCTAGCCAGGGGCAGTTTCCATTGTAACCTTGTTACTGTATCTGTTGGCAATCACTATGGTCATGTTGAGTCATATGATAGGTGAATATGCTACATAAATAGCTAACTCCATACATAAAATGTAAAGGTTATGAAATTCGCAATGTGGATTTGTGATTGATTTCCTCAGGGGTCCATAATAGTTGTCAATGGTCACTTGCCTGAGTTCCAAAATGGACTTGTAATTGTAAAATTGCATGGTGGCCACCAGGGACTTGGAAAGGGAATAACGCAAGCAAAGGAGCGTATTTTTCAGTTGGTCCTCAGTCGCATCAGATATGCACTATCTTCATGTACACTGTGAACTAAATAAATTTTATTTTAGATAATTAAGGTCTCCTTATATGCAAAACAATCATTATTATTTTTAGGGAAAACTGTATTTTTTGATATTTGAATTTGTCGAAATTATTCAATTAGTCATCCAGTTAAATTTTCGTTCACGTGAGTTGTTGAACCTCTAATTTTTCTTTAGTGGAGCCCATAAAAAATAAATTAACATTTTTAGAAAAATTATTAAATTTTTAAAATCTAATATTATTCTACTATCAATTTAAATTTTAATATTTATTTTACTTTTAATTCGCATTATCTCTCTCTCTGTCATCCAAGTGAAGGATAGATTGCTGAACTGGCATGCTTAATAGGATTATATATTGGGTTGTTGATTGTGCAATACAATGACTTTTTCTTCTAAAAGGTTGAGGTGATATATAGTAAAATTAATAAATTGTCATATATTATGATACTGAAAAATCCTATTTTATAGATTTTATTAAAAAAAAAAAAAGCAGAAGAATGGGAAGGGTTCGAATTGAAAAAAAGATAAAATTTAGATTTCAAATTGATAATAAAAGAACATTTCTCAAGACAACTTAAGCAAAGCGATTCACAAAGGGATTTCGGCCTTGGGGGTAACTCTAGGGGGAGTATTTAAATTGAAAATACTCCTTTGTTAGGAATTTTCTTATAATTTGCCCTCATTTTTAAATAATAAAATTGAATGGTTGGACCTATACATCTATTCCAATTTAGATATCTAAAAATTTCCAATATTGTCTTCAAGTCTTAAAATTGTATTGAAAAAAATTTGGTATAATTATTCGATTTTTTTGGTATTAAATAATATGATATAAAGCAATTTGATAATCAGATAATTTAAATTTTTAATTTGGAAAGCCAAACTGTTAATCAGATGACATACCTACAATCGACCTGCTAAAATTTGGAGAGCACTTACATCAGTAAGAACCAGAGTAATGAAAAGACAAATATGAAAAGGGAAATATTTTGCTGATGAACCAATCACAAACAAACAATTTCAACTATAAGCAAAAGAACTAGTGTGCCACCAAAACACATGCATTCTATTAGAAGAATATCTTAATGTATAAAATGTAGCAAAAAATAACACATGATCAACAAGAACTTCGTAGCAAGATTTGTAAAATTTTAACATTTCAAAAACAAAATTTTTTTAGGTCTTTTGGTCAATGAGGTTTATGATTAAAAAAAAAATAATAATAATAATAATAATAAAAAAAGAAATTGTTAATAAGGTTGAAAATGCCTTAACCAATCCTTCAACTTCTAGCTCGTTCCAGCAACTCTAGGTTGAAAAGAAATGCTCCAAGTGAGGTGCTCATATAAGTCTTAATTAACATCCTTCTAGACAAAAAATAAATTTCAACATTCATTTTAGTACTAAATAAATATATAATCTCACCGAGTAAAACTGATCACAGAATAATATATCACAATGCAGGAGTGTAATCGAGTTAAGTCGATACAGTATCAGACTCGAACTCGATTCGATTAAAAAATTCGATACTCAAACTCGATCAAATCTTTTTTTAATAATTCAAAACTTGATTTGAAAAATATTCAAACTACTCTAATTCAACTCAACAAACTTTGAATAACTAAAAAATTTACTAAATAATGTACTCGATTCGATTAAAAATCGACTCAAATTAACTCGACTCGATTTGGCTCGAATATATTTAAATACTGAGGGTATAAAAGTAATTTAATAAATAATAAAAAAAACTACTCAATTAAGTTTGCGAGCCTTATGTTCTACTCAATTGGATTCGAGTATATTGACTCATTTATACCCCTATTTTCTACTCAATCAGCACAACTGTCAAAACTGAAACTTACAAGAAAACATATAAACTCCATGAAACTGTTGAACTAAGCATTGAAGGGAGGAAGGCTACATAAAGCCTTTAAAACCCTACAACAGAAAAGGAAATGAAAGGAAACAAATAACATTGTAAAAATAAAATTAAAAAAAAAAAAGATGAAAAAGCCACATGCAATCCATATGCTTGCACAAAAATGAAAGGAAACACAAAAAAAAAAAAAAAAAAAAGTTTACAGGTTAAATTAATGACACATCAGCTGATGAGGGCTAAGTACTAGTTTATTTGATACGGAGATATGTTAGATAGCTTTTGTTCACAATTACTCCTTTTTCTTTACTTTATTTCAATAAGATTAGACAATAAATTAAAGGTTCATTGTTATATACATTCAGTTGCTACCATATTGTACTACTCGATGAGGGCTCTAACCCTTCTCAAAATTTGTTCCTGTGATCTAATCATTATATATAACTGGCATCACTTACAGCCACATTCCCTTCTCTTAGTGAGAGCGGCCGATCCATTCTTAATGTGAACCCTCTCAGCTACTCGATCTCGCATCTTCTAGTCTTGGTAGTGCAGGTTGTTGGGTTCTATAATGCTGCATTTGTCTCATTTAGATTATCTTTGAATGATTGGGATCAACATGAACTATTTCCACAATGCCATTATCCCTCCATAATATAAGATTTTGGTGCATAGATGAAGGAATGCACTTGTTAAGATGAATCCAGCCTCGACCTAAGAGTAAGTTGTATAAACTTTGACATCCACAACAAATGCACATTCACTTCTGGTTACCTGACCCATTTGGATGTCAACCATTACCGTCCCTATTGTCAAGGTCTCACCTCCTACAAAATTTGTCAGGTACATCTCAATTGGGGTAAGATTTTGTCTAGAAATGCCAAGCTTTCTCAGCATCCTCAATGGTAGTATGTTTGCTTCAACTCCATTATGTATTAAAACTCTGTTAACTGGGATGTCATTCATAATGGCCTTGAGATATAAGGGTCGTATATGCTTTGTCATGGCCTCCGTAGGCTTCTCCAATGCGACATTTACTATACCATATTCCTCCAGTTCTATCACAACACCGTCCAGTGTTGGGTGTTGCCTATTTTGGGCAACAAAATACTCCGACAAAGTGATGGCCCGATTGTTAGACTAGGTAGGGCAATGGTTTTGATGTATATGCCCTTTCATTTGTCTTTGGTCCCCTGATATTGAACAATTGCCTTGCCTTTTGCCCCTTGGCCTTGCTCACTTTCCTATCCTGCAGAAGACGCTTCCTTTTCTACTTCCTTTTCTTTAGGCACGGGCACCCACGCCCCCAACTTTTTCTTTTTCGGGTCAATCTTTACTTCAATATCTTTAGTTTCTCTAAGTGGTCTTGCAGTTGCACAGCCTAACAACTTTCTTTAAATGTTTTTGTCAATGTAACCAGCGCTTCTGAGTCTTGGTTAAGAATTCCTCGTCTCCTTTTATACTAAAATAATTTAAAGTACATAATTTATCTTATCTAATAGTTAACTATGAATAAAATACATAACAAAAATCAATTTGATACAGATGAGTATCAAATAACAAATTTCAAATTTTAATCCACAACATAATTGTGTAGAAAATTGTTTTTATTGTACTTTATTGGGTTTTTATATAATTATTTCAATACTTGTTAATATAAATGATGGAACTTCTAGGGGCAATCCAGGTCCTGTTTGTGGGGGTGGTATTTGCCGAAATGAGGATGGATTATGGCTTATTGGGTTCACGGTCAATCTCGGCATTTGTTCATTCATTATGATGGAGCTTTGGGCAATTTACAGGGGATTGGAGTTGGTGTGGAACAAGGGGTACAAGCACATTATTTTAGAGGTGGATTCTGAAGTGGTGGTGGACCTTATCCTTCGTAATTGTCAGGCAAAGGGTAGATATAAACTCCTCCTGTCTAAGCGTTGGGTTTTCTTGGATAAGGAGTGGGAGATTAAGTTTGTTCATTTGTATAGGGAGGCTAATAGAGTTGCTGATTTGCTTGCCAATTTGGTTTTGATTTGCCTATCAAAATGCATTATTGGCAAGAGCCTCGTCTGCTATTTGTCCTCTCCTCATGAATGACAAAGTTGGCATCACTTGGTCTCGTAATGTTAATATGTAATATGGGTTTAGGGTTTAAAATATAATAGTTTAAATAAAATAATAAAACTTATTCTAGCAAATATATTAAATCTTTAAACCAAATAAAACATATATAATTCTACATAATTTATCGACTTTGGATCTAATAAAAACTAAAGTTAATACTCAAGGAGAAGAACATAAGAAATTCGGGACTCGAGAAAAAGGGAAAAAAAAAAGAAACATAATAGTTAAGGAAGAAACGACACTTTCCTCTTCTTGTATTGAATCTGTGCGGCAGAGAATAGGAGGGTGAACAAAAATTTGGCAACAGCGACGCCTTACTTTTACTGTGTTGTCCAGCAGCAGAAGCAGAGCTGCAGATAGAGGAGTAGAGCAGAGAAAACGGTTTGAAGTTTGAAGAAGAAAGGAACAAGCAAGCTGTGGTGAGTAGTTAGCAGACAAAAAGAGATGGTGAAGAAGCTGAGATGGGCAATGGACGCCGGATTTTGGGAACTTGACTTGTCTACACCCATAACTCTCGAAGGAGAGGCCCGACCAGTGCCTGGAGACACTCTTCCATTGGGTGTTTCCAGAGGCACAAAGCTTTCAAGGCCCAAGCAGATTCATTTCTTCCAGCGCTTTATGTCCTCTCCCTTCATCCCCTCTTATTCTCCTCATACCCATGGCTTCTCTGTGCAAACCCTCCTTGCTATCCCTACCTTCACTCAAAATTGGTAATTTCTCTCCAATCGCAATCCACTGTTTTCCTTTTCTCTCTTTCTTTCTATTTCAATTGAATCTCGTTGCAGGTTTGCTACTTTGCTAGGTCAATTCAATCTGCAAAAGTTTGTCTCCTCTCTTAATGAGGATGGAGCTTTCCAATCCTCTCACATCTTTAGACATCTTCGCGATAAATCCCTGTACGCGCTTGGTTTCTGTTCCGAGCTCTTATTAACTCCTGATGATACCATCCTCTTCTGTTTTGATACTTATGGTGATAATCATAGGACACCCCGTAAGAAGGCATCCCTTCATCACAAGGCATGTAATGATATGTTGGATCTAAATTTTCTTTCTTGCAATGGATTACATGTAATAATGTGTTGGATTTCTGTAAATTTTCTTTCCATCAGGCGATTACATGTGATAATGCGTTGGGTTTCTGTAAATTTTCTTCCTTGCTGTCGAGTATTCTTGATAAAATTCTTGTTCTTCTTCTCACGTTTGCAGTTCCCAAATCACAACTTGATTCTCGAGGCAGTTTCGCCTGGACTTTTTGTTGACAAATCTGGTAATTATTGGGATGTACCTTTCTCCATGGCTCTTGACCTTGCTTCTGTTGCTTCTTACACTGGAGCCAGTTACCATTTCTGTATGCATCATAACAGCGGGTCGCCCAAGCTATTTCAAGGTGATCAGACCGTGGGAGTACCTGCCGCGCTGCTTCCTGGTTTCTCACTCAAAGCTGCTTTTTCCTTAAACAAAAATGTGGATATTTGGAGAAGCAAAGCTCAAAAGTCGAAGGTGGTGCCTTTTGATCTATTTCTTTCAAATCCTCATGTTTCGGCATCAGGAATCATTGGTAATGATGCATCCTATTAACTTTCTTCACAGTTTCTCTATGCTAGTAGTTATCCAGTCTGGATGAAGTTTGTTGGCCATAAATTTTTGGTTATACAAATCTATTCCTTGCATGTGACCCACAGCATGATAAAATTTGGAACTCTGAATTACAATATTAGAAACGTTTCATTTAGCTTAAAACCCTTTTCATCTTACCTTTCTCAATGTTATTCAACTCCTAATTTATGTGAATATTTATCTTCAACCCCCTTGTTATTGGCTAATACTTGAATACATGCAGGCGCCTCCATGACAGCCTTTCTAGGAGATAATTCAGTTAGATCACAAGAAATAGATGATTCTCAGGGTTTTAAGGGTCTATCCCTTCGTGCTCCTGCAATAAAATCTGCATTGTTAGCTGATATATTTTCATCTATTTCATTTACGGCTCAGCTTGGGAACTTCCAAAGACTATTTCTAGATCTTACTAGATTTCAACTTCGTCTGGATTTTCCTTCTGGATCCAAATTTCTTTCCGGTGCGGCAACATTAGCACAAGATTTTTTCAATTCTCAGCAGCCATCCATTAAAATAGTTCAGGCAATGTGCCCCAATGCAACTATTTCTCTTCAGCAGCAGGTACATGCATTTTGCACATAAATCTCCTATATTTATCTTTCCCAATTACTTCTATCCAAGGTGAATCACGTAAGGCGAATGCATGCATTGTTATAACAAGTTTATTACTGTTTCCTAGCTCTAAACCTACTGCTAATATTTTAGAAACTCATTCAGTTATTGTTCTCTTTGTAGACTGCCTGATTGCCGACACTATTTTTACATGGAGCTGTGTCAAAATTTCTCCCCTTAAATGATTGTTGGCTTTTGATTCTAACACTTCATATTTGTTTTGAAGAAATTGGTCGGTAAGACAAAATGTTGGGAATAGTTGTGCAGAAAGAAGGGGGTAATTGGTGACAGATTTTCTGTACCTAAGACCCTATATGATATCAGTAACTTCATTTGGGTCAAATTTCATTTCAAGCTTGAAAAATGATAATGAATGCTTCTTAAATGTTTTAGCAATTTTGCCAGTTCATTAGTTTTGAAAGCAATTGTAAGATTCTCCTGCGTACTTGGTTGCAGATTGCTGGACCATTCAGTTTTAGAGTGGATGCTGGAGTTATAATTGATTGGAAGAATAAAGTCAAAGATTGGCAAATGCAAGTGCACGATCCGGTGTTTGCTATCGAGTATGCACTACAGGTCCTGGGTTCAGCAAAGGCTGTTGCTTGGTATTCCCCAAAGCAAAAGGAATTTATGATAGAACTTCGCTTCTTTGAGACGTAAATTCTATAAAATTAGGAATTTTTTACTTTTTCTCTTAATTCGGTTGTGGGCAAACATTTTCTCCTGAAGTTGTCAATTATGATTCCAAATACTAAAAATTTAGTAACCTTCCCAAGCAACTGGGGTTTCTGTACGAATAAAAATTTAATACCAAGAATTTTTCTTGCATATTCCCCTAAATTGAATGAGGAAATATTTATATGGAACGAATTATCATTCAATACAATGAAAGCTTACATTTGCTTATACTATGTACCCACCAAAGCTAACTATAGGGCAACCTGAAGGAAGCTGAAGGTGCTCTTCGTTGTACTTGACAGCTACAAGGCATAGCCCGTGGGGTGGGGTAGCCATGGTACACTTGGCCAGCTCCCTGCGGTTGCGAGTTGCCAAAATCTCTGGGGACAATTTCAGGAGGAATTGCTTGCTTTTCAATTTGAATAAGCAATGCAACCTGCAAAGGTGAATATCACAGAATTTCTTGTACTTCCCAATTGAAAAACCAACATCTAGAACCAGCACTAATACATATCAAAAGCTTTTAAGAGTTGTAGTTGCAGGGTCAAGGTACTTAATATCCACTTCTAGCTGTAAGCTCCCTGAACAATACAATTGAATACATTACTTTTTCAATTAAAATTAAAACTAGGAAATAAAAAGGAAGGTAATAGGAGTAAGCGATATATAACCCTCTGTGGAAGGACAGAAATGTTAAATCTCAGGAAGCAGCCATTATCAGGAGAGAGCATATGATGGAGATTGACAATTACCATTTCGACGACATCAAAGCGAAAAATAGTTTTCACTGGATTCCGCACTCGATCATTACCAGATGTATTGGAAAAAGCAGAGAAATCATGATTTCCAGTAAAAATACTTTGCAGCTTATCTCCTGACAGCAGCATTAAGTTTATAATCCCAATGGTAAGCATAATGGCGCTGAAATGGATCCATGAAGGTGACATTATATATGTTGTAGTGATAAACCTTGCTCCTAGCTGAAAATCGAGCATGGAATTCAGGATCCGCAGGGCTAATTTCTCTAACTCGGATATCTGGAGGAAGGACCCCATTCAGAGCCACATGAATGCTATCCAAGCAGTCATAATTGAAAGGTGTAACAAAGTGTGCCACCTGTGAGCCTAGCTGATTGTACGCTTGTTTCCTACCAATGAATGCTTCGTTAAATAGTCAATAGAGTAAACAATTCAGACCTCACCCCAGGCATGAACCCCTGTATCTGTCCTGCTTGCCCCAACCATAAGAAGATCCTTCCTTTCTAGCTACGTTGCTCAAGTTAAAGCTGTTTCCACAGTGCATTGTACGGTTGGAAGGGATTGCTGAAATTGCCAACCTGAAATGTGTTGTGGAAATCGGGTTAGTTTCTACCAAAATGAATAATTGTGCCAAAAATTAAGACAAAGAAAAATTCTCAGGTAGTTGGTGGAGTCACAAATAGTCTCCCTTAAAAACCAACTTCCTTAGACTCTTGAGTCTTGGTGACAGAATTTTTCTAAGATAATTTAAAGCATAATATATCACAAAGTAAAAAGACCCGACAATAGCTATTAAATAGAAATAAAAGGAACACCAGAATTTAACGAGGTTCGGCCAATTATGCCTACGTCCTCGGACACTACTAAAATAATATTTCACTATTTCAAAGAAATATTACAAAGTGAAATATTACAAGAGAGAGAGGAAAAATACAACCAATCTTAGAAGTAGAGAGATTTGTGGTTTTTGGGATGAATTGTTAAGAGGGGATGAAGTCCTTTTATAGCCTAATGCTATGGTGGAAAAATCATCTCTTTCCGATGTGGGATTGTCATATTTCAACAAATCTCCACCTTGACAATCTCACAATTCCAATCAAACATCCTCTAAACTCTTATATTACAAATTTCAGTAATGTCTCCAAATGCGCTTCAAAGCGCCCAATTTCAAATTCTAATAACATTTATCAAGTCCAAACAATGTTGGAACTTGACACCTGTCACAACTTTTGTTGTCATATCTGCGGGATTTTCAGCAGTCAAAATCTTCTGAAGAAGTATCCCACCATCTTCAAGAATTTCCCGTACAAAATGATATCGAACATCGATATGCTTTGTCCTTGTATGATAAACTTGATTCTTTGCTAAACAAATAGCACTTTGACTGTCACAATGCACTTTGACATGCTTCTGACCAATTCCCAAGTCATTCAACAACCCCTGAAGCCAAATTACCTCCTTAACAGCTTCTGAAACTGACATGTACTCTGCCTCTGTTGTAGACAAAGCAACTGTTGACTGTAAGGTGGACTTCCAACTAACCGGTGTCTTTGCAAGTGTGAACACATAACCGGTAGTAGATCGACGTTTGTCTAAATCACCTGCATAGTCGGAATCACAATATCCAACTATATACTGACCACTATTCTCATCCCGCTCAAACATTATACCAACATCTACAGTATTCTGAATATACCGTAGAATCCATTTCACAGCTTGCCAATGTCCTTTGCCAGGATCATGCATGTACCTGCTGACAACTCCAACTGCTTGTGAAATGTCAGGCCTTGTACACACCATTGCATACATCAAGCTACCAACAGCATTTGCATATGGAACCTTTGACATATATTCTCGTTCTTCATCACTTTTCGGAGATAAAGATGCACTGAGCTTAAAATGAGGAGCAAGTGGAGTACTAACTGGTTTTGTATTCTCATTTATCCCAAAACGCTTTAGTATTTTTCTCAGATATTGTTTCTGAGTCAAACAAAGTCTCCCCAATTTTCTGTCTCTGCATATCTCCATACCGAGAATCTTCTTAGCTTCCCCTAAATCCTTCATTTCAAATTCCTGATTTAGTTGAGCTTTCAACTTCTGAATCTCTCCTTCATCTTTCGAAGCTATCAGCATATCATCAACATAAAGGAGAAGATAGATAAAGGAACCATCTCGTAGCTTGCGTAAATATACACAATGATCATATTTGATTCTTGTGTATTTCTGCCATATCATAAACTTGTCAAATCGTTTGTACCACTGTCTTGGAGATTGCTTCAATCCATACAACGATTTGCTCAATTTGCACACCAAATTTTCTTTTCCAGCAACTTTAAATCCTTCTGGCTGAGTCATGTAGATTTCTTCTTCTAAGTCTCCATGTAAAAATGCAGTTTTTACATCAAGCTGAACTAGTTCCAGATCAAATTGTGCTACCAAGGCCAACAGTATTCTAATGGAGGAATGTTTTACAATTGAAGAAAACATTTCATTATAATCAATTCCCTTCTTCTGAGCATAGCCTTTAGCTACCAATCTTGCCTTGTAGCGGATATCATTCTTATTAGGAAATTCGTCTTTCTTTGCATAAACCCATTTACAACCAATCGCTTTCTTTCCCTTTGGCAGACTTGCTAGCTTCCATGTCTGATTCTTTTCAAGGGACTGCATCTCTTCTTCCATAGCCTTTCTCCACTTTTCTTCTTCTGAGCTTTGAATAGCTTCACAATAAGTGGAAGGAATCTCATCATCTACTGAAGATGTATAATTAGTCATATCTTCAAGTCGAGCAGGTTTCTTAATATTCCTTTTCGGCTTTCGTAGTGCAATTGGCTCAAGTTGCTGAAGAGGTTCTTGTGCTGAAACCTCTACTTCCTCATCTGATCCATTTTCTACCATTATCTCCTCTTCTGCCGTAGGAGTAATTTTATCAGACTTTACAATTGCTGGATCAACAATTCTTCTTCTATCAAACTCCACCTGTTTAGGAGTTTCCTCCACCTGCTGTGGAGAACCATCTGTCTGCTCCTTTGTTACCTTTAACATGGTAGACTCATCAAAGGTAACATCTCTACTAAAGATTATTTTCTTCGTCTCTGGGCACCATAGTCGATATCCTTTGATACCAGAGGATATCCCCATAAAGATAGCTTTCTGTGCCCTTGGATCTAACTTCGATTCCTTAACATGATAGTAAGCAGTGGAACCAAACACATGTAAGGAATTATAATATGTAGCAGGTTTTCCATACCACACCTCCAAAGGTGTTTTTCCATTGATAGCAGTTGATGGCAAACGATTAATGAGGTGACATGCGTATGTTACAGCCTCAGCCCAAAACTGTCTGCCTAATCCAGCATTAGACAACATACATCGAACTTTCTCCAGTAGAGTTCGGTTCATGCGTTCAGCCACCCCATTCTGTTGTGGTGTATTTCTGACAGTGAAATGTCGAACAATTCCTTCATTTCTGCAAACTTTCATGAAGGGATCACTTGTGTACTCTCCGCCATTGTCTGTTCGAAGACACTTGATCTTTTTGCCCGTCTGAGTTTCTACCATCTTCTTCTAGATGAGAAAAACTTCCAACACTTCATCCTTTGTCTTCATTGTATACACCCATACTCTTCTTGAACAATCATCAACAAATGTAACATAGTAGTGTTTACCTCCCATTGAAGCAGTTTTGGAAGGACCCCATACATCTGAGTGAACATAATCCAGAATACCTTTGGTATCATGGATTGCAGTGCCAAACTTCACTCTCGTCTGCTTCCCTTTGATGCAATGCTCACAGAAGTCTAATTTGCAGGTTCGCACTCCTTGCAATAATCGTTGATTCGCCAGAAGTTTCAAGGATATTTCGCCTGCATGCCCCAAGCGCATATGCCACAATCTGGTTGTTTCTAGCTCCTGGTCATCACTAGAAACTGCTGCTGTTGTTCCAACAACTGTATTGCCTTCATAGTAATACAAGTTGTTGCTCCTTTGAACTCCTTTCATCACCACAAGTGCTCCAGATATAACCTTCATTATTTCATTTTTAATGATTATAGTGAAACCCTTTCTCCCAAGGATTCCCATAGAAATGAGGTTTTTTGTCAGACTGGGCACATATCTTACGTCTGTCAGAGTTCTGATTGATCCATCACAATTCCTCAATTGGATTGAACCAATTCCAGTTGTTTTGCAAGGGCTGTCATTTGTTGTATAGACAACTCCACCTTCAATTTCTTTAAAATCGAAAAACCATTCCCGATTGGGACACATATGGTGGCTACAGCCTGAATCCAGGATCCAAGTAGTCGAACTGCTTATTGATGGCATCAATGCTAATGAAAAATATGAATCATCACATTCAGCTACATTTGAATCTGCAACAGTCTTGCCTTTGCCAGATTTGCTTCTCAACTTAAGACAATCTTTCTTCCAGTGCCCCTTTTCTCGACAAAAAGCACATTCATCTTTGCCCACTCTGGAATTTGATATGTCCTTCTTTCCCCTGTTCTTATTTTTCGAACGGCCTCTTACTATCAAAGCTTCAGCTGCTCCACTGGTGCTATCCTTTTTGTCTTTTCTCCTCAATTCATAGTTGTATAGTGCAGCACATACTTCACTAAGAGACACCTCAGCTTTCCCATGGAGTAGAGTAGTTTCTAGAAACTCAAACTCCTCAGGAAGGGATCCCAACAGCATTAGGGCCAAATCTTCATCTTCAAATGTCACATCCAAGTTCATCAGATCTGCTACAAGTTGATTGAAATTGGTGATGTGATCATTCATCGTGGTACCAGGAACATATGTGAATCTGAACAGCCTTTTCTTCATATGAAGCTTATTTTGACTGCTCTTTTTCAAGAATTTTTCCTCCAGTGCCTTCCACAATTTACTTGCAGAAGTTTCTTTACAAAAGGCATACTTCTGCTCTCTGGACAGGCACGATCGAATTGTACCACATGCCAAACGATTGATTGTCTTCCATTCTTTCTCATCTGCACCTTTTGGCTTTTCTCCCTCAATGGCAATGTCTAAGCCTTGCTGAAATAAGGCGTCTAGAACTTCACCTTGCCACATGCCGAAATGGCCTGTACCATCAAAAATCTCTACTGCAATTCTCGTATTTGCCACAGCAGTTCTCGCCAAAATTGATGAAGTAGAAGCTGTTGTGTCCATTGTGGATTTTAGTCCATCTCTTGCCATTTCCTTTTTAAGACTATTTAATAGCTTTCAAATGCGGAATACCCAAGAATCCAAGGAAACCTTTCTGATGTGGAAGATCAGCTTACGCCGCAACCACAGAGCATATAACTCAGTAACCTTGGCTCTGATACCAATTGTTGTGGAAATCGGGTTAGTTTCCACCAAAATGAATAATTGTGCCAAAAATTAAGACAAAGAAAAATTCCCAGGTAGTTGGTGGAGTCACAAATGGTCTCCCTTAAAAACCAACTTCCTTAGACTCTTGAGTCTTTGTGACAGAATTTTTCTAAGATAATTTAAAGCACAATATATCACAAAGTAAAAAGACCCGACAATAGCTATTAAATAGAAATAAAAGGAACACCAGAATTTAACGAGGTTCGGCCAATTATGCCTACGTCCTCGGACACTACTAAAATAATATTTCACTATTTCAAAGAAATATTACAAAGTGAAATATTACAAGAGAGAGAGGAAAAATACAATCAATCTTAGAAGTAGAGAGATTGGTGGTTTTTGGGAAGAATTGTTAAGAGGGGATGAAGTCCTTTTATAGCCTAATGCTATGGTGGAAAAATCATCTCTTTCCGATGTGGGATTGTCATATTTCAACAAAATGAACTCCATGACGTTTAAAATATAATGGAAATATCAAAATTGAAAAACTTTTAACGCTGACATGAATCAGGATATTGACACATTTGAAACTTGTGGATACAAACAAAATGAACTTCTATTAATCACCAACATAAAGACATCAATATGAGCTAACTGGATCTCGACACCTTTTCTCATCCTACGACAGAAACCTGACCTTAAACAACACATATCTCTCACCCACAATAACTCCATTGAGCAATGCATAATTTAGCAGATTCGTAAATCTAAAAGCAGACAAACACAAGCCTCTCTAAATTTAACAATAAAAACTTTTCAGCAGAGCTTTTGAGTGTGCTTCTTATCTTAAATTACATAGGTATCTCATATTATATACTAGTATATAGCCCTCATGCTACATCGAGAGTATAAAATTTAGACAGTAAATTAATCAAATAATATAAAAATATAATAGAAATAACATATATAATTCAATTTCAAAAACAATTATAGTTTTTCTAAAAACTAAAAAATAGAACAATCATTTTGTTAAAAAAAAAAAGAATATATGATATAATATTAATGTAATAGTTCAAATAATTATTGATATATGACAAATATTATATTTATTAACATAATATATATTATAAATAAATAATACATAACATTACAAAGAAGTTTAAAATAATTTAAAATATATATAAAGTTTGGTTCAATTTCACTATTCAGTATGTTCTTTCAATAGTGTTCTTCCAAAAAGGCCCTCTAGCATCCAACATCATCATCGTTCTATTTAGCCCCGACCACGATTCGGAACTGTTAGTTCCACAATTCTAGAAATATCGAAACCGAAGAGACACTAGTTTGGAACCTGCTAATTCCAATTTTTTTAAAAAAATTATACAATTATATAATTAAAATAATAAATAAATATAATTAAAATTATTAAAGTTTAGAAATTAAATTTAATTGTTGGATGAATTTGAAGCAAAAAAATGAATTTAATTTATCAATTTATTTATAAATTGAACAAAAAAATATTAAGTTAGAAATAAGTGAAAAAAATTTGAGAATAAGTTAGTTACAAAGAATGAAAATTTTGAGAAAAAAATATTAATTTGTATAAATTATAAATGTTTACAACTAATAAGTTATAAGAAAATTGAGAAAAAAATTAACTTATTAAATATTAATTTGTAATTTTGTGTAATAAATTAGATTGTTATAAAAAAAAGAATTTAATTTTGAAAAATTATAAGTTGAAATTTAAAAGGCATTATTTTTATTTGATAAATTAATAAATTATAAAAAATATAATTAAACAATAATTTAATTATAAAAATTTTAATTTATATTTAAAAAATTATAATATTAATAATTGTACTTGGAACTAAACTTTTTTACCATTAATTAAATTGCTTAGGTATACTCTTAGGGTTTAGATAAATCAAAATTCATTTAATTCTCTTATTTTTTAAATTTTAATTGTTAATCATTTTTATCTTTTTTTAATCGGAACTATTGGTACTAGTGAAGTCATATTGTTTCTCATTTTCATCTCTCTATATTATTTGTTATCTTAATATGGCTTTGATTCAATTATCAATACATGTTTAAGCTTCTAGCAATTCAAAAATTAAGATAAATTGCGTTTTATCCAAAATATTACATCTCAAACTAAAAATTTGTTCAACCTCAACGGTTAAGACTATATTTAAAAAATTTATTTTGTAATTTGGGATAATACCTATTAAGTATTTTGATGTTGACTCCACTAAAAATCTGAAACATCTTTACTTGTCCTATTATCATTAAATTCAAATGTAGTAGTTAAATAAATATCAAGTTTGAATGAATCAAATGATTATTTTGATTTTTTACATTTTGCATCATTAAACGATTAATCTCTAATTTTTCTCAATTCACTTGAATCTTGGCTAGTAGTGTAGCGTTCTCTCGTTTAATCAAAATAAATTCAATTAATTAAGCTGACACTACAAAAACAGTTATGCTGAAAATCTGTAAAAATTTAAAATATTTCTTTGCATTATGGTCATGATAACTTGCATTAAACATACAATAAAAAAAATATTTGACTTAATATTTAAATTTCATTTTATAAATAAAATATATTAACTATTGAACAGAAGTTTATAAAAATACATATCTTTAATAAAAAATTACATAATTCTTCAATATTGATATGTATGTAAGTAAATGACTCCTTGATTATGACACATACACAAAAAAAATACAAAAGTACAATATATATTATCATTGACCCACATAAGATCTGATATGGTGTTTTTGATGTCTGACTGTTTTTCTTATTCAATTTCTATTTTTCTTGTTCAACTTCTACTTATCTACATGATTTCAATCTGTGTAGAGTAAACACTCACACACTAAGCTACTGACAGTTTAGTAGTATATACATATATAAAAATTCACTTTCAATTATACATTATACATATTTCATGATATTCAAATACAGATTGTAAATAGAAACGCTTTCCGAACTTAAGCCATTTTGTCACCATTTGTAAACATATAACAGTCTAGACTTCTCAAATCAATGGCATCAGTTCAAAAGAAGTCGATTCATCCAATTAAAAAAGAGATTTTTTGATTGGATGGAAATAAATGACCGAATAAATATACAACTTTTGTATACAATATTTGTAATAACATGTACTAGTCCAAATTCTCCAAATGAATGGCTCTCTCTGAAATTAAATTACAAGATAAACATATAACTACCATACCATAAGTCTCCTTAATGGTGCACTATATATTCTATTACAAGTCTTAATATTGAATCTGAGCTTAATTTATTTATGTTGTCTTTATTACATTTTAATAAAGCATTCTTATCATATATTATATATATTTTATTCATGTAAAAATATATCATGTAATATTTTTGTATTAAAAATTATATATACATACTTTAATCGTATCATTTATGAAACATGTATTGAATCAATTTGTAAATCTCCTTTAAAGCAAGTTTCACTGGCGAACTATAAGCCGTCGGTGTCAAAGCTGAAACTGCAGGATCTGTTATAGATGCAGGAGCTTGTCTCGTTCTCTTTTCTAAGCTGAGATAGAAGCAACTTTATTAGAGATTTACAAATTGGAAAGCAGACTCTGTCTTCTAATCAAAGACAGGATACGCTGAGAAGATGCAGGCAAGGGAGAAACAAAATAAAAAAAAATTCACTGAATTTCTACACAAACAAAAACAAATAAAGATTAAAACAGAACCTCAATCTGAGTCACGGAGCGCAATGCATGAACCAGTCGATCTCTGTTGCATGTTCTTTGCTGCATCCCAAAGCTAACCCAGTACCTGAACGGAAATGAACAGCAATCTGATTTATCTCGTTGAACAGTTATTTTCTTGATCAAAAGTTACAGATCTGTGCTGTCTTAGAGACCCATACGGAAAAGGCAAAGGCTGACGATGCCAGAAGAGAAGAACGACCGGTTGAACAGCTATTTTCTTGATCAAAAGTTGCAGATCTGTGTTGTCTTAGAGACCGAAGCTGCAAAAGCAAAGACTGGCGTGTCAGAGAGGCGAAGAGAGAAAAAAGAGAAGAACGACAAATGACAATGCCGAAAGAGAATAACGATCGGTAGCTAAGAGAAAGTAAGAAAAGATGAAGACGTTAGCTGAGAGGAAAGAGGAGGAAGATCGGCAGCAAACCATGTAAAAATCGATAGAGAATCGAAGAAGAGAAGGGAAAGTGAAGAATACGGCGTCGTTTAGTGGAAGGGAAATTTGGGCAAAGATGTGTAACCAGAGCGGCGTTGTAGGCCAAACGGTAACGTATCAGTGGAGTTATTTGAACAGTTTCCCGTACTATCTCCTTTAATGTATTTAAATAGATAGATGTATTTATAGATATGGAATAGATAATAGTACATTATTTAACAATATTAAAGATGAAACTTTTGAAGAATTGCAACTGCTAGGACAACCAATGAATTAATAAAAAATGAAGAAAAAAAAACTGCCTTTTTTGAATTAGTTCCTCAGCGGTAGTAACTGCCAAAACAAAATATAAATTGTCAAACTTCTTTTATTATTAACTAATCCACAATTTACTCTTCTCCTCCAACAACAAAAACAAAAAACAAATTTCTGCAACACTTCAATTCTTCTTCATTCTATTAAATTGAGTTTGTGGTAGAAGAAATAAAGAAAAAATACAATTTTGATTTTTTTATTTATGCATTATAATTTTCATAAAAATATCCTAGTGGGGAAATTATTGTCCTAAGGATAGTTTTCTTTCCTAAATTCCATTTTTTGCTTTTACAAATTTCTATCTTCCACATTTTACTAGATTATTTTTAATATACTACATCTCAACAACTGGATCAAATTTGCCAAGCCCTAAATTTTGAAAATTATAACTGAAGAATAATTAATATCATGAAATCTCAAGATGTGCCTCAAAGGGATGCTAAAAGAAAATTTGGTCCTTTAATCAGATTGTCGTCAAACTAACCATAATCTGATGGAAAATGACGAAAGTTCACGACACGAAGAAAAACATTTACAAAAAATGAAAACGCAATCAAAAGAGAAAGAGGGACCTGCATAACGGGTGCCATCATCATAAGCTATAACCAAACCCGACTTAAACCCATCAAGAGTGGACTTTACCAAATGGTTAGGTACCTCTGCAGCACTTCCAACATCCTGTTAAAAAAAAAAAAAAGCAAATTACAATCTTCGACACAAAGCTGAAGGGTTGTTTGGGGAAGTGTTGGGTTGGGCCGTGGTCTTACTAAGCTATTATTGGATGAAAACAAACCAACTCCTAGACTTGGATGTAGAGAAGGCAGGCTCAGAATCCCATAAATTGTCAAATCCAGAAGAAAAAGATGATGAAGAAAAGAACCCTCTTTTCTGCTAGTTAAAGGACCAACACAGAGACCTCAATCTGCGGATAAACCCTTTTGAGCTCTCCATTAAAATAAAAAAAGACACATACTCATCTAAAGTCATATTAGTAACTCCCTGTCCCTATTAGCTTGCATTTACCTCGTCGAAATGCACTGTAGGCACTAGCTTCCATGAAGAACAAGGAAGAAAGAACACAGATGATCAATATCAAAATGCAAACAAACCAAGCCAAACGATCTGTCGTTCCTCTCCTTCGGATACTTTGATTAATTATGAAGTCCACAGAAATGCCCAAACACTTAAAAACCTTCGAAAAAATGACATTTTTTTTAATTTTTTGATAAACAAAAATACTTTTTTTTCATAACAACACTACTTTTTTACGTTTTTTTAAAAAGGAAAATACTGACACCAAATTTCTCTTTTGCAAGCCTCGCCTTACTTCACTTATTCCCCTTCTATCGTTTCTTTGTGTTCAACTCAGAACGATGCAGTCGATCTCAAGGTGGATAGGGCACCAGGCTGTCAAGCCACCAATTTCTGAAATTAATTTATCCGCTCTCTGATCACTGTAATCCTTCATTTCCTCTTCATTTTAGGGTTCTCCTATTTTGATTTTGAAGCATCTGCATTCTAATCTCCAAATATGGTGACATTTGTTATTGGTAATATTCCTTTTACAAACTACGGGGCTGATCATCCACGATATGTGTCTACTTTCACTCCCAAAGTCTAACATCTTGTTCGAAACGGGACCGGTGGAAGATCCTCGGTTAGGTAAGTTCGTTTCTCGATTTCTCCTTACTCTTTGTTTGATTGAATGGAAACAAAGGAAAAGGATATGAGAATGTAGGCAAAGGAAAATATACTCTTTCAACTGAAATCAAATCATTCTATATATTACTTGGACTTCCTTTTTTTGGAGCTGTGATAAGTAAAAGTAATTTAGGCTTTGTAGGTATGGAATCTCATTTCCAAGGGGGAATAATAAATAGTAAACATGAAATAGAAATTGCTCACACTTCGTTTCTTAGTGGTTCCAAATTTTATTTGTAAATATTTAAACAGAAATTTTTTAATATCATGATTCATTATTTTCACTGGCATCATTGCTGCAGTGTTTGGAGCTACAGAGTTCCTTGGCCGTTATGTTGTGCAACAACATGGTGAGTTGAATGTGTTTCAATGTCTTGATTAGAATTTGGAGGCAAGCATTATCATATTTCATTGACTGTTGTTTCTGAATGTTAAGTTGCAACAACTTGGTGAGTTGAATGTGTTTCAATATTTTTTATTCTTCTCTTGCATGCCGAATTTTTCTCTTAGAAATCTAGCCATGGCCGAAGCATGAATTTTCATTTCCATTTTTTTCTTGGCACTGTTTTGGTAATAGAAAGAAAGAAATGGAAAAGTTGAACAATGATGGTGGAGATGGCCATATAATGTTGATATATTCTAATTAATGGACACCTACAAGTGGGGAAAGGACACACAGCACATATGCACAAAAATTGAATTTTAATTAAACTTATTTCACTTTAATTTATTCATTATTTTAATTAACTTGGTAAATTTTCTATTTGATCCTCCAACTTCTATCTTTTCCTATTTAGTTCATAAATAAACTTTTTTTTCCAATTCAAACTCCAAATTAAATAATCACCAATAATAATACATCTCATAAATTTTGCGAATAATTATTGTACGTAGCTGCTAAGCTTAATTTCATAATTTTCACACCAAAATGAAAATCGCGTTTCTCCAATTTATTAGAATGGCGTTTCATAAATAGAAACTTTAAGAAAGCTAACTTCATTTTTAATTTAATTTTTTTGTTTATTTTTTATTCATCGAATGAAAATGTTAATGTCACCATTTTTCTTGTGCCATTGGGCACACTTTTCCCTGAAATCACATTGGTTAATTGGAAAAATGTTTTCCGGGCTTATGTAGAAGGACAAGAGTGAAATTTTTATCATTTAGTAGTCGTAAAATTGATTTTATTTTTTTTATTGAAATATAATTAGAGTACATTTACAATATCAGTCAATTTTTAGTATATTTTGTATTGCATGAAGTCATTCTATTAATCGTAATCTCCACTTTCAACCTCATGTTCACCACCAAAACATTTCTCTTACACTTGT
Source organism: Triadica sebifera (assembly GCA_023653625.1). Taxonomy (NCBI): domain Eukaryota; kingdom Viridiplantae; phylum Streptophyta; class Magnoliopsida; order Malpighiales; family Euphorbiaceae; genus Triadica; species Triadica sebifera. The sequence continues at coordinate 261,912 of CM042897.1, forward strand.
AAAAGACACCCATTAGTTCAAAACTTGATGTAAATATTAGAGTGGCATAAAGAGGTGAAGTGGCTCTTCTAACGGAGATTCATTGCTTTGTGTTTTAATGTTGTTTTGGAAGTTAACTAGCATGGTCTTAATCATGTACATTCTATTTTATGCATAGAAAAATAGCAGTTGCTCAAAAATCACTTGTTAATGATTTTTACTAAAAGGTATATTCGAATTTATATTTATAATATACGTTTTATACATATTTGTTATTCTTAAATTATTAAACGCACATAAAAAAAATTATATGTGAATTATATGGTATTTAGTATATATTTTATATATATTTGTGTTACTTAATTTTAGTAATTGTGCTGTAAAATGGAAACGACAAGTATATAATACTTATATATATAGTATTTGTTTTATATATTTGTGTAACATAATTTTTAATAAATCTAAGTATCATAATTCTAAAATTAATATTTTTTTAACAAATATATTTTTCCTTATAAAACCTCTAATTATTATTTAATTTTTTCAATAAAAAAATTAGGATTTTCTTTTATTATTTCAGATTTCTAAGTATTTTTTAATTGTAATATAAGTTGTTATATTGAAATAGAAAATAGTATATGTTTAGTATATGTGAGGTTTATGAAAAATATATGATTAAATATATATTGAATGAATAATTAAAATAATAAAATTATTTCATTAAAATTAGATATAAATAAAATTAACATATAATACCACAATAGGATCATTAATAAGGTATATGTTTAGTATGTAAAGGATGCATAATTTTTTTAAATAGAAGTAAACTGTATATCAACAATGAGTTTTCTCATTCTTCAATTACTTAATTAATCATATTCACGGTACATTCTATTTTATGCATAGAGGAATAAGAGTTGTTAAAATAAGTTTTTAGTGAATTTGAGTAAAATTTAGTATATAATTTCAAAAAATAAAAATAAAAACAAAGTATTTGATTGAGATCAACTTTGTTGATTAGGACTTGTGTAAGTAACCAATCACAATCCGAAATTACCAACCAATCAAATTTTGGTTAATTGACACCAGATATTTGGTAATTTTTACTGTTTGAACACAGGATCAAGAATAACTCCTTATATATGAGGTATTATTTATTAAATATTCAAAATAGTTATGATAAAAATATAAAAGTATATGTGAGGAATATATTTAGTATACAAGAGATATAAAAATAATATATGATAAGAGATAAATTTAGGGAATAAATAAAATAATGGTCTAATTTTGAGCTTCTATGCGTCTCAATTATAATTTTGTTGGATTTCTCAAGTGGGATTTGTCAAGTTTTAGCATAATTGCATTGTGAATGCCGATACTAACTCAAAAGCAATTTCTCGTCAATTCGTAAATTATATAGAACTACTGAAATTTATGCTTATAAATTAAAAATGAAGCATCTTTTGAAACCTAGATGAACTCATTTCTTGATTTCCTTTTTTTTAACATGTCATAAATGCAATTGATTTTTCTTTTGGAAGCAGATGCATCTTGAGCATCCCCTAGGACTTCTAATTTATGTGGAAGACTGTGTGTTGCAAATTTTAAAGAAACTAACATAGGCTAACGACAAACTCCTGTCTTGAATGTTGATATACCTTTTTCTTTTATTATAATTATTTTGTATACCTCAAATATACTGAACATATACTACTTTGATGCGAATATGTTTATTATTAATTTGAGTTATTAGCCATTCTAATTGTAAGCAAATATTCGGTAAATAAATATAACATATATTCATGCATGCAACCGCCCACTTGTTTGCGGCGTGCTGAACCTAAAAATAGAAAAAAAATTAAATTTAAAACTAAATTATTAATATTTCATTTGTCCTATAAAATATATATTCACATTACTTATAATTTTCTTGAACATATTAATGTGAATAATTAATTTATTATCAACAAATATAAAAATTATTTTTTTAACGTATTTCTAATTAACTAATATATGATGTGTACAAAAATTAAAAAAACTACTCCTAGATATACCGAATTATATATTTTATTATATTAAGTATATTAATTAAATGGTAATTATTAATAAATAAAGATTAATTAAAAAATATTCCTGATTACTCTCTTATTAATCTTTAATTAGACACTAGATATTTAATAAATAGAAACTGAATTAATTTATCATTATTAATTAAAGAAACTAATTGAATATATTCATGGATTGAAGAGTCAATTATACAAATTTTCTGTTTAAAGAATTAAATGCACAAACTCATAAAGATTTAAATTTTTTAATACAAAAAAGACATTATTTTTCCAAAAGCAGTAAGAAAAAAAAGAATGTTTAGATTGTAGAGAGCCTCTCCTACGGGATAAAGAAAGCCCAAAATGTGGCAAGTATATGTTAATTGGTGGACAAAAAGCGGCGCGTGAGGCCTAGAAAGCTCATACTCAACCATCGTGAGTCGTGACCCACGCCACCCGCCACCGTGAATTACCCGTTTTGAGCCATTTCAAACCGCCTGAGTATTTTATTTATTTATTGTATTTATACACAAAAAGGGAAATAAATAACATGCTGCACACGCATGCACACTACTAAGATATTTTGCTAACAGTTTCTGAACTTAAAATTGGGAAAATACATTTTTGGAATGGTTTAAATTTGGAGGTGAAAAAGAAAATCTTGTTTGATAATTATGATATTTCTGTCCTTAACCCTTAACCCAAAACCTTATTTACATTCTTAGAGCCCAAATAAGGCTCATTTAACTTTATGTGAAAGGGATGATGAGTGTGCACCCATATTATCATAATGTAGCCCAAATAAACACGAGTTCATGTGAGGGGAAAAAAGAAACTTTTTTTTTTGGTTCTTTAATTATTATGTTTCTTTTTTTTCCTATTGAGTCTTCAAATCTTTACTGTATTAGTCACACAAATATTTATTTTAGCACATATCGAGTTAAATTTTTAACTCATTAAAAAAAATAAAATAAAATAAAAATATAATATTTAGCATTTATTTAATCTATAAATTATCCATTGTTTATTTATCAATTGGAAGTTATTTAAGTAAAAAAATTATTTTTTTAATGAAAAAAGTTTAGTGATTTTATGGTAAGTTAAAAGTAAAATTCAATAAATACTAGTAAAATTAATCACGATGTGTAATTATTCTCTAGCTTGATCTATCATATGACAGTTGATGTGATACAATATTTTAAAGTTGTTAGTGTGTCATTTATATGGCGTTTTTGCATATATAGCATCGATGTAACAATTAATGTTGGTAGATTTTAGTTGTCAAGTAATGTGTCACCTTAATATTTAGATTGTTATGTCACACCAAATATTTGGAAATGTTTTTTTACAATAACGCTAAAGTTTAATGATTTTTCTACTAAAAAAATTAATAATTTTATAGTAAATAATAGAAAGTTCTTAAGTGCAATTGAACCTTGCTATGGCTGTTAAGAATTGAATTTTTATAAACTTTTAAAAAAACAATCTCTAAAATTCTTAGCAGAGTCGATGAATAACAAAATATGGTGAAATACTATGGTACCCTACATTAAAGTTGAGAACATTCAAAAATATATAATACGAATGCTGCTGAGAGATGAGAATCCAAACCCTGTTCATAAAAAGTCAATTCAGTCTGTAAGAATCTTAGTGTAGCTATTATGATCTCTGTAATGCACCTTTTCCCTTTGAAACTCTCGAAACCCACCAATCATACCCAGGCACCACCCTCAAAAATTTGTTTCCTCAAAATATTTGAGAAGTGGGAGAATAGAAAGAATCTAGAAACCTAAACGATAAGTCTTTTTGCTCGATTTAGCACCAACAGACTGAAGAACTTTTTAATCATGACAATTTTGATGGATTGGCACCGTGGACCCAATCGAGGCTCAAGGCACATTATGCCTAAGTCTTGCAAAGAGCCAAAAGCTAAAACTTATAATCATGACAATTTTGATGGATTGGCACCGCGGGCCCAATCGAGATGGACGCTTTATTATGAATCCTTTTTTTACGGGCGTATTTTTGTGAAATTAAAATTTAGTAAACTAATAAATATAAAATATATTTATCAATTATAATTTATAAATTCATCAATTATGACTTGGAGATATCACTTACAGATCTATTTTTTTAAAGTTACATATTAATTATTTAAATTTTACATATTAAAACATTTACAGATTTATCATTTACAATTTGAATATTCATCATTTTTAAACTTACAGATATTACTTGTAAATTCATCATTTTCAAATTATATATTTATTGTTTATATTTTGTATGTTCAAACATTTACAGATTTATCATTTACAATTTACAAATTTATCGCTTTCAATTTATAGATTTTTCATTTCAAAATTACAAATTTATCGTTTCAAAGTTACAGATTTAACATTTTGAAACTGCAAATTTATTGTTTTTAAACTTATATATATCATTTGCAAGTTTATCTTTTTGAAACTATATGTTTATCGTTTAAATTTTTCATGTTCAAATATTCAACTTAGCAAATATATTTATCGTTTAAGATTTTAAAGGTTGGATTTTTAATTTATTTACCTTCAAAGCCAGACCAAAAGAATGAGTTTTGTTGTGCTAAGTCTTCTCGAAGAGCCAAAGCTATGGACTTTTCTAGGGTTTCTTTTCTTAATCAAATTAAATCAATTCTTTTTCTTTTCTTAATCAAGTCAATTCAATTATTACTTTCACATTCTAGATTAGGTTTTCCCTCATTAGTGCGCTGAAGAAATGGAACTACTTCATATTTGCTATGTTCTTGTCATTGCTTCCACTTCAACTTCAAATTTCGGTCTTTTTATTTTCGTAGTTTTAATTGTGTGGCTGGATATTTTATTTTTTGACGTTTGTGATTCTGGCAATGGTTCTAAAGGGCTGAAAATTGACAATTTACTCTCTTCAATGACCGCGTATCGTTTGGGATTTCTGTTATGGGGTCATTATTTCATGCTTGCGATTGTAAGAGAGATTTAAAATTTATAATATTGGAAATTCTGTAGTGCACACCATATGAATGTGTTTAGATTTGGAGTCTTACTGTTGAACCGATTTTCTTATATCATGTAATGCATAATTTATTTTCTGGTCTATTGGAATTACCTTTGAGCTCATTTATTTTTTCTATTAGTTATTTGAAAATTTTCCTTTTCCCACCTCAGGTAGGCCATGGCTGCAAAGAAAATAATAGCTATATGCCAGTCGGGTGGTGAGTTCGTGACAAACAGGGACGGAACATTGTCATACATTGGCGGTGATGCGTATGCAGTTGACATTGATCAGGAAACTCAGTTGAGTGATTTTAAGTCTGAAGTCGCTGAAATGTTCAATTGTAGTGTTGATACAATGTCTATCAAATACTTTCTCCCAGGAAATAAAAAGACACTTATTACTATCTCTAAAGACAAGGATTTACAACGCATGATTAATTTCCTTGGAGATACAGTGACAGTTGATATCTTCATCTTATCAGAGGAAGCAGCTGCTAGGAATGTGTCCAACATGCCAGCTAGTAGGTCAAGCAGGACAACTGTTTCAGAAGCCGTTGTTCCACATGTCGATGTTGCCCCTGTTGATGTTCATGTTGATATAGCTGATATGGATGTCCCCGACGAACATCCTGTCTCCTGTATTTCTCTTGGAATGGCTGATGAGAAGCATAACAAAGCCGCAGTACAGTGGGAAAACACTATCACTGGTGTTGATCAAAGGTTTAATAGTGTTACTGAATTTAGAGATGCTTTGCACAAGTACTCTATTGCGCATGGGTTTGCTTGCAGATATAAGAAAAATGACAGTCATCGAGTTACTGTCAAATGCAAGTCTCCAGGTTGTCCATGGCGGATATATGCTTCCAGGTTGTCAACAACTCAATTAATTTGTATCAAGAAAATGAATGCAGAACATGCATGTGAAGGAGCTGCTGCAAAAGCTGGGTATCGAGCAACTAAGGGTTGGGTGGGAAGTATCATAAAGGAGAAACTAAAAGTTTCCCCAAACTACAGGCCAAAAGATATTGCAGACGACATTAAACGAGAGTATGGGATTCAACTAAATTATTCTCAGGCATGGCGTGCAAAAGAGATAGCAAGAGAGCAGCTTCAATGCTCATATAAAGAGGCATATAATCAGTTGCCTTTTTTTTTGTGAGAGAATAAAAGAAACTAATCCAGGCAGTTTTGCTACGTTCTACACAAAGGATGACTCGAGTTTCCATCGTCTTTTTGTTTCTTTTCATGCATCACTAACTGGTTTCGAACAAGGTTGCCGTCCTCTCATTTTCCTTGACAGTGCTCCTTTAAATTCAAAATATCAAGGGATGCTGTTGGCAGCTATTTCAGTTGATGGGGATGATGGTATTTTTCCTGTAGCTTTTAGTGTGGTAGATACCGAAACAGAGGACAACTGGCGTTGGTTTTTTGTGGAACTGAAATCTGCTGTCTCTACATCACGCGAGATTACTTTTGTTGCAGATTTTCAAAATGGTCTAAAGAAATCTTTGCCTGAGGTATTTGAAAAATCCTACCACGCCTATTGTTTGCGTCATCTTGCTGAGAAGCTTAACAGAGACTTAAAGGGGCAATTTTCTCATGAAGCAAGACGTTTCTGATGGAGAGATCTATAGCGGAAATCTGGCAGATCTCTCCCCTAGGATCTTATACATGCTATTTATAACACAAAACACATGAGTTTAATTGAGAAAGAAGAAGATGTGTACCTGATTTGGCCGAATCCATCGTCTTAGAAACGATCCGAGAAGTTTTGCACCAAGATCTTCTCTCGTTTTCTAACCCCAGAATGATGGAATTCTTATCTTATCTTTTGCTTAACCTCTATCCACCTTTATATAGAGGAGCTTAATCATTAGGGTCAGCAACAAGAGAGACTTAGCTCACCGGTATATAATAATTATGGTTATCCATCATACCCATATTATTATCTGAGCTCACATTAATTCTCTCACACTTAATTAATAAATGAAGTCATGCCTAAATAAAGAATTGATCAAATTCTTAAGGCCCTTTATTTGTAATTTGTCCTGATATCTCAATTAAAAGCCCATAAATATAAAATATTAAAATAAAATATCTTTGCATGAATCACACGCGCCATAATAAGAAGACATGCAAAGATAGGGTTTGAAAGTAGGCATCTAATCTTCACTGATTTCCCGCTTTGTAACATTCGACAGATTTGGTTGTTCATAACGAAGCAGCATACACTACCAGAATGAATGTGACTAAAGTTTTGTGTTGGTAATAGTCATTGTGCATTTTCAGTAAGCTGTTTGTCAATTGTCTTAATTTTTCAGCTGCTGTATTGCATTTTTTTTATTCCATTTTGTGGCACTGGTAGCCATTGTGTGGATTTTATGAATATACCCAAAGCAATGATGCTCAAATGTACTTCCAGAGTGCTACGTACATCAGAATAAATAACAACAATTATTTTATAATAAATAAATATGAATGTGGTTAAATTAATTTATAATAAATTCAATTTAAATAAGTATTATTCAAATAAGTATTATTAAGATTCCCAAGTTCCATCCAAGGTGAACTTGATGATGTGTTGATAATGTTGTCCCTTAGCAATGGGTAATGAGTCGGTGAAATACTAAAAGCTAAGGAATTAGATAAAAGGTGATGAATATGATTGTTGCTAAGGAGTTAACACTTGTTAACCCCAAAATGAAACTTGTCAGTCTCCCAAACACTGTTGCCTTGAAGGAGCATATCTGTTGCATGGAAGCTGTCGTTTCCCCAGCCTGCTCGTCCCTAGGCTTTTTTCTTTTTTCTAGTCAAAATAAAGACTGATTGATAATTTGAAAAGCGGACTGTCTCTCTCTCCTTTGCAAGAAGGCGGACAGAGCACATTGTTCACTTTTAATTTGTATTTCTAAATCTATATGCGAGAGTGCCCACTTTTTATGATTTTATGATGTTTTTAAATTAAATGGATGATTTGGGTTTCTTACAAAAGAGAATATACAAACTCTATAAATTATAAGAATGAATGATATCATATTATATATGATTTTTTTTTTTTGTTTTGGGTGTCCAATATTTGTTTGCATCGCCCTGTTAGTTGTCATATTTGTAGACTACTTTTCTAATTTGGTGGTTGAAACACTGCACGCCGCCCCTCGTTTTTATACACTCTTTACCACCTACATGATCACGTGCACCATTTCATCCACCTTCTTTTAATTTTTTTCATTTAACAAATTACTGAAACTTTCCAAACTTTTAATAAATTAAAATTATAAATAAATTTTTAAAAATTAATCATTTATTTTTTTATCATTTGAGATAATACACATTCATTTGATACTGTATAAATTTTAAATATTGCAGTGTAATATGTCCCATAATTTTTTTATATTTAAAATATTTTTATGTTAATTATTTAAAGTTTAATGTATAGTCTAATAACTTTTTATAAGAATTTAGAATTTTTGTTCTTTATTAACAAATATAACTGTCAAATAATTAATATATTCAAATTATAGTCTTTTTAATTGTTATTCCAAACTAAATTTTTATCAAATAATAATAAAAAAAGTAAACGATTAGTTATTTAAAAATTTATTTATAGTTCTAATTTATTAAATCCTAAGAGGGTTTTGTAAACCCTATTCTCTCTATTTATATTTTACCTGACTTATCAATTTATTTTGTATATTCTTTTTATAATTTCATAAACATATATAGATATTTAAATTTTTATATAATTTTTCAACATTTAAATATTTGTATGTTAAAATGGACGTGCACGTGAGAGTTATATTAAATATTAATTTATCCACGTCAATACATATATAGGTGTTTAAATGTTAAATCTAAAACTAAACACAATGAATTAATAAATAAATTGACAAATGGGATTAAATATGAAAAGGGATTTTCTATGTCTTTTAAAAATGTAACTACTTTTATATTTGGGACAAGTTGGATACATCTTCTAAATCTAAATAATGAACACTCAAGAATTCCTTTGACATTAGTAATAATTTTGTTTGGGTCCCATTTACAATGAAAACAAGCATGTTGTTCATGAAGTAAGTGGTCCTAAGGCCAATTAATGTCAATTAATATGGTTGGTATTACAAGCAAATTAATTAAAGCTTCTACTCTACCTCCTTTTCTTCTTCTCCACAAGTTAAATCTTTTGACTTATTTTCATTAATGACTCTTTTTTATGAAAAAAAAATAATAAGAAAATTATATTGTCACGTGGACATAGATTAAAAAATGAGGCAAACCATGTAATTTAATTAATTTATCCATTCCATTTTATCTATCATTTAATGATTTTTTTCTAAAATTAAGAATGTAATTCAATATATATAAATTATAGGTATAAAATGACATTATTGCTCTTTTTTAGAAAAACTAAAAGCAGTATAATTAATTCACTAATAAAGAAGACTTATCGAAAATCAAAATATAAATAAAATTTGAAAGAAATAATTTATTTTTTATTGATAATTTAAAATGTAAATTGAAATAAATTAATTTTATTTTTTTACATAACAAATAAGAATGGATGGTTTAATACACAAGGGATGTAACAAAACAAATGCACAAAGGTTAAAAGGCAAAAGAAGAAAGCTTGGCTGTAAATTTTCAGGGTGGTCAAAAACTCAAAAGTGAAATAAAAATAGGGATTAACTCAAAAAAAAAAAGCCATTAAAATCATATTATAAATTAAAAATAATAAGAAGTGGGAGGTGACATGGGTGGCCGGTGGATTATATTTGAGGTTTCATTATATTTTGCCACGCACGTTTGATGTGGTGGAGGGAGGCACCACCCCCTTCCCCACTTATGGTTATGGCCCTACAATTATGACATTATAATTAATTTACAGTCCCATGTGGAAATCGGAACTGCTTGACGTCCGTCATTGGCCTCTCTTTATATTATTTAATTAAGAGTGCGATTAATTAGTCATTTGATAAAATTATTTGAATTTTGCATAATTTATTTGAAAAATATATATTTTTATGATATATAAATAAATAAATAAAATATTATGTATTATTTAATATAATTATATATTTTAAAAATTAAAATAATAATAATAATAAAATATAATTAATTATAAAATATATCTATAATTTATAAGTATAACCAATTAATTTAATATATTTTTAATATAATATATTTTATATTGAATAAAATGATTATAAAGAGGTATATTTTGTTTTTAATAAAAAAATTTACAATATAATATATTTTATTATAAATTAATTAATTTTATTATTTTATTAGAAAAAGTACTAAATGGAATTTTTTTATTAGTAGTTGTTTAGATTTTTTTTATTAGTTATTAGTTGATATTATCAAATATTTATATTGAGAATCAAAAAATTATAAATTTGTCTTTATCAGTTCAACCAAACACCTTCTAAATGTAATATCTTGTTAAAATTTCATTATCTATATTTTTTATTATATGATATTTATGAATTCTTACTTTGTATAAAAATTATAATAATCACATCAGATTTAGCGATTTCATTAAAAACAAACAAAATCAAAATATATGTTTTTGATTTATTATAGATTGACCCTTCAAATCCTCGAATTTTTTTTTGGCAAATCTCTCTCCGGTTTAATTAATTTTCATAAACGTTGCTTGTAAAGGAAATATTAAAATAATAATGTACGTGTTTTTTGTGCTATTTAAATAATATTTGAACATTATTATTATTCAATTATCAATCCTGTTACTCAACGATATATTCATTTTTCATTCTACGAAAAATTTTAATTGCTAGTTGCAAATGGGATTGACAATCGAAAAATTTTCATTATATGTAGAGATGACAATTTTTTTCCGTCTCACGGTGTACCGTCCCGATTCTATCCTGAATGGGGCGGCTTTTTCAAGTTTTTTTTTTCCGGCCCTTACCCCTCTCCGACTCCGATTTTTTTTACCGAGGATGGGGTGGGGACGGTATATATATCCTCCGTCCCGACCCCGCCCCGAAAAATATATATATAATAATTATTTATATTTTAATATAAATTAATATTTAAAAAATAATAATAAAATAAAAATATAACACTTATTTTAAGTAAAAAAAATTTATTTAAAAAAATTATATAATTAACTAATTAATAAAAAATAAAAAATAATTTTAATATTAGAAAAATAAAAAAAATATATAATGAAATTCGGGTATTGGGACAGGGTCGAGGATCCCCGTCTCCGTGTGATACGAAGACGGAGATTCAAAAAATTTTCCCATCAAGGTTCGGGGACAGGGGTCGGGGTACGGGATGGGGACGGAGAACTCCGCCCCGAACCCGCCCCATTGTCATCCCTAATTCTATGTAGAAATTTACTCCAAACGGAGCAGATGTTCTCCAATTTAACTCTCTATGGAGATGGGATGGAGAATTTTTTTTCTGTTGCGGACGGAAAAATTTTAAAATATTCTATTATATATATATATATATATATATATTAAATATATGAATAATTTTATAATAATTTTTTTAAAAATTAAATTATGCAAAAAAATTTATGTGAAATTAATTAATCAATTTAATAAAATTAAATCGTGACCGGTTAACTAATTTAATAATAAATCGGTCAAATTAGTTGATAATTTTTTAATCCGTTAATTGTGAATAATTTGACTAATTGATAAATCAATTATTTAAATTAATTGATAAATAAATTGATCAGACTAATTATATAATTAATCGCATTTAATCATATTAACATATTTAAAAATCGTTTAGTTGATAAATAAATTGATCATATCCCATTTTTTTACCAATTGATTATATAGTTAATTTAATTATTGATTATATATTATTTTTTAAATCCATTACGGGAAATGAGGCCAGGACTGGAATTAGTCCCCTGCCCCTGTTCATTGCCAAGCCTAGCTGCAAAAGGATAGAAAAAACCATCTATGCTTTAAATATTTTATTATTATTTTATAATTAATAGTTTATTATTTAATAGTTAGGTAATTTTTAATTTATGATTTTTTTAATCAGATTTGCAATAGACTTTTAAATAGAATCAAGTAAAATATATTTTGCATATTAATTTAGTAATATTTTATTTTGTGAATAACTTGATTATATTTTGTTTTAGAAACATGGAAAATCTTATTAGATGTTTTTTTAAAAAAATTGAAAAATGTCTAAAATATTAAATTATTTTGTATTGTAGTGTTTATAATAAAAAATCAAAAAATTATATCGAATTATCCTGAATTTTTTGGTTAATACAATACAAATATTTTTTTTAAGACTATACAAGACTTGAATTCAAATTTTTTTATCATTCTTTTATTTTTTTGTATTTCTGAATTTTTTTTGTTTCTATTTAGGAAAAAATATACGCATATATATATGAGTGACATCCGTATCGATATAGATAATATCTGTGTGGATATAGTGCTTCTGACAGTAAGATTTTTGTTCTCTTCTTTTATTTTGTATTTATTAAATATTAATTTATGTATTTAAATGGTTAATATTATATTTTTTAGAAGCTCAAAAAATATTATTCAAAACAAACAAAAAATGCCAAAACAAAAAAAGAGCAAATGATCAAATTATATCTCAATCAAGATCTCCCCCGTACACCCAACTAGAGTTAACAATTTATTTGTGTCATATCATAAAATGTATAAATTATGTTTAACACAAATATTACAATACGATTAACTAATTGTGTCAAAATTCAAAATATGTACACGACACAATTATAATTCGTATTGATACATTATATAAATAAACAAAATTAATTAAATTTGCCTAAATATGTACAAATTATACTACACGACATGTGTAAACTGTTTACATGATAATAATATGTTTAAAAAAAAAACTATATTGAATTATTCGAAATTTTTGAGTCAATACACTATAAATATTTTTTTTCAAGACAATAACAATACTTAAAATTTGAAATTTCTCACCTTTTTTTTAATTTTCTAATTTTTGTAAAATTTATTTTGTTTCTCTTTAAGGAAAGATATACGTTATGAGTGACATCTGCACAGATATAATGGATATAGTGCTTATAACAACAAGATTTTTGTTATCTCTTCTTTTCTTTTTTATTTATTGATTGATTAATATGATATTTTTTTGAAGTTCAAAAATCATTATTCAAAAAAGTACAAAGCAAAAAAAGAGCAAAGTATCAAATTAGATCTCGATCATCAAATGTCTCCCATAAACCCAATTAGAGCTGAAATTTTGTTCGTATCATATCTAAATGTATTGTGTCATGAAATGTATATAACCATGGTGTTGTAGTTAGAGGACCTTTTACTCTTGAGCTTAGCTACAGTACACGGCCCAATCCACCACGCTCCGCATTGCGCGAACGCATTACCTGACTTAAGGCATAAACCTCTAAAGCCTATGTATAAGGCCCCCAATTTTTTAGGGGCTTCTAATTTTTTTTCCATTAATATAAGTGTTTTGAATCGCAAGTTCGTTATTAATTATATAAAAGATAAAATTCTATTATTTTATTAGAATTTGAACATGTAACATTAAATTTAAACGATTGATTATTTGTAATAAGTTACCTTAAATAGCTACATAGAAAATTGATTTAATTTTATAGATAAATTTAGCTTTTATTGGTTAAAAGACTAACTAATAAATTGACTTAAATACAATTAACTTTTGGTTTTATATAATAAACTAAATCCTAAATACTTTTTATATCATTTTTTATTTGTTTATACATCTCGTTTTCTTTTTGAACAATTTATATCTCTTTCAACTTGCATAAAACAAAAAAAAATATTTTTTTATTTTTACTTTTTACACTTTTTTTTTAATATTGTGTAACTCACCTATTTAAGGTTAGTTTTTTTTAATTTTATAAAAGAATTAATTTTAGAAAACTTTAATTAGTGATTTTTCATCTTAAAAAGCAAGAAAAATAAATTTTGAAAAGCTTTAAAAATTTTGTTCATAACATTAAAGGATCCTTAATTAACTATTATCTAGTACCACATAAATTCTTAAGTTGACATTGGTATTGTATTGATACGACACTGCACGAGTAGATATGATTAACTAAATTTATTTAAATGCATACAGATTATACGACGCAACAAGTGTAAATTGATTACATGATAATGATACGTTTAAACACGACTTTTGATATGATTATACATGAAAAATATATAAAAAGTAAACAATAAAATTTACAAAAAAAAAAGAAATTTCACTCGCATTAAATTTTCCATATAAAAAAATTACAAAAAAAATTATTTAAAAAAATTACAAATAGAAAATATTACAAAAGCAAACTATACAACTAATTTGTTAATATTTATTTACATATATTAATATAATTAATTTTATCATAATGTCTTGTAAAGTTATTCATATATGAACTTATTATAAATATTTAAAAATATTACAACATATATTTGAATACTTGAAATAATTTAAATAATACAAAAATTATTAGATATTTTGCATAATTTAAATATGTCTAATCGTATCATAACAGATTAGGCAATTAAAACTCATTTATGACACGATTTTTTTATACCATAAATGTATTGACACATTTACAATATATATTCATTTAGTTCAAACACATATATGTATAAATTTGTATCTTGTCATGTTGTTTAATTAGATCGTACTTAAAATTATCAGCCATACACCCAATCTAAGATCCATGCTCAATTATAGCAATAGAAGAAAAAAAAACTTGAGACAATAACATAATTAAAAATATTAGAAAACTCTTGCTACACTACACTACATGCACATAATTTAGTTATCATTGTTAGAGAATGAACAATTAAATGAGCATATCTATTTATCTAATGGAAGAAAATACTAGAGAACACATTCCTTAGAATTTTGCAATCTTAAAAATTCCACCCAACTTAGCAAAGACAAATCATATGCATGAATAATATTAACAATTTCCAAGCAATTTTTAATTATTCCCACTTAATTATCTTATTTCTTAACTCAAATTAAAACCAAATTCTTTGTCTTTGTCTCTGCTAACACCAACTCTTTCTCAACATCACTACTTTTGTCTCAATCTATAGATTTTTGGACTCTAACTATTTCCTTTTCGTCATACATGTCTCTTAAACATCCATCCAACTTCAAACATCAAAAGCAAGGGACAAATGAGGGGTTAGATTTCATATCACTTGAAGAAAATATGTTGGGCTTTATGGGACTGGGTCGCCCATGTGGGCTTGATTCAGTCCAGATCTATATCTTATTATATAAGTGACAATTTTTCATATGGATGATAACCGGTTTCCCATGAGTTATAAAACTTAACTTCCATAAGAAAACTTCCTTAGAAATTCAGAAATTTTCGGAAAAGAAATTTCTTCATCTCCATTTAATTTAAGTGAGTCAAGACATTTGTACTGTAAAATCGAGTCTAGTTTTAGTAATTTAACTCTGTCCGAAGCATTAAAAACACACAATATACGTTCAACAAGTAAGTTTTCGTTGCCCAAAAATTCTTACATTAGTATCAGATGCCGATTTGTGCATTTTTGTGCTTCAAATTATGATTGAGATGATTTTTGAGTAATTAACTATAAAAATCTGAAATTTCTTCAATTTTTTGTGAAATTAATTCTTTAGTTTCATAGTTCGAATTTGGTATAGTTGGAAAGCTTTCATATCAAACTATCTAACGATCATTTTTGCATAATTTTTTATAAGTAGTTGAATTTTTATAATTTTTCAAAGTTTCTGATCGATTTTTTTTAATTTCTATAAACTGTCATTAAAAACGAATTCCACTCTCGAATAAAGGATGTTTTGTCTAACCACGGCGTAAACAACCTTAAAACAGACTAAAAGTGGTCACAGTAGATTTAAAACCGTAAAAGACGTATAAAATTCGAAAAAATGGTGAAAAATAACCTTCGAAAGGTGGCATGTGTACTACACGTGTCACCTCGGCATGTCACACACGAGTGGTTGGCATGACAGTGGTTGACTGACGGTTAATTCCACGTGTCCCTGACACGTGACACATTTAGCCACGTGGATTCCTCCAGTTGGTCTACGGAAACGTTGATGTGTCCGATTTTTTTAATTTTTCATAAACAATTTTTCTTAAATCTGTTTATAGAAAAAATATATATTTATATGCTTCTCTCTAAAAGCAGTTTTCAGAACTCAAAAAATTTAAAAATAATTTTTTTTTAAAAGCAATTTTTCCAAATAAATGTCAAAAAGATTTTAAATTAATTGAATCAAATTTTTTTTCTTGGACAATCACATCAAAAAGAGGATGCCATGTATACAGAGTGCCGCCGCATTTTTGCATCGAAAGACATTTGAAAAATAACATTAGTATGAATACTTGATGTAAATTTTTATAGGATATGGTAAAATTGTTAAAATTCAAAATAGTTTGGGTATTTTGTTAATTTTGAAATATTTCTCAGTATAAATATGACACGGACGCAGTTTGATATACCGAACGAGAAAGAGTGCATTATTATCTTGTCTAATCCTTAATTACGGTGTTTCTTTTTCTTTAAAGCGAGAGAAAATTTCTTTGAATGGTGAGTAACGTACAAGAAGACAGGGAGGAGAAGGAGCCGTACAAGGGAATGCGACTTGGTAGATACGAACTCGGAAGAACTCTCGGCGAAGGGAATTTCAGCAAGGTTAAATTAGCTAGGGACATTGAATCCGGCCATGCTTTTGCTGTTAAAATCTTCGAGAAGAACAGGATCATCCGTCTTAAGATCTCCGATCAGGTGTTTAATTTCTCTTTTATTTTTCTTTCTATTTTTCAAATTCAAACCAACAACCACTTCAGATATATCTCTATGGAGGTTCTCTCTCCTTTTCTATCGGATTTCGATTTCGATTTTTTTTTATCTTGTTCTTATTTCGCTCACGGTGATTAACTACAGATAAAGAGGGAAATTGCGACACTGAAGCTTCTAAAACATCCTAATGTTGTGAGATTATATGAGGTAAGCTCTTCCTCGCATCTTTATTTTCGTCAATGAATATACTTGCCTCCAAGGAAACGGAACGGATAATCCGTTACTTATCAGTTATCGCCTTCTATTTGGATTATGGAAGCTTTAATTTTTTGCAGATTATAATTTATAATAAGAAAACAATTATATATATATTTTTTGGTCCACTTGTTTTGGACGGATGCTTAATGTTTTTGAATTTGTTTTAACGAAGCAATTCTTGCATATTTTTTTTAATCCGCACTAATTCTGCAAGTCTTTCTCTTGCAATCTTTTTCACAAAATATCAGAATGTTTACAATTATAAAGTTTGCGATTAAGTAATATATAATTACACAATATGCGTCTTTAACCATCGCGATGCTGTATTCAGTTCCAAAAGAAAAAGAAAAAGAAAAAGAAAAAAAGAAAAAGAAAAAGAAAATCATCGCCATGCTGTAAATGGATGCAAATTGTAACTTTCGCACTGGTGATGTGGTGGGACATGTAGTGAATTGGGATCATGGGCCCATAAGGTGGAGGATAGAATTTTCCTAAGCTAGCCAAACCACACGTGGTTGGTGTGGCTTTAGAAAAACTCGCCGCTGGGATTGATTGGGTCGATCCAGAAACAGAATCAGAACCAGAACCAGAAAGAGTCCAGACCTGCAATTTACCAATTAGTCAATGCCATGTGATTGAAAAATATTTAATTTTATGGTTGGTCCCACGGCACAATGCCTCCTTATAAGATGTGTCTGGATTAGAATTGACGCCATTGGTTGGTGCTGCATCTGCAACTCAGTGACTGAGTGTAATTAAAGACATTGAATCATCCATGGACTTGAGCTGGACTCAAGTTGGATTCCCCTTCCTGCATATGTAAACCAAAAATGAAATTATGGGCTTGTGTTTTGTTCTTTTACAACAAATAATTTAGCACCTAAAACGGTTCTCTTTCATATTTCTCATATCATATGATCTAGATGCATGGACGCTATAATCCTACCTTGTTCATTTCCTTTTATAATCTATCCATTATTACTCGGATTGTTCTGACATGAATGAGCTTTTCCAAGCCTTGCACGAAGGAAAGCAAAATTTTGGCATCTCTTTAAAAACACATGATTAAATTTCTTGCAATCAGAATTAAAAACAAAGAAAAGAGGGTACTTAAGATTTTTGCATCACCAGATCGTTTTTTTGCCATATGATTAAATTTTAGCAATTGTAGAAAATATGGATGAGTACGTAGTTGGTGTAATCACATCATCGTCTTTCACCGAGATAACAATTTTGGGTGCAGGCCACAATATGGACAATGTTCTTGGATGTAACTCCTAATTACACGTATTGAAACTGACACAATTTGTGTTACCTGATTTGAATGATTGAAAAGTTAAAATAGGTTATTCAACATGTTAGATTTGTCATCCTGGACAGTTTTCCCCTTTTCTTGTTAAAACTTTGTCACGCTAGCATTGTCAACTATCACTGCATGACTGCCTACCATCATGTTAACAGAGACTTGGAGTTGCTCCTTATCATCGATATTTTACTAATTCTTCTTTTTGCACATATTCAATTGTTAGGTTACCAAATGAATTAATGTCATTTTGTACTAAATTACTAATTTTTATGACAAATATGCAGGTCTTGGCAAGCAAATCCAAGATTTACATAGTCCTAGAATATGTTAATGGAGGGGAATTGTTTGACAGAATAGTGAGACTCTTTATTGAAATAGTCTTCTGAGTTTCATGCCAGTAGAAATTTTTTGTTCAAACTGATCATTTAAAACATTCGTTCAATCCCTCTATCTTACAGGCATCCAAGGGAAAGCTTCCAGAAGCGCAGGGCCGGAAGCTTTTTCAGCAGCTGATTGACGGTGTCGGTTACTGTCACAACAAAGGTGTTTTCCATAGGGATCTGAAGGTTGTTTTCAGCACTTCTTGACGTATTATTATAAAATAATCTTTGAATTTGTTTATTCTTCTAAGTTCTAACAGAAATATAATGTTTTTTGTATGCAGCTAGAGAATGTTCTTATTGATGAAAAAGGGAATATAAAGATATCCGATTTTGGACTCGGTGCTTTACCCCAGCATTTTAGGGTATGCTTCCATACTAGACCAGATAGTGGAATTGTTTTCTTTTCTGCTAGCTGATTCCTTCGCTAAATGTCTGAACATTAGGACGATGGGTTACTGCATACAACCTGCGGAAGTCCAAACTATGTTGCACCTGAGGTTCTTGCAAATAGGGGTTACGATGGCACCACATCAGATATATGGTCATGTGGTGTTATTTTATACGTAATTCTCACAGGCTATCTCCCTTTTGATGATAGAAACCTTGCGGTTCTATATCAAAAGGTATCGATAATTTTTCTTTCATCCCTCATCCTTGACATAGTCCTCCAACCTTCTGCTTCAGAAAACATTTTGTGTTTGACTGTTTTGATAATTTCCAGATATTTAAGGGGGATGCTCAGATACCTAAATGGCTATCACCGGGTGCCCAAAACATGATAAGGGGAATTCTTGACCCAAACACAGTAACAAGAATAACAATGGCAGACATCAAGGCTGATGAATGGTTTAGGCAGAACTATACTCCTGCAGATCCTGCAGAAGAAGAAGATATGTACATTGACAATAAAGCTCTTCCAATGCACGATGCGGTATGATCCTAGGAAATTAATATGTTCTTTATTCAGCCCTTTGTTGCGATAATGGAAGGATCGTATTTTTGGTATAGTCGATGGAAGGGGAGAAGGCTCCGGGATCACCTATACTTATCAATGCCTTTCAGTTAATTGGGATGTCCTCATGCCTAGACCTCTCTGGTTTCTTCGAGAAAGAGGTGACTGAACACATAGCAGTTGTTTTCTGGCTTATATATTGACTAGAAAACCTGTTTGCGTAATTGAGGAACTTTTGGCTTGAACCAATATAGGATATTTCTGAGAGGAAGATCAGATTTACATCCAATCATTCCTTGAAAGATTTGCTTGAGAAGATAGAGGATATTGTAACGGAGATGGGATTTTGGATCCAAAAGAAAAATGGAAAGGTATTTTTTTTTTCTTTTTTAAATTTATATGCGACTTTCTCATTTTTATTCTCTGCCAGAATGCATAAAACGTAAATATGTGTGAAGTCAAATAATTTGGAATATTGACAGAGAAGTTCTAATTGATGATTATCCAGTTAAAAGTGGTGCAAGAGCACAAGGAGCAGAGAAGTTTGGGTAGCCTTTCTGTTGCTGCAGAGGTGAACAGATTTCTATATCCCTAATTGATACTTATCTAGTAATTATATGCCAATCATAATCAAATTATTCATGGAAAGTGATTATTGTTTTCCATGTATGGCATAGTATGACCGGATTGGTGTGAGAAGACCAGGTGTAGGCAAGAAAAATCAGATAGAAATTTGTTAGCAGCACTTTTATGGCTTCCTAACCAGATATTGACTTGTCAACTATCTTTCTAACTGTATCAGGTATTTGAAATTAGTCCATCACTGCATGTTGTTGAACTCCAAAAATCATGTGGAGACCCTTCAGTTTATAGACAAGTATTCTCTCTCTCTGCACATTTCTAGTTCTCTCTATCTTTTTCTCATTTACTCACTCACGCACATTCTCCCAATATGTGAATGCAGTTATGTAAAAAGCTATCAAATGATTTAAGCGTCCCCTAAGGCGAAGGATTGTTGGCCACATAAGTGTCAATTTCAGTCATTTTGCTCAATCAGGCAACCATCAAAGCATCTAGAGCCTTGGAGGGAAATTAATGCAGACTCTGTTTATATATATCTTCTCCGTAATATATGTGCTAGTATATGCCAATGCGTTTACGGTAGTTCAGGATGTGAAGTACCGTCTTCGTTTTCCTTTTTCTTTCCTTCCTTTTTTTCCCCTCTGTGAAATAGCTTCCTTTTCTTTTATGTTTTTAATTTTTGAAAAAAATTATTTACATTTTTTTAAGAGCCATTACGAAATTCTTTCATCAAATAAAGATACCGGTGGCACGTTTTCAGGTCTCTTTCAAATTTAAAATCCTTTTCGTATTCAAATTGGTAGGATTCTGGAACGATCATTCCATAACATGACTTGTAAAAGTGGAAATATCTTATATACCTTAAAAAAATGGCGAAAACAAATTCCAAGATTTGAGGAATGGAGATCACCTCAACAAAATAGTAACTATATAGGATCATTGAAGATTTCTACAAGATTCAGTCATAAATATTATCTCTTCCGAATCAAAGAACCAAAAACGCACTGGCAAATGCGGAGCAACATGCCAACGGCGGTGGAAAATATGCCAAAAAAACATCTCAACGAAATAACCTTCAAAAATCTTACGCAGATTCAAAATCGGCTTATCCCCACATGCGACAGGGAAATCCTTCGCTTTTGGTCGCTCCTCTATGTTATCAAATAGAGGACTTGTATGAAACTTGACACTTTTATCTTTGAGATGATTCTTGAATGTGAATTTATACTAAAAAGAGCCACTTCTCACTAGAATATACAAGAGGACTAAACTAAAAAATAATAAAAAAATAAAATAAAAGAGAAAAATTTCCATTCCTGTAGGAAAATATATAAAAGAAAATATAAGAAAAGAGATATTCCTATACTTAATAGGAGAAATATTTCTAATATGTACAAATTACAAAATTTTAGGATCATATTTATAATTACACTAACAAGGGGCAAAACAAAGAATTAGATAGATGGCTTTAAGATCTAGGTCTAACTTCTTATCCCACTCCTGGATCATTGTGTTACATGTTAAATTCTCCAGAACAAAAACAATATTCTAGAAACCCAATAGAAACATATGCATGAGAGCAACACTTAACACAAGAAACAAAGAAATTATTTACATAGTGGTAGTGTTTGTATATAAACCTTGATGTACTTAATACCTTGGCTTGCAAGCTTGTCATTGAGCTCCTTGCCATACACCTGAATTAAGCCACTGTTTTCTGTCGTTTTAAGTTTTTCATTAAACAGTCTTGTATCGATCATCTTTATTCTTTAAAGCTCGCATAAAGTCAACCTGAAAACGAAAAAAAAAAACAATATACAGGTGTAAGCGTTACAAACAAATAGAAATGTCACATGTGGAATACATCAAAATGGACTGTTTATGGTGTGTGATACACAAACTTCTATACCATATGTAGAAGCAACTGTCCAATGACTGTTGAGATTGTTGAAATCTAAAACAACAGGTTGTTATCAATTTTTAATATTCAGATATCAGATGTAAACTATCTCATTGAAATTTCCGACAGAATCACTTGTTCTCCTGGGGCACCAAGCTCTTCCATCACTTCCATAAGTTCCTCATTGCTGATCCGGCCATCACCATGCTTGTCAAAAAGCGATCACTCTGGTCGATATCAATACCTTTAGCAGATGGAATATCTCCAAGATGCAATGCTGCAAGTTCAGCAGCTGCCATCATTATAGCCTTGAGCTTCTTCCCCTGACATATCAAAAAACACAATCAGCTTCCAAAAGTTTAACCTTTTTAAGAAACTTTCTGAATCATGACATGTCTAGTGATAAGGTTCGTGCAGACGAATATTTTCAATAAGGCCACAATTAATTGTTGGGTGGGGCTGGAGAGTGACCATGGGCACACTGGTTTATGAAACTTGTCAAAAACAAAGAATCTCATTTATTGAAAAAGAGTAACAACCTCTCCTGGATCAGTAAGACCGCCCTTGTATAATGATTGAGATGCTGTTCCATTACTTGCCAGTATGTCCATCTCTGTAGTCCTTATTAGAATTTCCATCGGTGGTGTAGTCTTGCCATTGCCACTTACATCAACAGCCACGTGTAAAATCCTGTACCCATTAGCTTTAGGCTTGACAATATAGTCTTTAGTTATGTGCGGCATTTCTTTCCACAAGATCGTATAATTTCGCGTGTCCTGTAGCATGATTTTTCACCTGCTACTGAAATGTCTTGTCCAGACCTCGAACCTAGAATATCATTTACTTCTTCCAGCTCCCGACCATCTCTCAAGAGCTTTTTCATAGTGCTATACCGACATTTATAACAGCCTTTAATTGAGACATCCTCCTCCATGTCTGCTAAGATAGGATCAGCTTTTAGAGATTGAATGAGCTCATCCTTGTAAATATCTATTGGAGGCTTACTTCCTGTCTCATGGCTGCGTAACCGCGTATCCACATAGAGATATTAATATGGGAAGAGGTAGCGGAATGAGAGATCTTCCAGCTCCAGTGACAAGAAGTTAGTTCCAATAGCATGAGCCAAGGGGGCATGTATCATCATAATTTGAAGAGACATCATTAATTGCTTATACCTAGGTGTTGGTCAAACTACACATGCACCAGAAATAAATGACAATAAAGATGGACGATGCATCTTTTATTGACAAAATATTTGGTAGGTAAGATAGTAGGTGAAAATTGATCTTAACCATCCATTTGGTGGGTGGGGATTAATCTTGACCATATATTTGGTTGGTAAGATGGTAGGTGATGATTAATCTTGACCATACATTTGGTGGGTGAGATGGTAGGTGAGAAATGATCTCAACCATCCATCAAAGTAAGTGAGAATTAATCTTGATCGTCCATTGAGAAAGTGTAGGCCTATATATAGCCTTAGAAATTCATTTGTAAGGTATTCCATCTAAAAGTGAGAGAGAAGCATTAGTGAGAGGTTGTGAGCTATGAGTGTTTGTAAACACTTTGTAAATTTCTCTTCTTTCAGTAAAAGATCTGCAGCAGTCCGGAGACGTAGGCATAATTGGTCGAACTCCGTTATCAACTTGTGTGTCTTATTAGTCCGCATTTTCTTCGCTTTCTTATAAATTTGATTATAGGGAAATTAACGTCATTTCCCAACAATTGGTATCAGAGCATTGGTTGCGTTTTTCTTTCTTTTTTCGGGCGATTACTATTCACGTGAATAGTGAAATTGTGAATAGTAAAATTTGGTCAGTTGTACCAAATTATCCACGGAGGTGTTCTAATACACGGTGGTTCGCAAGAATTGTCAGAAACGATCCAAAGGAAGTCAAATTCGAGTGGAAGCGATGGCCGCAGACGAAGGAAAGGTGAAAATTGAGAAGTTCGATGGAGCAGACTTTGGCTTTTGGAAAATGCAAATAGAAGATTACTTGTATCAAAGAAATCTGTATCAACCTCTCTCAGGGAAGAAGCCAGAGGCTATGAAGGAAGAAGACTGGAGTCTTCTCGACAGACAAGCTCTCGGAGTTATCCGATTGACGTTATCCCGCAATGTTGCTTTCAACATAGCAAAGGAAAAGACCACGACAGGTCTTATGACGGCTCTCTCTAGTATGTATGAAAAGCCTTCAGCCTCAAACAAAGTGCACCTCATGAGGCGTTTATTCAACTTGCGAATGACAGAAGGTGCATCGGTAGCTCAACATCTCAATGAACTCAATACAGTCACAACCCAATTGAGTTCGGTTGGAATTGAATTTGATGAAGAACTACGAGCATTAATACTTTTGTCTTCTCTACCAGAAAGTTGGAATGCTACTGTCACGGCTGTGAGTAGCTCGTCGGGAAGCACTAAGTTGAAATTTGATGATGTTCGTGATTTGGTTCTCAGTGAAGAAATTCGACGGAGAGAGTCGGGTGAATCATCAACTTCTTCAGTTTTGCATACAGACTCAAGAGGAAGAAATTCAACCAGAGGCAATGGATGAGGCAAGTCAAACTACCGAGGTAAATCAAAGGACATGAGGTCCAAATCCAGGAATCCAAGTAATTTCCATAGTTCGAAAACTGTCGAATGTTGGAATTGTGGAAAGACTGGGCACTACAAAAATCAGTGCAAGAGTGCACCGAAGAACCAGGAAGCAAAGGTAGAGACAAATGTTGCTTCCACCTCTGGAGGCAATGACGCATTGATATGCTCTTTGGAAAGCAAAGAGGAGTCTTGGGTGTTAGACTCTGGAGCATCGTTCCATGCTACTTCACAGAAAGAATTCTTTGAAAGGTATGTCCCTGGAAACCTTGGAAAGGTATATCTTGGTGATGATCAACCTTGTGCTATTATAGGAAAAGGTGTAGTAAAGATTAAGTTGAACAGATCTGTTTGGAAGCTGAAGGATGTTAGACATATTCCCGACCTGAGAAAGAATTTAATCTCAATAGGGCAGTTGGCTAGCGAAGGCTACACTACGATCTTCCATGGTGATAATTGGAAGATTTCAAAGGGAGCAATGACGGTTACTCGAGGCAAAAAGAATGACACTCTTTACATGACAGCGGGAGCACGCTGTTCAATCATAGTTGCAGCTAGCAATGAAAATTCTAATTTATGGCACCAGAGACTAGGCCATATGAGTGAAAAAGGAATGAAGATTATGCATTTGAAGGGGAAACTTCCAGGTCTACAGTCAGTGGAGATAGACACGTGCGAAGATTGCATACTTGGAAAGCAGAAAATGGTCAGCTTTCAAACAAGTGGCAGAACCCCAAAGAAAGAAAGGCTAGAGATAGTTCACTCTGATGTTTGGGGATCAACGACTGTCTCATCCATTGGTGGGAAACACTACTTCGTGACTTTCATCGATGATCACTCTTGGAAGGTATGAGTTTACTTTCTAAAATATAAGTCCGAAGTGTTCGAGGCTTTCAGAAGATGGAAAACTATGGTTGAAAATGAGACAGGTCTGAAGATTAAAAAGCTCCGAACTGACAATGGTGGTGAATATGAAGACACCAGATTCAAAAATTTTTGCTATGAGCACGACATTAGAATGGAGAGATCGTGCCAGGTACACCTCAACACAATGGTGTAGCTGAACGTATGAACCGAACGTTGACAGAAAGAGCTAGAAGCATTCGTACAGTTCTGGGCAGAAGCAGTCAACACAGCAGCTTACTTAATCAATCGAGGACCATCGGTTCCATTGGAGCACAGAATACCAGAGGAGGTATGGAGCCAAAAAGAGATAAAACTATCACATTTAAAAGTTTTTGGTTGTGTAGCATATGTGCATATCAGTGATCAAGGAAGGAATAAGCTTGATCCAAAATCCAAGAAATGCACTCTCATCGGCTATGGTGAGGATGAGTTTGGCTATCGTATTTGGGATGACGAAAACAAAAAGGTCATCCATAGCAGAGATGTGATTTTTGACGAAAGGGTGATGTACAAGGACATGCATAAAACAGTCGCCATCAACTCAGAACAGAATGAGTCAGTATTTACAGATGCAGATGATGTCCCAGTTAGTTCCGTGACGGAACCCATTGTAGCAAGTCCTCAGCCAGAGGAACTTGTTGGACCAAGCAGTGCGCATCAATCCGACACACCACAACCTCCTACTCCATCTCCTGTATTAAGAAGGTATTCTCGGCCTCATGTGCCTAACAGGAGATACATGAACTATCTGTTATTGACTGATGGAGGTGAGCTTGAATGCTATGATGAAGCTTGTCAGACTGGAGATACTAGTAAGTGGGAGTTTGCCATGAAAGACGAGATGAAGTCTCTGATCTCTAACCAGACATGGGAACTAGCTGAGTTACCTATGGGGAAGAAGACACTTTATAATAAATGGGTGTACCGGGTAAAAGAAGAGCATGATGGTCTCAAAAGATACAAAGCCCGACTTGTTGTCAAAGGATTCCAGCAGAAGGAAGGAGTTGACTATACCAATATTTTTGCTCCCGTTGTGAAGCTCAATACTATTAGAACAGTATTGAGTATTGTGGCTATTGAAGATCTTCATCTTGAATAGCTGGATGTGAAAATAACATTTCTTCACGAAGACTTAGATGAAGAAATATACATGCATTAGCCAGAAGGTTTCTCAGAAAAAGGGAAGGAGAACATGGTGTGCAGACTCAAAAAAGAGTTTGTATGGCCTGAAACAAGCCCCAAGACAGTGGTACAGAAAGTTTGACAGCTTTATGCACAAGGAAGATTTCCAGAAGTGCAATGCCGACCATTGTTGCTACTTCAAGAGATATATATCAAGTTATATCATTTTGCTACTTTATGTCGATGATATGTTAGTAGCAGGTTCAAATATGAATGATATCAGAAGGTTGAAGCAACAATTGTCAAAAGAGTTTGACATGAAAGACTTGGGTCCAGCAAAGAAGATTATTGGAATGTAAATCACAAGAGATAAGCAGAAAGGGTTCTTGCAGTTATCTCAAGCAGAGTACATCAACCGTGTTTTGCAGAGATTCAACATGAGCAACGCCAAGCCAGGTAACACACCCTTGGCTAGTCATTTTCGCCTATCCAAGAATCAATCCCATCAAACGGGGGAAGAGAGAGAATTCATGGCTAAGGTTCCTTATGCCTCAGCTATTGGAAGTTTGATGTATGCAATGGTCTGTACTAGAACAGATATTGGTCATGCAGTGGGAGTTGTTAGCAGATTTATGTCAAATCCAGGAAAAGCTCATTGGGAAGCAGTCAAGTGGATTTTGAGGTATTTACGAGGCACCACGGAGAAGTGTCTGTACTTTGGTAAAGGAGAGTTAAAAGTACAAGGCTACGTAAATGCAGACTTTGGAGGAGAAGTCGATCACCGAAGAAGCACCATCGGTTATATATTCACTGTTGGAACTACAACTTTTAGTTGGATGTCACAAATACAAAATATTGTCACTTTATCCACTACAGAGTCTGAGTATGTAGCAGTGACTGAAGCTAGTAAAGAGATGATATGACTTCAAGGTTTGTTAACTGAGTTGGGATTCAAAAAGGAGAAGAATATTTTGCATAATGATAGTCAAAGTGCGATACACTTGACGAAAAATTCAGCATTTCATTCCAGAACCAAGCATATTGGGCTTCGTTACCACTTCATCAGATCTTTATTGGAAGATGATATGTTAGTACTGGAGAAGATTCAAGGAAGCAGGAATCTAGCGGATATGTTGACAAAGGCGGTGACTATCGACAAACTGAAGTTGTGCTCAACTTCAGTTGGTCTGCTAGAGTAACAAGACCAGAAAGGCTGGTGCATTGATCGAGGTGTGAAGACAGATTGAAACTAGTCTTCAAGTGGGAGATTGTTGGTCAAACTACACATGCACCATAAATAAATGACAATAAAGATGGACGGTGCATCTTTTATTGACAAAATATTTGGTAGGTAAGATGGTAGGTGAAAATTGATCTTGACCATCCATTTGGTGGGTGGGGATTAATCTTGACCATATATTTGGTTGGTAAGATGGTAGGTGAGGATTAATCTTGACCATACATTTGGTGGGTGAGATGGTAGGTGAGAAATGATCTCAACCATCCATCAAAATATGTGAGAATTAATCTTAATCGTCCATTGAGAAAATGTAAGCCTATATATAGCCTTAGAAATTCATTTATAAGGTATTCCATCTAAAAGTGAGAGAGAAGCATTAGTGAGAGGTTGTGAGTTGTGAGTGTTTGTAAACACTTTGTAAATTTCTCTTTTTTCAGTAAAAGATCTGCAGTAGTCCGGAGACGTACGCATAATTGACCGAACTCCGTTATCAATTTGTGTGTCTTATTAGTCTGTATTTTCTTCACTTTCTTATAAATCTGATTATAGGAAAATTAGCGTCATTTCCCAACACTAATGATCTAAATGTCTTGTCATATCAAGCTTGCAAGCCAAGTCTAGAATCAAGGCTCGAATATGATAGTATGTAAGGCAGAACTTTCTTAATGAAGCAGCGATGTCATCATCCAAAACTTCAAATCTTGAAGGTATGTTCTTCACACGCAAGTATTCATGGAGCAGATGAGCAGTACCGGTACCTATGCGATCTCTGACTTCATGTATGGAAATTGCACCGGTCTCGAAAATTTGTGTCAATATGCTAGCTGATATAACTTCTGCATCCGACTGAAAATTTTAAACTTCATTACCTAAAAGAAGCTTAAGATAAACATAAGGGTAAAAAGTGAATTAAATTAATCTAAACGAACGAGGATTGAAGAAAGGGCAATCAAAAGGACAAAGCATAAAGTCAAAAACTTGTGACAGTATGCTAACGGGAAATAACAGCTGCAATGCATCCATCAGCGAAAATCAAACTTTATTTTCTAATAAAGCTTTATATAAGCATAAGGATAAGAACAACAAAGTCAATTAATTTAAATGAATGAGGATCGAAGAAAGGGCAATGAAAAGGACAAAGCACAAACTCATTTGCCAAGCTTGCCCAGACTGAATCCCATCGGACAGAGTTTGGTTAAACTCATGTTATGTGGATTCTTATTGGATAGCAGTACTGAAAAGTATAAATCCAGTTATCCCATTAAATTAAAGTACAGTAAAGAAGAGAGCAGCAAAAGTAAAAGAATTAAAGGCTTGAAATTTTTACAGCAAAGGTAGAAAGACATTGATAGGTTAAATACAGGGCGTAAGTGGTAGGTTAGGGGGTAATCATAAATGGGTAGCGGAAATACCTGAAGATTAGCGAGTAAAAGAGCAACGAAACAAGGCCTTGTAGAGAGGAGAGCGGCCATCAGGAGCAATAGGTAAATTGTGAAGAATAGGAATGGAAAGCTTAAGAGCCTTGCAGAGAATCCGAGAAGAGTTGGTTAAAAGCACATTCATCCTCTCGGTGAGCTGGTTGAAAGCTCCCACCAGCCTGCTCCAGCGCCCCTGTCGCTCTCGGAACATTCATCAATCTCCGTCTCAGATTAAGAGGCCACACCCCAACCCCCACTACACCATGTTTTGGACTTGTAATCATCTTATTAATCGGGAGATGTCGTGGAGGTGGAGGTGGAGCAGCAGGAGGACAGACCTCCATCACTAATACAATCAGTTTTCTCTGCTTTCTTTGCTTTGCTTTCCTTCACAATTTCTTGCGCTATAACTGGTCTCATCCCGAACTACGTGTTATTTTTTCATTTGTCTATTCACAAAACGACAGTTTCAGGGAGTATTTTTGGCATTTTTCTAAGAACGGTGCCGTTTAGATTCCTTGTAGTTAATAGTTTCCAAAATTTGCCCTTTCCCCGTCCTGAAGGCTAAAACCCTTGCCCCTCTTCCAACAGAAGAACTCACTCTTCCTTCTCTGCACAGCAGTGCACTATGTTCGCCCGTGGCCTTGGGTTGGGTTCCCAAAGAAAAAAAAATTAATTGCAGTGTTTTCCCATTATTAACAATCTCTCCATAATCTGCTCATAGATTTCATATTGTGTTGCCAACAGGGCCTTGTCGGCCATGTCGAGAGGCCTCGTTTCTCGTTTCCACCAGCTTCTTTCACTTTCTCCTAAAACCACATCGCCACCGCCACCACCACCACCAGCGCCCCCAGACACACTCGTTTTCTTTAGAAGTATCAACACTGAATCTTTAGTCGACGGTTCCCATATCCAAAACCAGCAGGTTCGGGTCATCGAAGCAAAGCCCGGGTTCATGACCCCCAATTCTAAGCGAACTGGAGTTGTTGCTCTCAAGTGCGGAATGACTGCTCTTTGGGATAAATGGGGGAAGCGAGTTCCCATTACTGTTCTCTTTGTTGACGATAACATCGTTACTCAGGTCAAGACTATTGAGAAGGAAGGCCATTTTGCTTTACAGGTACCACTTTCTGCTGCTGTCATTATTAAACCATATTCCTCTCATTTCCCATTGAGTTCAATTTTTACATCTTTTTTCTTACTCCTTATTCTGGTTCCTCAAAGTACAAGAATAGGATTAACATCATGCCCTTTGTGTTTAATATTATTTTTGTTGTTGTCTTGTGGTGCTAGTCAGATCGGTTATGGCCACAAGAAGGCTAAACATTTGACTAAACCTGAAGTGGGTCATTTCAGAGCTCATGATGTTCCATTGAAGAGGAAATTGAGAGAGTTTCCTGTGTCAGAAGACGCTCTTGTCCCCGTTGGTACTTCCATTGGCGTTCGCCATTTTGTTCCGGGTCAATTCGTTGATGTCACCGGAATCACCAGGGGGAAGGGGTTTCAGGTGATTTATCTTTTTCTTTTATATCTTTTGCAACTGTTGCCACTTCTCCCCGTTGATATGATTTGAATATCTTTGGATTCTAATTGAATGACATTTAAACTTCTGATTCAATGAATTCTTTTGATGTTTCGTAATATTAATTTGATTCTTTCATATGAAGAGCTCCAATAAAGCTTTATGAGTTCCTTCAATTCCATTGTTGATTCTTTCGTAATATTAAAAGATGATTTACGAGTTCCTTCAATTCCATTGTTGATAATCATTGTTCGTCTTTGAAAAGACTAAAATGTTAATTTATTTGTCACATTGCCTTTGACATGTCTTATTGATTCATTTTCTCCCTTCAGGGTGGTATGAAAAGATATGGATTTAAAGGAATGCCAGCTAGTCATGGTGCATCTTTGTCACATCGAAGTATTGGTTCTACTGGTCAGAGGGATGCTCCTGGAAAGGTGTGTATCACTTTTCTAACTGGTAAATGTTTTCTGCTACTTGTCATCATATTGGAAGCTGTTGCCATCTGATTTCAACTGTTCGCTCATACAGTAGAGGTTGTACAGTTTTCATTCCTTGGTGAGGTTAAGATCAACAGGGATCAGGGATATACTGCTTTATTTTTGCAATTTAGATATCACGCATATTAAGAGGGGATTAAAGAACTAGTTTACTTTGTGCATTCTTTGAAATTTCAATTGTGTGAAGATTCTGTCTTTTAAGGGGCCTTGCCCTAATCATAATATTTTTGCATGTTACGTGTGGAGCGATGGTCATTCAGTGAAGGGTGTCAGGACTCATGAGTCACCATTCACCAGTCCCTGATCAGTTTAATATTTTTGTGCTATCTCTAGAACACAGAAATTTCTTAGACCATTGTCTAAAGAGTTGTGGCTGAACTAATGTATACTTGAATAGGGGTCTATTAATAATTAGGTAAAAATGGTGTTCTTCAAAGTTAAGACTTTACAGGGGCAGAATATTTGCAATTTGTCAACATCTTCTTTTGAAAGTTTGAATTGATTATTTTTCTTCTGCATAGAGCTTGTGCCTGCAATGCTAATTGCCGAATCACAAGGTGTAACCTGGAAGTTTGGCCAGAACCTTCTGGATCACTGAAAACTTGATCCTTTCAACTGTTCTAGCATTTTTTTTCATGATATTTGCCTTTTTTCCCTGGAAGGATATCATGTAATGATGAAGGCTCCATCCATATTATTTGACTAAACTAAGTACTTATCCTGATCTAAGTGATCAAGTTCTTGAATTCTCTGTCCTTTTTATTCCCAAGGCCATAGTCATGGTATAGATTGGTAAGTGCGCTTTTTGTGTTACTTTACTGTGCTAAACTGAGTATTTGTCATGAATAAGGATCAGCATCATGTACTCTCCTTCCTTTTCATTCCCCAGGCCTGTGTTCTATGTGTGGATTAATTAATGTACATATTTTGTTACTTGTTGTTCTAAATTAAGTATTTATTATGAACTCTCCCCCTTTTCCATTCTCGTGGCCATATTCTTTGTATGAATTAGTAAATGCACTTTATTAGTCATTTGTTAGAAACTGTACTTTTTAAATTTGTTCGCCACATCCTCTGATTAATGGTTTCTTCCAGTATATTGGCACAGATTTTCCTGCATTTAAATGCCCTCAAGTTGTAAAAATTATTTGTCTTTTGGCAGGTTTTTAAAGGAAAAAAGATGCCTGGGCACATGGGTGCAGTGCAGAGAACGGTGAAAAATGTATGGATCTACAAAATAGATCCTGCAAGGAATTTGATGTGGGTGAGAGGCCAGGTGTGATTTTCTTAACTTTTTCTCCCACTAGTTTTGCTTGAAAATTTTGATGGAAGGAATGAGACAGTCTGTGCAAAATGTTCGCACATCAATGGTCTAGCTTTGCTATACTGTATTTTAAATCATATCTAACTCATGTTGTAATAGGCTATTTGAGAGTATTAATATTATCTAAAGCGTTCTAAAGGGCTAGGAACTGTAAGTTGGGAAAAGGATTGTTGATAATGATTACATAGTACTTCTTTCCCATGTTCTGTTTCCGCACATATGATCTCATGTATATTTTACCTGATCAAAATTTAAGAAAAGGAGAAAATTGGAGAAAAGAAGAAAGTGACAAGGGTTTTGATTATTCTTCCTCTATATTTCTCTCGTATTATAACTATGATGCTGATTTCAATTCTTTACAGGTTCCTGGCGCAGAAGGGAACTTTGTACTTATAAAAGATGCTGTTTACAAGAAACCTAATATCTCATTACTTCCATTCCCTACTTCGTTTACGGCAGAAGACGAGGATACATTTGAACCTCTAATTGCTGATCTTGGAGATACGGATCCATTTTTGGCTGCAGAATAATTTATTTGTTGAAATGTTGGTTTTAGGACGAAGTGCCTTGCTAGTCACAAATTTATACATGGAAGTTCAGAGAGCAAGATAGGATTTAATTTAGAGCAATCTGCTGAGGCTGATAATTCAGGACTGATCTGCAGGGCATGTAATTTTGGTCATTTTCATTTAAGATTCATAAAGTGAGATGTGGGAATCTTGTTTGAAATAAATATGGAACTTGGATTTCAGGCCTGTTGGTTAGCGTCCATTGTAAAATTTTTGCCAAGTCACTGCTTTGAGCTCTTGATAACGCTTTTGTTAACGTTGCTCGTTGAATCTCCGGCTGGCGTTATGTATCATTTAATGATTTTGATCATTTATGGTTTGATGTTGATTTGGGGTTGGAAGTGAAAAATGGGAATGTGCTTGGTTCCAGGTTAGACCAAATTCTTGCGTTTGGTAAGTGACAAAAGAGTGGGAGAGAGATCATGGAAGCAAGGGGCAGGTTGGTTCTCCAAGTGGAAGCAATATTTGCAGTTTGCACAATAGAAGAAAAATGAAGATGCCAACAACAATTGGGTTAATAAGAATGAACAAATTTCAGTTCAGGGAAAAAAAAAAAAAGAATTAACAAATTGGAAAGCGTTGTCATGGTGCACTTCTAGACTCTAGCTGTTGTCATGCAACCATTGTTATGATAATTATTTAATTATAGGTTGGCAGGGAAATTCCAACTCATTTAAAGCTCTGCTGAAGCTGTAATTTGTTTTCCGAATTTCTTAACTATAGCCAATTTAATTCTAAACCAATAAACTTTTTTTTTTTTTTAATTTCAAGATTGAATTCTAATTTAGTTCAGGGGCTATTTATACAATTTACCCTTAATTATTATGAATAACTTCAATCTTATTTCGTCATAAGTAATAATTAAATTATTGTTAAATTATTAATTTATAATAAATCGATTGTGTAAAAAAAAAATTCCATCAGAAAAGGCCATTGCTAAAGTCTATGAAAAATTAGAAACTAAAGAAAAATCCAAAATCAATTCTTAATGCCAGTTTTCCAGAGCACCGATAATACTCTTTTGGTTCATTCATACTTATACCACTGATCTCTGTCCCTCTCTCTGTCTGTATTTTCTTTTTGTTTAGGGTTACCGACGCAGTCGGGAGAGATTAATTCCTCGATGCAACTCAGTTTTTGTTTTTAATTTCAATTAGTGATGAACGGAGGCCACCACTCCAAATGCGGTGGTTGCGGTGGCGAGAGTGTTTGGGTCCTACACAACGTCCGTCATAGAGGCGTATACCGTCGCTTCTGCACCAATTGCATCCTCAAGAGCCACCAGGCCCTTTTCTGCCCTTTCTGCTTCCAAGTCTACGACGACTCTCTTCCCCCTCACGACCGCCTCATGTGCCTCAAATGCCCTTCAATCTCCCACCTCTCCTGCGTCCCCTGCACCCACCCTCACTCTCCTCCTTCCTTTCTCTGCCCTTCTTGCTCCACCCCTAATTTCTCCTTCTTTAACCTCAAAGACGACGCCGCTAAGCCAATTGATAAGGACTCCGCCAGAGCACTCGTCTCTGCTGCCGAAATTGCAGCCGCCTCTATGACAAAAGCCGCTGCTCTCGCCAGGATTGAAGCCGAGAGGAGGGTCAAAGAAGCTGCCCTAGCTAAGAAGAGAGCAAGAGAAGCTTTGGAAAGACTCGCTTTCTTGGCTGCCAAAGAGAGAGATTCCAAAAGAACTCCCTATGTGGGCGTTAAAGTGAGTAATAATAACAAGAAGCGGATTCTGGCTGATGGGGTAATGGGACAAGACCAATCAACAGATGTTGCTTTGCAAGGACATATGGGGAGTAAGGGGTTGTATTCTGCTTCCCCTGCTGTTAATGTTAGTGCCAGTGCAAGAAAGTTGAAACGCCAGTAATGGGTAATCTGCTTCTGGCTCCTCTCTCCATCTTTCATGTTAAAAGCTGGTTTATTTTTCTTCAAAACAATTAACTGTGCCCTTGCATGTTCTTGTAAAGATGATTCTCTCTTTAGAATAGGAGTTTGTAGTTGATGTTCCTCGCTGTTTTCTAGCCACTCTGTATTTTCCGAAGACCAGTTTTTTCCCTGTAGTATTCTGTCAGATTTCATTGTTCTGAATTTCCTCGAATCATTTGCTGCTGTGTTATTTCAATCAATCTCTTCTTCCTTAGTTTTTCTGCAAGTATCAGATGATTAGGTTGGGTCTGGGAACATCTTCTGAGATCATTTGTCCACTCTTATCTCATCAAACAAAGATAATTTTATTTACTTTCGAACACGAAATATCATTCATGCAATGAAGTAAACACCAATCATATTGTTGTTTCATGTATTTACCAATATATCTCATGTTGTCGGAATTCATTTGGAAATGACATATACTAATTTTGATGTAATTTCTCGTAGTTCGAGTGTGTAGTGATCATTAGAGAGTTTTGGTCAGATTTTATAATATTGGATGAGCAACAAAGGCGGCTCTGATGACATTTGTGGAGTTTCTTATTCTACGGTAGTTTTTTTTGTGAGCTTAGCTCACCCTTTGTTACCAAAAAAAAAAAAAGAAAAAGCGGCTCTGATGAAATCTAAAGGGGTGGCACTTAGATTGCGAGCAACTGTGAAGACACAGTCAACACATAGATACATGTGATCTGTTATTGAAGTTGAAGTAAGGAGATGGTGATCATCATCCACATTTTCATCTTCAACAGAGATGGCTTTAAGGGCTAAGCTTCCTATAAGACCGTCGCATAAACCTACAAAAATGAAAATGGAGATTCCTCCCACGATAACTTGACAACTTTCATCTTCAAGGGTATATTAGTTTAGTGTAGTTTTTGTGCACAAATGAAGCTGAGGTTATAGAGAGGAAAGTGAAGGTTGTTAAGATAGAGTATTCTTATCCATCTATTTCCCGAAATAAGTTCCCACTCATCCATAATTCATGGCTATTTTCTGAATCTCTTAGATACAACGCAACATATTTTTATTGATTAATTATAATTATCGTTAAGAGTTGGCAACTGGCATCTCTAGAACCAAAATGAAAAATCCTCACTGCGACTTAGCATTCTAATTATGTATCACAGTAATCAAAATTTGAGCAACTCTAATACTTAAAGCAGCATCCTTGTCCTAAGATAAAGCAACCCTTTTAACACATGAACGGCATCAACCCCTCTATACCGCGTCTGCCTTTTGGACAACTTTTTTGCTTTGGTTAATTTTTTTCAATTTTTTTCCTGTTAAGTTAACTTTTAATCTACAATTACTTTGCTCCATTTCACTTTAATAGACTTATGTTTTCTCTTTGCATAGATCATTTTAAGTTTATAATAGAAATTCATGATAAATAAAACTATATAAAAAATAAAAATAATGTTTTTTGAAAATAAAATCAGGTAAAATGGTCATAAATCCAAAATTTGCATACTTATTTCATCCAAAAATTAATTTTTAGGACAAATTATGATGGTAAAAAATTCCATAAGCGAATTGATAATATATCCATTTTTAGCCCATCCTTCAAAAGCAGTTTAGTTATTATTTCTTATTACTTTTTCCCTTTTTTTCATCTGTTCTGTGGTTAATTGTATAGTTTAGTTGATTTTTTTAATTTTTTAATATGCTCTTATTTAATGTGATTTATTATTCCTAAATGTGAAGTATATAAATTATTATTTTTTTTAATTTTTTAATATGTTCCTGAATGATGTGTAGGAATATTATATATTAAAAGCTTAAGTAAAATATATAATGTCAATTGAAGTAATTAATTTTTTTTATCTTTATGAAAATGAAAATTGAAAATTAAGTGTATGTTTATGACACGAGGAAGTTATAAGTATGTGGAAATAGACTCATGGAGCGTATTTTCACAAATCCCTTCAAGTATCGCATGTGTGGTAGCTAAGAATTCAAAGCCACACAGTGATTCAGTGAGATATCCTAAGAGAAAAAGATGGCCTCGCTGCGGCTCCCTCAAGTGTCTTTTCCACACTCTTCTAACACGCCCAAGTTTCACTCTTCACCAATTCAAGGCCTCAATAAATGCTCAACTATGTCGCTACTAAGGCAATATCATTCCCAAGTTATCCGACTTGGTCTTTCCACTGATAATGATGTCACGGGCCGCCTCATCAAGTTTTGTGCCCTCTCCAACAACGGTGATTTGCTTTACGCCATGAAGCTGTTCAGCACAATTCCTGACCCGGACGCCTTCATTTATAACACCATCATCAAAGCCTACCTTCAATCCCACTTACCCAAAGACTGCATTTTTCTCTACTCCCAGATGTTGCAAGACTCTGTCATGCCCAGTGATTTCACTTTCCCTTGTGTTATTAGAGCTTGTTGTTTCAATGATGGTCTTGAGGAAGGGAAACAAATTCATGCTCAAGTTTTGAAATTTGGGTTTGGAGCTCATGAATTTTCTTCAAACAATTTGATTTATATGTATGCAAAGTTTGAAGCTTTGGAGGAAGCAAGGCGTGTCTTTGATAACATGCCAGGGCAAAGTTTTGTCTCCTGGACTAGTATGATTTCTGGGTATTCTCAGTGGGGATTTGTTGATGAAGCTTTTCAAGTTTTTCAGTTGATGCCTGAAAGGAATTCTGCTTCTTGGAATGCCATGATTGCTGCATATGTAAAAAGCAACCGTTTTCATGAAGCATTTGCTTTGTTCGATATGATGAGAACAGAGGTGGTTGTTTTGGACAAGTTTGTGGCGGCTACTATGTTGTCGGCTTGTACTGGATTAGGTGCTTTAGAGCAAGGAAAGTGGATCCATGGTTACATTGAGAAGAATGGAATTGAAATTGACTCCAAACTTGCTACAACAATAATTGACATGTATTGTAAATGTGGTAGCTTAGAAAAGGGTTTTGAATTTTTCACCAGTTTGCCTCATAAACAAATCTCTACATGGAATTGCATGATTGGCGGGATGGCAATGCATGGTAAAGGAGAGACTGCAATTGAGCTATTTAGGGAGATGGAGAGGCAGATGGCAGTTCCTGATAACATTACTTTTGTGAATCTCCTCACAGCTTGTGCTCATTCAGGTTTAGTTGAGGAGGGCCGTTTTTATTTTTCTTACATGACTCGAGTTCATGGAATCGAACCCAGGACTGAGCATTTTGGATGCATGGTTGACTTACTTGGTAGAGTTGGAATGGTGAAGGAAGCAAGAGAGCTCATTGACATCATGCCTATGGGCCCTGATGCAACCGTACTAGGTGCTCTTCTCGGAGCCTGCAAGAACCACAGAAACATAGAGTTAGGAGAGCAAATTGGGAAAACAGTGATTCAACTGGAACCTAACAACAGCGGGCGCTATGTGCTATTGGCTAATTTATATGCCAATGCTGGTAAATGGGAAAACGTTGCTAAAGTGAGGAAATTGATGAATGATAGGGGGATAAAGAAGACTCCAGGTTTTTCCATGATCGAGTTACAAGGCACTGTAAATGAATTCATTTCAGGTAGAATAAATCATCCTGAA
Source organism: Triadica sebifera (assembly GCA_023653625.1). Lineage (NCBI taxonomy): Eukaryota > Viridiplantae > Streptophyta > Magnoliopsida > Malpighiales > Euphorbiaceae > Triadica > Triadica sebifera. The sequence continues at coordinate 300,781 of CM042897.1, forward strand.
TCTAGAAAAATATATGCTCAAGTTGATGAGATGCTGGAGTGTATAGAAGGTGTGGGCTATGTGCCTGACACGAAGCAGGTGCTACATGAGCTTGATGAGGAGGACAAGGAGAAAACCTTGCACTACCATAGTGAGAAACTTGCCATAGCATTTGGATTGCTGAATACAAAATCTGGGGAAATTCTTCGAATCTCAAAAAACTTGCGCATATGTGAAGATTGTCATGAAGCAAGCAAGCTTATTTCACTGGTGTTTAATAGAGGAATAGTCATTAGAGACAGGCATCGGTTTCACCATTTTGAAAAGGGTCACTGCTCATGCAAGGACTACTGGTAATAGTAAATATTAAATAAAAACAGCCCAAGATCATCTAAATCCAACCCGGCATCATTTTACTGTCAAAACTGACATTAACTACAGTAATACATCATATTTGGGGCGACATTATGACAATGACATTCTAGTTAAAAAAAAATTGATTTCATGTTGCTGGAAGTTATAGGAAAAAGGAAAAAAGAAGAAGAAATTTGGGCCAAAAATAAGCTGTGTGTGAGCTTCTTTTTTTTTTTTTTTAATATATTTAATGATTTTTATTATATTTAAATAATTTTTTTTATAAACATATTTAAATAAATAATTTGTATTAATATATTTGAATAATTATTTTTAATTAATAAGCTGATGTTCAATTAATATTTTTATTTGGTGTTACAATATAAAATAAAGTATAAATAAAAATATATATACATTGGCATAACTATATAGAATATTTTTTTTAGTATAAAAAATAATGTAATAAATTGAAAATAAGTTTATTATAATTATACAATTTTAACGTAAAAATTACATTAATATAGTATTTTGGGTTGTTGATGGGTTGTTGATGAGCTAATATGGAAAATGGAGTGGACCTACTGGCAGGGAAAGTGTGTTTCTGAGGGAGTTTACCTTTCTTGACCAGTAAAGGCAAGGAGGAATCGTTATGAGATGGTGAATATGGTGGATAATTGTCAATGCAAGTATAAACTAACCATTTCCCCCCCTTTATTTTTTCTTCCTCTATCTTCTCTCTCTCTCTCTCTCTTCCCTTTATTTTTTCCAATAGAAAATCCCCAATTTCTTTCTCCCTCTCTCTCCGTGTCGAAATTAGACTTCCAGCACAGGTCTTATTCAATCATTTTTATCCCAGGTAAGCCTCTTTACGACAAGGCGGTTCTTCTGATCAAGTGCTTCGCCGCCGGAGTCATTCTCTCCACCTCTTTGGTGCACGTTCTCCCTGACGCCTACGAAACCCTCGCCGATTGCCACGTGGAGTCCAAGCATCCTTGGAGAGATTTCCCTTTCGCCGGATTTGTTACCTTAATCAGTGCTTTGCTTGCTCTGTTCGTCGATATAACAGCGGAAGCAATAAGCCGAGTGCGGAGTATACTCCACTTCCAGTGGGGACAGAAGAAGAAATTGTAGGAAAGAAGGGAGGAGAATTGTCAAAGTTGGAGTGTGGAAAGGGGAGGAGTATTTGGTGAAGCTGAAACAGAGATTGGTATCACAGGTTTTAGAGATTAATTGGGGGAACGATGGGTATGGGGCAGAATCAGCAGAGCATAAAATTAAAACCTCTTGTTGCCAATTTTATAATTTTTTTAGGGAGTTCCGAAGTTCGAAACTTTTGGTCGCGAAATAATATCTTTTGACAGGATTAAAAAAAAAAAACAATGAAAGGTGAGGTGGCTGTTGTACACTGTTTAATTTTTTTAAGATTGATTTTTTTTTTGGGGGGTGAAATTTAAGATTCGATTTTTAACATTGTTATTGTTATTGTATTCATTAAGGGAGTTTTAAATTCTCATCGCTTATTGGGAAAATCAGTTATTTTAGTATGTTTTTAATATTTTAATCACCGGAAAAAAAAATTAAAAAAAATGGTCACGTCAGCGTTGGACGGAAAAATTAGGGTCGAGTTGAACTTGAAGCAAATCAGCCATCTACCCCACTCGCCACTCGCGATTCCCGATCCAACACAGCCGATCCCTGTCGTTTTTCCCCCCCCACTCACCAATTTCTCTTTTCTTTCTCATTTTCCCGGGAAATGAACCTCCAATCCCTTTCTTTTTCTTGCAATTTTTTCATCATTTAATGCTGAAACCCTCGAACGATTGAATCTTTAAAATCAAATGCGAAATGTTGAGCAAAAATCATTGTTAGGCTTTCGATTCTATACGATTTTTCAGGTATGCAAACTGGTAATGATCCTCCGGTTACGGGTTTGTTCCTTTCGTTTTCTATAATGATATCAACAAGCATAAATTGTAATTTTTTTCGATTATTCAGTTCAATGTTCCAGCTGAACTGGTAAGAATATAATCTTCTGTGTTCAATTTTGGCTGAGAATTCCTGGTCTCTGTCACAATCCTTAACTAATAATCTACTCATTGTTCTCAAAACTTAGGTCCTTGCAGCAAAATATTGTGAATGGTTGAATTGATGGCGCCACTCCGGTCCTCTGTGATTGTTGATCCGGGATGGGAACATGGTGTTGCTCAAGATGAGAGGAAGAAGAAGGTCAAGTGCAACTATTGTGGAAAGGTAGTAAGTGGTGGGATATATAGGTTAAAGCAGCATCTAGCTCGAGTATCCGGAGAAGTCACTTACTGTGATAAGGCTCCAGAGGAAGTATACCTTAGAATGAAAGAAAATTTGGAAGGAAGTCGTTTGAATAAGAAAGCAAAACAATCCCAAGATGATGGACAGTCTTATTTGAATTTCCAATACGAAGATGAAGAAGAGCATCTTGGCTTCAAAAGTAAAGGGAAGCAAATAATAGGTGATGGGAGTTTGGTTGTAAATTTGACACCAGTTCGTTCAGTAGGATATGTTGATCCTGGCTGGGAGCATGGTGTTGCCCAGGATGAGAAGAAGAAAAAGGTCAAGTGTAATTATTGTGAGAAGGTAGTTAGTGGAGGTATTAACCGATTTAAACAACATTTAGCCAGAATTCCTGGAGAAGTAGCACCTTGTAAAACTGCTCCTGAGGAAGTGTACCTTAAAATAAAAGAAAACATGAAATGGCACCGAACTGGCAGGAGACCTAGACAATCTGATAGCAAGCAGATATCTGCACTATGTAAGCAGTCTGATGATGAAGATGCAGAAGCTGAGGAACAAGAAAATGCCCTGCTTCATAAGGCCAAGGAAAGGCTAGTAATTGGTGATAAACGATTGGGCAAAGATTTGAGAGTGACTTACAAGGGGATGACTTCCAGCAATGTCTCTGAACCATTATTTAGAAAATCAAGGCTGGACTCTGTTTTTCTGAACACACCGCATAGTCTGACACCATCATCTTGCAAACATTTAAAAGTGAAATCTAAGCCTAGCAGAAAATCTCGCAAGGAAGTTATTTCTGCAATTTGCAAATTCTTTTACCATGCAGGAGTTCCATTACAGGCTGCAAACTCCCTCTACTTCCATAAGATGCTAGAATTGGTTGGTCAATATGGACAGGGTTTAGTTGGCCCTCAGAGCCAGATGATATCTGGTCGCTTCCTACAGGAGGAAATTGCAACTATTAAAAACTACCTATTTGAGTATAAGGCATCCTGGGCAATCACCGGATGCTCAATAATGGCTGATAGTTGGTTGGATATTGAGGGCAGGACACTGATCAGTCTTTTAGTTTCTTGTCCCCATGGTGTGTACTTTGTTGCTTCAGTTGATGCTAGTGATATGCTGGAAGATTCTGTGAGTCTGTTTAAGCTATTGGACAAAGTAGTGGAAGAGATGGGCGAAGAAAATGTGGTCCAGGTAGCAGCTAACTATGCTAATTCTCAAATAGCTTGCATTCTTAATCTTGATATGGTCATGGTTAACTTGTATTATCCCCTTCCTTTCATCTCTTGTTTTAGGTAATCACTGAGAATACTCCTACCTACAAGGCTGCTGGAAAGATGCTTCAAGAAAAGAGAAGCAATTTATTCTGGACACCATGTGCCTCCTATTGTATTGATCAAATGCTCGAAGATTTTCTGAAGATCAAATGTGTAGAAGAATGCATGGTGAAAGGCCAAAAGATTACAAAACTGATATACAACTGCATTTGGTTGCTAAATCTTATGAAAGAATTTACCCAGGGGCAGGATCTTCTGAGGCCAAGTGCTACTCGATGCGCCTCTAGCTTTGCAACTTTACAAAGCTTGCTGGACCACAGGACTAGTCTAAAAAGAATGTTTCAATCGAGTAAATGGACTTCTTCTAGGTTCTGTAAATCAGACGAGGGAAAAGAAGTGGAGAAGATTGTAGCAAATGCTACATTTTGGAAGAAGGTGCAGTACGTTAGCAAATCAGTAGCTCCAGTGATGGAAGTGTTTCAAAAAGTTGATAGCGGTGAATTTCCATCAGTATCATATATATATAATGATATGTATAGGGCAAAGCTTGCAATCAAATCAATTCATGGAGATGATGCACGCAAATATGGTCCATTCTGGAGTGTGCTGGAGAAACACTGGAATTCATCTTTGCTTCACCCTTTGTACATGGCTGCTTATTTCTTGAACCCATCATACAGATATCGTTCTGACTTTCTGGCGGTAGGGGACGTGGGAATATTTATTTGAAATTAACTTCTGCATTTTTTAGGTTGACTAAGTGCTCATATGGAACTGCAGCATTCAGAGGTGATGCGTGGACTTAATGAATGCATCCATCGGCTGGAGCCAGACAGCATGAGACAGATTTCTGCATCCAAGCAGGTAATAATGTGAGGTTAAATATTTGCTTAGATCAAATCACTAGATGTTTGCCTTTCAACAATGTTCTCACATTATCTTGCAGATTTCCGAGTACAATTCTGCAAAAGGAGATTTCAGAACTGAATTGGCAATTAGCACAAGAACAGAGCTTGACCCAGGTGATACATTTGATTGGCATGTTGGAATAAGTCATTGAGAAACTTAAAATTCGATCATGAATGTAATAGTTTAATCATATCAATTTCAATTTTTGGACTGTTCATTGATTTTGTCATATCAGCTGCATGGTGGCAACAACATGGGATAAGCTGCTTAGAGCTGCAACGGATAGCTGTTCGTTTGTTAAGCCAAACATGCTCCTCTTTTGTTTGTGAACATTCTTGGAGCATATATGATCAGATCCATAGCCAGAGGCAGTATCGCTTTGCTCAGAAAAGATTAGATGATCTGGTATTTGTTCACTACAACTTACGACTTAGGGAATGCCAACTAATGAAAAGATCTGGCAGCTCTATGTCTGTTGATGGTTTTTTGCCTGAACGGTTGCTACATGACTGGATTATAGAAGCAGAGAAGCATTCCTTTCAAGAAGATGAGGTATCTCTTAATCCTCGTTCCTTATAACTATCACAGTGTCCTATGATTGTGGGGAAGAAAACAGACAAAAAAGATGTCATGTGTCCATGAAAACTTGAATTGTTCATTAATTAATCTCAGTCAAGTTTTCGTACCAAACTTTGTGGCTTGTATTATCCTAATTAATTGAATTTACTTGTTGACATGTGAGCTGAATATATTAAGGTTCACAGGTTTTCAGAATAACAGTGACTGTTTATATCCGATGGAAAAAATTCTCTTTCAAGCACACACAAAGTGAAGTGACTGGTTTCAACACACTGTTAACATGAATTCCTTCCTGTTTGCTGTTTTTAAGGAATGCCTTTACAATGAAAATGGAGGGATAGATGAAGAAAGATGTGAAGATGATTTTATTGATTATGATGGTGGATTTGCGGAGCCTCAAAAGGGAACTCTTGAGCTAGTGAATATGGCAGATATTGAACCCTTGGACGTTAATCCTGCTAATGCTGGTGGTACCACTGAGGATGATGATGATAATGAGGATCATGATTTTTTTGATGATAATTTGAGTGATTAGATTAGGCATATGACTTGGTTACATGGAAAAAGAAAAAAAAAAAGAATTTAGGCAGTTGTTCATTGTAGTGAATGTTGGTGGTTAAATATAGCTGGGAGATTGGTGTAAAATGGTTGTAGTTCAGCTTTTTGATCTCTCCCTTTCTTTGTCAATGCAGTATGTGAAATTCCATTGGAAATTTTTTGATAAATTATTGATTCGCATATTATTGATCCTATTTCCTATTTCCTTTCCACTCTTAATTGTCGCCTCCCCAAACTATTTTGTAACTGTAATCTCATATAATTGTATTTGTAGGAACTTATATGCAATTCCCAATCCAATATAAAAATCAATCCTTGGAGGAGAAATATTAGTAAGATTATGCTTTGTTGCTTATATATGTAATCCAGATAGGAACTTTTACTAGTCTCCCATTCTCTTCTTTTTTTTTACCATGGTCGATTTGCTTTAGAATTATTTTTTTGGCCAAGTTAGCTCACAATTCTCAACTTGTCATTTTGTTTCGTTGGAGCTGTAAAATTACTCTTTTCTCACAATTTTTTTCTCTTTATTTTTGCACAAATAATGTAAAATTACAACAAAAATTCGTCTTAGATAAGAATATTGTTAAAAGTTTAAAAAAAAATTGTGTTTTTATATTTAGAGATGAAATGAGATAAAAAAATAAAAATTATGAATTAATATTAATTAGTGGTGATGATAAAGATAACTTTTTGAATTATTATTATTTTCTTTTTTAGTAGTAGTAAGGGGTATTATAAAAGAAAAGAGGAGATAAATAGAAGAGTATAAATTAAGTTAGTGTTACGATATAGTTTGGAGTCCAATTAATATAATTTTATGGTTTTCATTAATGTGTGGATTGCACAGAACAAACATTTGATTTGTAACTCATTATGAATCTTAAGGTACGTATGGTAATATGAGCTCTTGTCTTGGGATGTCAGTAATTAAAAAATATTTTAATATTTGAATTTAAATTTCTACATGCTCAAAAAGAAAAATAATATGAACAGAAAATATGCAGAACAAAATGATTAATTAGATTATAAAAATATCCATATAATTCTTTTAAATGCGTTGTCAGAACCTGTAAAGGAAGGAAGGAAGGATGCATTTACCAAATGAACCTTCAGGAATAATTTATTGAAGAAAGATGTATTTGGATTTCTCCAGTCCACTGTTTTTAATACAAGTTTCCATTTTAACATTGGCCGTAAATAAACCAAAATATCGATGAATTTAAATTTGTTATAAAATTATTGAAGTTTGCGAATAGGTATTCGTAAAAAGTTTATTTATTATATTTAACGAGTTTAAGTCGAGTTCGTCTCGTTAATTAATAATGACAAAAATAGAATTCGAGTTTAACTTTGAATTTGATAATAAAATATAATATAAATAAATTTTGAATTTTGAAACCAACATATTCACTAGCTCGTAAATGAATATATTCGCGAGTTAACAAACTAAAAAGTATTAAATTCGAATTTGAACTCTGTTCGTTAATAATAACAAACGATTTTAAATTACTTGTTTTTCAAATTGAAATTAGAATAATTTATTAGCAGTTTGGTTTATAACTCTAATTGCAGTCTTTTAGATTAGCATTTTGCTTGCAGCGGTAAAACTTCAGCTCCTAGCATGACATGCAGTATTATAGGATAATATTAAATTTAATTTTTTTTAAAAAAAATTATTGCCTCGTTGAGGCTTGAAGAACTTACATCTAATAATATCCAGATAGGAACTTTTACTAGTCTAATAATAAGTTGTACAAAGCTTATAATTACTGCTCCTTAAATTTGATTTGATTTTATAATTACTGCTCCTTAAGTTTGGGTTGTCAGTATTTTATTATTCTTATCGTTCCCAAGTACAGGAGAATTAGAACCTTGGCCGGTGCTTGGATTTGGATTTTTCTGCATCCTTTCATATCCTCAGCCAAAGCTCGCAACATGAAGATAGTATTAATGGTTATTAGTGAATAGTGAGCAGGCATTTGGGAAACCAGAATACTAGACAAGCAGTGAATAACAGTCATACATTTCGAATTTCACTTCTATCTGTGATCAAAGTTACTGAATCATATAGCATGATAGACAATTAGAATTTGTTCAACTATGATAGAGACACTCATCTGCAAATTTATAGCGAATGTAATTTTGAGAGCTTGAGCATTCTTAAGTTACCTATTTCTCCAAATTGTTATAGATAAATCTCTTGATAAACTTGTTCTAATGTGCATATTTATATGATTAATCTGGTTACCAAGACAAGTGGCATATCTCAAAATTGACCTAATGCAGTAGAATATATGATTTTAGCTGGTTGTTTCTTATCTTTTAAGGAGCACTGCATTATTAACTTCCATTGTTGTTGCTTGATCATGATACAGCTTAGGAATGCTCTTGATCCAAAGAGACACTACAAGAGGGGTGATTCAAAATCAAAAACTCTTCCCAAGTATTTCCAGGTAAGTGAATGGTGCACACATAAAAAAAAAAAAGCTTAATAAATAGGAGCTTGTGATGATAAGCTATTGCATTTTATTTGTACTTGATGTTGGATAGTTAATTTCACTGGCATAGATGGTAAGACATTTGGTTCTCTGACAATTTATCAGGTTGGCACAGTTGTCGAGTCAGCTACAGATTTCTTTTCAGGTAGGCTGACCAAGAAGGAAAGGCAAGCAACCCTTGCAGATGAGCTGCTTTCTGATCATAATCTTGCAGGTTACAGGTGAGACAGACATCCTGTGTAACTTGTATGCAAAGGAACATAATCTGATTTATAACAAATATGTCAAATTACTAACACTGTAAAATAATGTCTAATTATTTTTTACTTCATAAAAGATTTATTATCAAGAAAGAATATAATAAATTGAAATGCTTGCACTGACTGCATACCATCGCGTGAACAAATAGGGGTGAAGTATTATGGGTAGACATGGTTCGGAAAGTTTAAAGAAGAATCTTCATTGTTCAGAGAATCAACTTTTAACTGTTGAATTGAGGATCAAGAAATAAATAAAGACAAAAGCACATAAAAAAAACACAGACGCTAATCTTCCTATTCATATTTTGTTACAGGAAGCGTAAGGTGCGAGAGATAGAAGAACAAAATCGTCCCGCTGGAAAGGATAAGTGGAAGATAAAGGGTCGGCAGTCCAGGAAGCGAGCCATGGAAAGAAGGCACTGATGTCCTACTGCACAGCTCCCTGATAATTTTTGAGCACTTGATGATTTTGCGATCTGAGTCCGTGAAGAATTATGAGGTGGAGGAAATTTTGTTGTTCAACCATTTGAAATTCCTCTTTACAAGTATCTAAAATCAAATCTCAGGTGTCAGCGAAAGTCTTTTTTCCGCATGCTGTGTAGATCTTGATCTAATTCGTCATCATATGATGATAGGCGGTTAAATTGATAAAATCATCGGGGGCTTTGTTATCTAGATTTAATTGAAACCTCAAGTTAATTTGAAATTGCAAAAATTACAGGAATTACGCAGAAGCTAATTGATCAGTTTCGATGTTCCTCAAGCTGATTCATGAGAAGCTGAAAAGTAACACACAACAGTACTGCATTTATTCTAATAAATTACTAGCTAGCTCTTTTTCCTGGTTGTAAGTTGATATATCGAAAAGCAAATGCAATAATTAAGAAAATTTTTGACGTCTAGACAGGGCCTTTAACGTTTAATCTAAATTATAATATTTTGTCAGGTACGTAAAATAATAAGCGACTGAATTTTTGTTTTTTGGAGTAATCTAATTTTAATCTGTCTGGTGTTGGAGATGGTGTGATTGAATGGGTCAGTTTAAGGTAGGAACAAACAAAAGCAAAAACAAAATGATAAAAAGATTGCCATCAGGAAAGAAGAGCATCTCAAGCACGTACATAAATGACTGCCAATTTGTTAGACTAAACAATTAACAGCATTGCGTCAACGCATAATAGGTCATCTCTAGTTCAAATAAATAATCATAAAAAAAAATATGTATATTTCCAAGAGTCATTTATGAGAAACTAAGTTTGAGGTCAACTTAAGAGTTGAAAATCATGGCAGCGGCTCTTGTGAATCTCCCAACCGTAATAAGTGAAGATATGCATCTGTCCCTGCATTAGCACACCCACTAATCAGCCAGGAATACACATGAAAGCATAACTCTTAGAAGAACATATAGACCATCATCTGTAAGCAAACAAATAAATAAAAGAATATTTCTTTCTCCCACATTCCAATGACCATTCAATTTTGAGATTCCATTTACTTTGTTGTATTTCCTTCTTCATCAAATAACAAGCAAATAAAAATGGACATGGTTATTTTTTTCTGAATAAATTTTAACAAATTTATGATAGGATTAGGTCCAGCCCTGGCGTTTCATGATAGTAATTTGCTAGACATAGCCTGCTGGTCTCCAGGCAGCATTTCAACGATGGTGATTTAATCACAGTGCTTTATGTTTCTTATACCAGAAGCTTTCAGATATATCGAACCTAAAACTTGGTCATAATTCCATATTTCAATCTTTCTTTAATCATGTATTAAAGCATACTATACGAGATAGTGTCAAGAACTTAGGGACATGACTACCAAAATAATCTTAAAGCAGAACTCCATACCAGCATTGAAAAGGGGCAAATCACCAGCTTACTAAGTTTAATATCATAAAATTGATACTCACCATATCCCTCCATAGAGATAACCTGCAAATCACCTCCAAAATACTGGGCATACAACCGGCTAATTGGAAGTCCATATCCATATCCTGCCATTGTTACTGTATCAGCAGTACCACAATCATCATCCTCATCCAGTGGGTTTTTAGCAGTACTGTAAAGATATGTGAAAATCTTGGGAAGACCACTTCTTGGGATACCTCCCCCTTCATCTGAAACCTATGAAAGGAGGAAGATCAACTTGTTAAGATTTAATCAGTTGAAAGAAAAAGGAGCTCTAACAGCATCTAACACATGACAGTTATACCTTTATAGTGACATCCTCAATTCCTTCGGCAACAATTATACGGACAGGAGGTGGAACTTTGTCCGAGTCCATGTAACACTCTTGAACAGCACGCAAGGAATTCTTGACCAATTCAAACACCATAAGATGCAAGTGTGCTGGAACATACCTGTTACCAAGCAAATGAATATCTATGAAAGAAAAACATAGAATAATCATTATAAATCAACAATTATGACAAAAGGATCTAAGATCTAGCATGAGAAGAAGCAAATCCAAAATTATAAAAAATATTATACCAATTGCAATTCATAATAACATTGCATACATGTTCTTTGTGCAAGAGAGAGAGACACAGAGAGGAATCATTGAGTAGGACCTGTAATATTCTCCCTCCCTCTTGCTCTACAGTTCCAGTAAGAGGGATGGGAGCATAAGATAGATTTAGCAATTTTAGGACACGAAAAACAGACCTTAATTTTTTTCATTTAAAAAAGATGCAGTGACATTTTAAATGAACAAATAAAACCAAGCGGGAAAAAGTAACATACGGGAATGTAAAATTGGGATCCCCATATATATTAACTTCAGGTGCGCTGCCATACTCTCGTAAGCAAATGGCACGGGCATCCTCACTAGCATTCTGTGCTACCTCAACAGGAGACAGTTTTGTATGAATATAACCTATGCAATGAGGAGGGGGATTGGGATTGTGCAGTTCCACGTGCTGCCCTGTGCAAAATTAAGAAAAGGAACCAATAAACAGAAAAAAGTTTAGAAACTGCAGGCGATGTGAATGAGAAAGTTGATATGGTAAAAATTGCCAGTTAAGAAACCAATCAAAGATATTCATAAGACAAAAGGAAGTCAAGACTAACCAATGAGCATTCGTATTCCAATTCTGGACATGTAAAACCGATCCAAAAACTGATGAATCTCATCAAGATCTTCATATACAATCTTTGGGGTAATGCCTTTCTTCAATTGTTGGACACCTAAAGCCATCATAGGGACCACATTGTTGTGTCTGACCTTAATTGCCTTTATCATTTGTGTAAATTCCTGCTCGTCATTTGAATCCTTGATCTCTGGAAAGGATCTCAGATCACGAAAAGAATCCAGGTACCAATCTCGCACCTTAGAATGAAAAAGAAAGGCTCAATGAGTATTCACCAGAGATGATGTAATTTTCAGCAATACATAGAATTTTCTTTCCCAGCAAAGTCAAGAATCTAACATATTCACAAATTTTCTTTCCCAGCAAAGTCAAAACAAAAACTAAAAGAGCATTATTAAGTGTTAACGTTAGGAAAGCACTACTAATAACTACCCAATTGCAAATAGCAGGAAAGATTGACAAAATTAACACAGGCAAAAGTACTTATTCTTCCGTACTTCTGAAAGCAAGAAAGACAGTAATCAAATCATTATTTGTAAAGGAACAACCATAAAACTTCCAAAAATGGTGAACAAAAACATAACCTTTGATAAATGCAATTGAGATTCTAAGAATTTAATCTACTTAATACACAGTTACTGCACCGGCTTTAATGAACAACCATCAGATTAAAAATATGGATTCTGTCTTCCAAAAAAAAAAGATGTACAGAGGAGGAACTAATAATTAATCAAAATTTCAACATCCAATAAGCAGAATCTTTTTTTTTTTTTTAATTTTTCTTTCATAAGACATGCAGAATCACATATTAATATGATATTAGTTCTTTTTTAATGCTGAAGTTAACATGTACAAACCCATTTTTGGTAAGGTACTAAAAAGAAAAACTATTGCTTGCTTCATGTGCCTTAAAAAAAAAAAAAAGGAGTTAGAGAGAGAGAGAGAGAGAGAGAACCTTCAAAACGGCAGGTTTTTCAGATAAGCCGTAAGGGAGAGTCTCAAGCTCTATAGTTCTCCTAGCAATTCTAGTGGGCAACTCCTTATGAAGAAACTGAGCAGAAATGAGCAAATTCCTCTCAGTAGGCCTGGACCCAAACTCCATCATATACCTCAAACTCACCCCAGTCTGCTTCATGCAACCCCATCTGTGAACTTCCTCAATGAAGCCCTTGGAAAACGACTCGCAGGCCTTCTTAGCTGCCATGGGTCCTCCCAATTGAAGCTAAAAAAGAGGTCCAGACCCACCAACATGCAACCCTATAACAAGATCAATCAAACACCAATTGGGAAGAAGAAGAGGAAGAAGAGATGGGTAAATCAATTTAAGAACTCTAAACCTAGGGTTAGAAATTAACCAAAGGTCTAGAGGGGGGCGGGGTATCCGCCGAGGATTGAACTGTTTGCTAGAAATTAAAACCGGATTAGCAGGTGGTGATGATATAGATGACATGCATAATCCAAAAGAATAGTTTCAAAAATTTATAAGGTTGCTCTGCACGTGAGCCTCGGAGAATGCTGGGCTAAGGCACTGACACGTGTCAGCTGATGAGAAAACCGTTCGCTTGGGTAATAACGGCCGCCGATTGTGTCTTCAGTCTTATCTTTCTCCTCTCCTTGGATTATTTATAGCAGTTTTGGGTTTTAGGATACTCAGCATGGCCAAATAAATGGACATGATTTATGCTTCTTTTTCTTTTGCATTATTCCATCCATCAACATCAACCGAATATTATATCAATATTAAATCGCATTTACATGCGTTATGAATTAAATTTAAAACCACTTTAATAATTCATATGTCCAATATATTTTAAATATCTAACACATTTTTTCGTTGTATTCCCTTTTTTTTGTTTTTCTCTATTTATTTTTTTGGAAAGTTTATTTATTTATTTTAAATTTATTTTAGAGAAAATTTTTTAATTTGATTTTTATTATTTTTTAACATTTTAGTTTGTTTGTAAAATAAATTGTTGAAAATAAAAATATTTGAACTAAAAATAAATAATATCGAAACAAAAAGTTGTTTGAGATTAAAAACGGTAAAATTTAGTAGAAACAATGAATATATAAGTGATGAATTTACAAGTTATAAATAATAAATCTATTAATAATAAAATTATAAATTTTAAACGAAAAACTTATAATTTGTATACGATGAATTTATAAGAGTAGATTTACTTTTTTTTTTAATCCAAACATTTTGCTTTTATGTGAATTGAGAAAATGAATTAAATCTAAACAATTATATAATTTTTTTTCTGAAATTGATTGAAAGAGGAAAATTGTATGAGGCTTGTAAATGTAACGCATAGCATCATTTGACAATCTCAATCAAACATATCCCCACCCAGTAACCTGTTTGTAGATTTGAGTATGCATTCAATTGGTATATTTTTCTGGAAACTTGAACATAAATTTTACGCACAAAGCATTAAAAATTGGAAGCCCAGCCCGACTTTATCATGGAATCTTATTAACCAACAATGTTCAATGTTTATATTATTTGCATAAACTTCATAATTTTGTTTTGTTTATGAATAATAATAATAATTTGTTTATCAAAATAAATAATAATTATGACTCAAAAAATAGATATAATAAAGATGAGATGCTATGACTCTCTACAAAACAGATAAAATAATAATAACAAAAAAAAATTAAAATATTAAAACGAAGGTATTATAGGACAGCTATTCCTTTTTCTTTTTTTTTCCCCCTTAGTTCAACGATCTCTCATCATGCTCTCTCAATAACCCTAAAACACCTGCATTTCCCCCAATTCTCTCTTCTTCTCCCTAAATTCTCAGTTGTTTAATTTCTAATTTTTGTTTCTATTTCTAACTACTACGTTTTGGGTTTCTTCTCTTGTCCAATTCCCTTGTTACTGAAATTGAAAAAGTGGGCTGCTTTAATTTGAATCTGTAATCAGAGATCCAATTTATCAGTCTTGGAATTTTTCTGCCGGGGATTTTGAACGTTTCCGGCCGCTAGCGGATCAAAATGGCCTTCGAGTTGCAGATGAGCCCCCAGTTGGAGCAGATCCATGGTGAAATTAAGGACAATTTTCGAGCTCTTTTGTAATCTCTCTCTCTAGTTTTTCCCTTAGTTTTACTATATTTTTCTGCACTTTCATTACATGTATTTGGACCACAATCAAAACAATAACAACATGGCTCTCTAAAACAGAAGAATACATCTTTGTCTGGAAGTGCCAGGTCAGATTGTTGCTTCATCTAACATATGAAGGAGTTGTTCGGATTTCTGCCTATGGGGATGGAGTAAATTTTTAGTCATGTTTTCCATTCTTTTTGGGCATATGAATTCTGATAGAGCATTTAATTCCACACTGTGATCGTGTTCTTTCCTCTAATTGTGTCTCGAACTTTGATTTTGATTACTCCAGACTGTTGTGTTTCCTTTGCCTGACTGAACATGTGCTTTAGATAAGATGTTTTTGTCGTATTCGTGATCACCATCCTAATATGTGCATAAGTAAGAGTAATTCGTGTATGGTCTTTACTTGTATGTCTGCAGAAATGGATTTCAGAGGCTGGATAAAATCAAAGATTCCAACAGACAAAGTAAACAGCTTGAGGAACTTACTGGGAAAATGAGGGAGTGTAAAAGGTATCAGACTTCCATTTCTCAATTTTCATATTTATCTAAAACTCCCAACTGTCCTCTTGGTTGGATTTTGTGCATCTGTTGGAGCCAAGCCAAGTTCCTGTAGAAAGAGAGGAAATGTGGATGTGATTAGTGGTGTTTCACATTATTATATCTTCAAATTTCCTGAAAAGTTTACCTCTGAAAATTTTAAACCATCTGATTTTTGTTTACTGGAAGATAGTTGAGAAACTGGAGATGGATTTGACTTTAGCACTTGAGCATATTATTGTCAAATCAAATTACAAAATCTGCATTTTATGACTATTCTGGATTGATCATATGGCCAATTAGAAAGGCACTTGTTTATAAAACCAAACGTTGTTTAAGGTCCCCTCCATGATAATTCTTCTTCTAAATATAAATGCATATATAAATTAGGAAGTGTTGCATTTTAATTTGTTAAAGTATATGAAATTTTTTTCATCCTTCATCATGTAGGCTTATGCAAAAAGCAGTTGAAACCTTCAATTTAGGGGATTATCAAAGTAGTAGAAGAATACTGGAATGGGAGATGCATGCAATTGTAGGATTGTCTTGATTTTGTTTTTTTCAGGTATGAGGAGTTTTTTTTTCCTTCCCTCAACCAGTTGAGACTACTTTTGAGAGGGTTTAAGGGTTCTTTTGTGGGAAAATTCAAGTTAAAGTTTTATTCTTAAGTCTATCTGTTTCTATAGGACTGATAAGGAAAGAATCAGCATATAGTCAAATTGCCCAATTCACTGTTCATTTGCTCGTTTTAGCCATGACTTAGGTAAAGTTGGAATTCACTGTATAGATTCTAATTGCTAGGGGGGACTATACAATTTTGAGAGTTTTAATGTTTTAGCTAATTCAAATATAGTGATTTTACCCTTGTATAATGTGTGACATTACATAAATCTAATGCTATATAATTTTGTTTTAGCATTGTTACAGAGGATATTAGGAAAAGTTAACTGTGAGCTACTTGTTTTATTTTAAGGAAAAAAAAAGAAGAGATTCAGAACAAATGATATCTCACCTGCATTAAGCCTTCTTTTTTGTGATTTTCTGTGATTGACGAATAACAAGTCTTTCATCTGAATTAACTGTTTTAGATTGATTAAAGAGTTTGACCGTGAAGTTAAAGATGAGGAGAGCAAAAATCCACCTGAAGCGAATAAGCAGCTCAATGATGAGAAGCAATCCATGGTCAGTTCATTTAAACCTTATTTTCTTTCTATCAACAGAATATGCTTATTAGATTATTTACATAGTTCTGCATGTATAATGTGTACATTTATTAGTTATTCTTCATATGTGCAGATAAAAGAGCTGAATTCTTATGTGGCACTAAGGAAAACGTAAGTTTGCGTACTTGTCTCATAAATGTATAAGGAGTCATAATTTGGAATTTGGACTGCATGGTTTTCCATTTTATTTCATAATGATGATGCAATTGATTCATTTGAGAGACCACGTGTATTTAATTGGAATTTGGCCCTTATATGCGAGGAGTAAGTTTAGTTACAAAAATATGTCAAACTTATCTGTTGTAGAATTCAATGCATAAAGACAAATTGGCTTTACCCTTTTCTTTCTAACAAAAAAGAGAAGAAAATTTGAATCAGCTTCTTTTCCAATTCATTTTATGGGTACTTTTGAACTTCATAATCTTGACTCTCTATGGTGGAACTGCAGTTATATGAATAACCTTGGTAATAAGAGAGTCGAACTCTTTGATATGGGAGGGGGCAATGAACCTATGGCTGAAGAAAATGTTCAAATGGCATCAGGTGTGGTTCATTTTGCTTCACATTTATTATTGTAATTTCATGTCAGGAATATGTTTAGTTTTTATTTAACCTAATACATTAAACTGGTTGACATATTTACTTTTAATGCTGTAGCTATTCTTTCACTTTTACATGTCATAATGCTGGTCAATTTTTTGCCTGCATTATACATTTCACAACCTTATCTACGCCCAATTTTTGTTTTGATGTCATACTTGTGGTCTAGATCATTGCTCAACTGGATATGTTTGAATGGAATTTATCACATTCTGGTCAGCTGTTTACTGCAAAAAAGGAAAAAGACAAAGAAACTGTGTTAATTGCACCTCATTCAGAGAACCATTTAACACTTTGTCAAAATTATAACTAGATTGTTGATATAGAGAAACAATGAATCATTCCCTGACATCACGAAGGATATATCTCCTGTTGCTAATTCTTGTGCAATTTCACCAAAAAAGCAAAATGTGTTAGGATTGGCGTTGGCCTCATTGTGTAATTTGTATTTTTCTTCGTAGCAATGTCAAATCAAGAACTTATTGATACTGGCATGAAGACAATGGATGAGACTGATCAAGCCATCGAACGCTCTAAAAAGGTAAGTAGCTTCATTGAATATTAATTTAAAATTTTCTTTATCAGCATTATTAACTTAAGGGTGGGCGTAGGTTGTTGCGCAAACAATTGAAGTTGGAACTCAAACAGCTGTCACCTTAAAAGGTCAAGTAAGTATGATCCACTAGTCTTCTAAGAGACTTATTTAGTCTTTCTTTGTGCTCTTTTTTCTCCATGAGGAAAATTCATGTGCTAATCCAAATGGGGGCAGACCGAGCAAATGGAGCGTATTGTTAACGAGCTGGATACAATTCAGTTCTCAATTAAGAAGGCCTCACAGCTAGTTAGGGAAATCGGGAGGCAGGTTAGTTGGTTTTTCTGTAACCTCTCAAGGCTACTTTTTCTCCCCATGAACTAAGTTTTTATGGCTTTTTCTGCAGGTGGCTACGGATAAATGTATAATGCTATTTCTATTTCTCATTGTCTGTGGTGTGATAGCCATTATAATTGTGAAGGTATGCCCTTCAGCTCATCTACAATGTATTGAAAGGCTTTATATTTTTCAGTCACTTTTGTAAGAGGAATGTTCTGGGAAATTTAATGTGGAAGTAATTGGAATGTGTGCGGATGTTGTGTGGGCGGGTATGGCTTTAAGGAATAAAAGAGAGTTAAGTGCGAAGAAATAAGTGGTTGCATGTGGAAGGCACAATTATCTATAAAATTAGTTTTCAGTAAAATAAAATGTTGGATTTGTCCAAGTTTCATAGTGTTTTACTGAATAAAACCTCAAATGGTGCTAGAGGCTGATGGATGACTCTTACAAGCCCTTCAAGTCTTTCAAACAAATAAATGATTATAGAATTTTTAGTTTGATAGTATTATGCAGAAAAAATCTCTTCTGCTGATACTGCATGATTTTTCTAAGACCTATTATGATGTCTGACACTTGTTTTTTGATATGCTCTTTCGACCATCTTCTTATTTGCTTGTTTCTCATGCTCAAGTGCTCAACATAATTTTACTATTATATATTTGGTTACTCAATTAAGAGAATATGACGTCCGCGCAGAATTCCATTTTCTAATTCCAATTGGTAAATGTTCAGATTGTCAACCCCAACAATAAGGATATCAGGGACATTCCTGGATTGGCACCTCCAGTTCCCTCGAGGAGGCTTTTGTATCTAAGGGATCCGGAACATTTGGAATAGATTCTTCTTTTCGGACAAGCAGTTTTTTCTGCTTGAATTTTTATGATTTGCTGTTGGAGTAGTGGGAAGAATGCTATTTGAGGGTGTCTCATTTTTTATTTTTTATTTCCATTCATTTCTCACTTGAGATGTTCATATCTCAGTTCTGGTTCTGTGTAAATCATATGCGAGGGCATTTTGCGTTGCTTTGAATGTTGTGCCAAGATTCTTTGCGTAAGCTTTTCCAACTCTTTAGACTTTGCTGTACTAGGAGGAGAAAGCTAAGAAAGAAGTATATCGGAAATCGGATGTGAGAATGTGAAACCAATTTATTATGTACATGACCTACGGTGGGATGTACCCCTTTTTAAATATATGTATGCAAAGGACTGTATTTCCTAGCGATTGAAAGGTGATATATATTGAGGTGTGATATCTGGAGTATGTGCATTTAAAGCTTACCCAGTGTCGTTCAAATTAGAAGCTTCAAATAACTTTTAAGTTTGCAGTATGGTGATGCTGCTAATGAGTTCTGAGATAATTTAGAAAGCCTGCTAAACCGTTGTACATGGATTGAAAGCTTATAACTTTGAACATCTGTATGATTTTGGTTCTAATTAGTTTGTTCATTTTGTGGTCCTACATTGTTGCTTGAACTTATTTGCTGATTAGTTCTTAGATTGCAGTCTGTGTTAGTTTGATTGGGCATGTATTTGTGCTGCATTAGTTAAATAGTGCAATCTATTATGGGTTTGATAGATCTTCACTATATCTAATCTATTAGTTTGCCTTATGTTACATCATGAGGGAAAAAATTGATTACCATTTAAAAATTTCAAGCTTGTTGTATTGGTTTAATTTGAAGCTGAGATATTCACGTACAGTAAGTTGAGATAATTCTTCAATCAGTTTGCAACTTAGTTTTAGTTATGTTAGCAACAATTACTTGGCTCCATATATAGGCAATATATCAAATTAATAAGAATCATAAAAAAAAAAACAGAAGAATAACTATAATCCTCTCCCTTTATTAACTCTAATTTAAATAGGAAAGGCCATAAAGGAAGATGAAAATAATAGATTCTTTTACTCTCTCTTCTTCCAACGTCCTTCTCCTTTGATACCCATTTTGAGAAACAAACAATATTCATGGAACCCAATACTTAATTTTCACGCATTTTTAGTTTTTCAAGTTCCCCAATTTGCATTTTTCATTAATGATAACATGTGACTCTGTATTTCTGGGTTTCCACGGGATATGGTTATTCACCGGTAAATTGAAAAATGTGGGCTTTTTTGAAATGTAAAATATATCAATCGATCAATGAGCGCATCAATAAGGCAAGTAATTGAGGAATCAGATTGATGAGACATCTGAATAATAATCTGCTATGTAATACACTCAATTCCCAAATCATAAATTTACGAATCTGCGAATTTTATGCTTTAAATCTTTGGGAAAAAAAGGGAGAGAAATCAAATATCTTTATTAAATTCTTTTTCTGGGTCTGCTTAGAAGTGGAGATGGAGAAGAAAAGAGAAGAAGGTAGAGGTCTAGTTTTCAGTTGTATTGGGAAGTGAAGAAAATAATTAAGTGAGATAGAAAAATTATTACTTAGAATTTTTATTTAGAATTTTAATTAAGGTTACTTTAATCATTTCATACCATAAATATTTATATTTTATACGAATAATAGTTTTCTTTTAAAAATAAATATTTAATATTTAATTTGAAACATTTAATTGATAATTAATGAAAAAGATTTAAGAAAGATGATATAGAGTTTAGTTGAGTACTCTGTTTGTAGAATTCATTAAGAGTGATATTTATGTAAATAACCCGTAAAAGTTTATTCAGCTGATGAATACTCTACAAGTAAAAACCATGAAATAATGAGCTGGCCTTTTTATTTTATTTTTTTATGCTAATAAAGTTGAAATAAATAAATAAGTGAGTGGAAAAATATTTATCAATCTTTACTGCCAAATACGAAACAAAACTCATGAAAATATTTATTTATACTCCTTTCGGCAATACTGAAATTGAAAAACTTTGAAAGTAATTCCATTCATAATTTTATTTATGAATCCAATTAATAATAACGTAATTTAGTTAAAAAAAAAAATTCTTACAAGATGTTTTATTTATTAAATCGATTCATAATTAAATGGACCGTAGACAAAATTAATAAAGTTATTGGTTAATATTGAACATTGACCTTTAATTTCAAAATCGTATAGGATTCTATTATTATAATACTCAATGGTTAGATGAATTTCAACTTTAAACTAACCTTTTTTTTAACTTTAAAATGGAGTTTAGGACAAGTAATTAGACCTAAATCACTTTGTTTTGGTACCCTTTATTTTGCTTTTTGCTTTTTGGAGGGGCCTATTATTGAGTGATGGAAATTTTGAAATGAAGTGACTGAATAAAGCAATGAGACCTCTTCACTTCTCAATAAATTAGATTTAGAAAATTAAAAAAAAAATCTTATTTTTTCTTGTTTAGATCATATTTTGGCATATTAATATAATTATATTCTTTTACATGTGAGATTAAAAAAGTTATGAAATATAATTTACTTATATGATACTTTAAAATTGAATTTGATGTGCTCTGAGTCTATAATATTTATTATTTACTGAAAGTACAATCTAAGTTAAAAAGATAAGAAGAGATTTCTTGCATTAGTGACACCTGCATCTCAAAATTAATTATCACAATAATATCCCTTTATTTGTAATATGATTTGATATAGTTTCTTGATCCTGTTCCTATAGGGTATTAGAATCAATAACATGAATTTGGGTTTTAAATATAAATATATTAACACATCATATTGTTAAATAATAATAATAATAATAATAATAATAATAATAATAAGAGTTACATGTAAGCTAAGTGTAACAATGTATTCTCTGAGCATGTCTTTGAAATGAGAAGCAATCTGACAAGAAGGACTTTAGGATCTGGCTTGTATGTGGTTGAGCAAGCAATGGACCCATCTCAAAAGTTTAACCTTTAAAAATGTTTAGCAAATTAAATTAGAGTGCACCTCATCACTTTTTGTCAGAATGTGTTATTTACTATCATTATTGTTTTTATTTATTTATTTATTTCTAATTAAAATGCTAAAAGAAATGTTATTAATTCAGGTAATAAATGTATAAAGAATGGCAGAAGAATTTGGATATGGGGATTGCTTGCTTTCTCTTCTACTCATCTATACATTACATCTAGCTTTTTCTTAGTGTTATCATTACTCATTTACTCTTATTTCGAAACACTAAAAGGATTACAAGCATATATGTAAAGATTATTATATATATATATATTATCATGTATAAAAAATAACTATTATTATGATTAAATTAATTTGGGATGACTCATATTTATTTATTTATTTTTTATGAAAGTACTGTCCTAAATATGCAATATGCCACTATTCCCACCAACTTAATACAAGGGTATTATGGGCTTATAAAAAAGATTAGAAGCAAACCTGGTATATGGTGTCCAGTCCATTTCTTTGGCTAGTTCCATCCAATCCAAACCTACGGACATATAAAATAAAGAAAAAAAAAACACAAAACACAAGAAAAATTATTAATAAATCCCCATTAAGGCATTAATCATGGTGATTAAGAAGAAATATAATATTATTAGGTTTATTTTGCGTTTATGAGCACTTCTTTTGGTATCCAGTCTGCTGATTTTGACCCTTATAACTTTTCTCTAATTTACGCTTACCAAAAATCTTCAATCACGCAGAGTATTTCTCTGTCTTTGTAATCATATTCTGAATCCTTTTTCTTTTCCAATTTCCCCTTTTTATATTATTATTTGACTCAAGAAAAAGTTGCTAGCTTTAAGAACGAGAAGAAAATATATATACAGAAAAGAACCAAATCAAGTTCCAATTTTCAAATCATATTCTAATTGAGTTTATGTTTCATTGTCACTGTCACCTCCATATATATTTTTTTATTTAGTAGTTTTTTTTTAAAAAATTTTTAAAGAAAAGAGAAATTGAAGAAGCGATGGGAAGTAGGAAGGAAAGATTCAAAATGTAAAGCATGTCCTTCCTTATCACCTACTACTGACAACTTCACATCTTCTTACCCATATTGCCCTATTTTCAAAACCCAGAATGGAAACCCTGCAAGAATCTCTCAATTTTCGACATTTTGACAATGGGGCTGTTTTCTCTGGCTGGCAAGTCTTATTTCCAACTTGGGTTTTGATTTTTACAAGGATTAGGGCTTGAATTTTTTTTGGTCATTCAGTTTCTTGTCTTCAACTTCAAGGGAGATTGTGGACAATAAAGAGGTTCACTATCAAGCTTGTGTCTTGATAAACTTTTTGGTAAGTCTTTTATCATCTTCCTTTTGATTATATTACTAGGTTCCTATTGGAAATTTGAATTCCCTTGGCAAATGTTGTAGCTGCATTGTACTGGTTAATATGTTGTTATCTAAAGTCTAATCTTTTTCCTCTTCAGTGATGGTATTTATGCTATTCCTTCAATTATCTGTGCAATTGTGAATACATGGTTTTTGTTTTCTCCCTTTCCATTTCCCTGCCGACACCCCATCTCCATATGTTTTGCTGCTGCTTTTTTTCTGGTGGTGGGTTTTTGTTCAAAACTTGTTGAGAATTCATATTCTGTCAAAGAAAGGCTTTTTATTGTCAAATGGTTGATGTGAAAGTTGGAAATTAACTTGTGATACTTTTAATAAGAAAGTAGAAAAATTAGAAATCTTTGATTTGGTGGTCAAAAATGGAATTCTATTGTTTCAATTTTCTGTTTTATACTCGGCAGGTTTATTAACATCACGAGAAGATGGCATCCAATCTTAAGGATATTCTAACCAAGAAATACATTGGTATACAGTTATGCGTAATTATCACTATCTGTCTGGAAGTGGTCTGTGTGCTGATCCTGATGGTTTCACTGTGGTTCACATTTAGGAAGAAAACGAGGACAAAAAGCAAGCTTCCTGTAAGTCAAAGGCCAAAAGTTTGAGAGGAAATTAAAGAGATCGGTGTTGATCAAAATTCAGCAAACAATGGCGGTTTTCTCTGCCTTGATGATAAATTCAGTGACAAAGAATCAGAGAAGGTATTGATCCAATTAGAAAATGGCAATGATAGCAGTCAATCGGGCTCCTTCAGCCATTCTGACAAAGTCGGTGCTGGGTCTCAATTAGGAGAAGAGGGAACCACAGGGACAGCTTCTGTTTACAGGCCTTCTTCGCATCCCTTGACTGCCCCTTCACCTCTTTCTGGCCTACCTGAATTTTTACACTTGGGTTGGGGTCATTGGTTTACCCTCAGAGACCTGCAGGTAGCAACAAACCAGTTTTCTAAGGATAATATAATTGGTGATGGTGGATATGGAGTTGTTTATCAGGGCCATCTGATCAATGGTACTCCTGTGGCTGTCAAGAAGCTCCTGAACAATCCGTAAGTTGCATACAAGCTCACTTTCAAGTTATAAAATATCAGATATCATATAATTCTCATTGTACCATTTAGATTACAGAGTTATTTGACAATCTCCTTTTTCTTTCTTTTAATTTCTAATACAGAGGACAAGCTGATAAGGATTTTAGAGTTGAAGTTGAGGCAATTGGTCATGTGCGGCATAAAAATTTGGTTCAACTTTTAGGTTATTGCATGGAAGGAACCCAGAGGTATTCTATCCGTTTGAGTTCTTTCTTGATTCAGGAACAAAGTAGAAAGTTTCTGAATTAGGTCTCTTTCCATAAGAGTTCAATTTGACAGCTAGAATGTCACAAAATTAATGACACCTTTGTCTTCTGCTTAAAAGTATGCACATAAATTTGCAGACTTCACAGCTACAAATTAATCTTCCCCATTTTGCAAGTTACATCAGAGTCTTTACCATATTTTTGGATAGTGATTGACTTATGAATTTGCTAAGAGTACCTCTGATAGAACTACAGAGAAATGTAACAACTGCTCCTGTGTGTCCAGTATTATTGAGTGCTTTCGGCAACTAATCTCTATAGCTTCAAAAGTGTCTGATGTAGTCAATTGTAGTTTTGAAAAAAACCAACTGTGGAATTTCTTGTTGGCCTGGTTATGTTGTGAATTTACTCATTTTTCATTCTTTTTGTATAAATGTCAGGTTGTTGTTATATGAGTTTGTCAACAATGGAAATTTAGAGCAATGGCTCCATGGGGGCATGCGCCAGCATGGTTATCTTACTTGGGAGGCTCGCATGAAAATTCTACTTGGCACTGCTAAGGCGTAAGCTCATCCACCTTATTTTGAGTTGTTTATACTCATGGAGCATTTGTGTCTATTTTAACTTGTGATTGAGTGATTCAGGTTGGCTTACTTGCATGAGGCCATTGAGCCAAAAGTGGTGCACCGAGACATAAAATCCAGCAACATATTAATCGATGGTAATTTTGAAGCTAAGATATCTGATTTTGGTTTGGCCAAATTACTTGGTGCAGGAAAAAGTCATATTACAACTAGAGTCATGGGTAAATTTGGGTAAGTTCTTCAAATCAGTTGCATGCAACTTAATTCCTCACATTGTCATTCTTCTTTTATATTAACTGTTGTATCCAGGATTGTTTGAACAATTGAAGCAACTCCGCTACTGTTGGGAATAATCTGTCATTGTCAGATTTCCCATGCCTTTTGATATGCGAACTTTTCCTCTATTTGATGATTGTTCAGTTATGTTGCTCCAGAATATGCCAATTTGGGTCTTCTGAATGAGAAAAGTGATGTTTATAGCTTTGGAGTTGTGCTCTTGGAAGCAATTACCGGAAGAGATCCAGTGGATTATGGTAGCCGTGAGAATGAGGTATCCATTTTCAATATAAAGCAGTGAAATTGCATATAGTCTGCATCTTTCTTCTGAGCAGCAATGCATATGCTTTTGTCTATTGAGTTTAGACAGCATTATATTAGCTTTGCTTGATTATGTTTTCTAAATTTAAAGTGCACTTTCAACGTATTTATAGACCTAAGAAGCTTTTGCATTTGTGAAACCCCATTTATTTTATTATGAAGTAGCATGTTACGGTGCCTATTTTTGTGACGCTTCATGAAATATACATGATGTTTGATGGCAGCTTAGTGAATGACTGTTACCAGGTTATCATATTGGATTAATCTTTCAAGTTAATCTGGTGGAGTGGCTGAAGATGATGGTTGCAAGAAGGCATTCGGAAGAGGTTGTAGACCCAAGGATGGAAACAAGACCATCAACAAGTGCCCTTAAACGAGCTCTTCTTACTGGTTTAAGATGTGTTGATCCAGATTCTGAAAAAAGACCAAAGATGAGTCAAGTAGTCCGCATGCTCGAGTCAGAGGAATATCCTATACCCAGAAAGGTATGATTCTAAAATCCTCTTTGAAGTTCAAACATTAATATATTGTATTTCAGAGAGATGCTATTTATTTTGAAATATTGTCTGAAAAAATGGTCTGCAAACCAGAAGTAGATTTCAATAACATGACAGTGAAATGTCTTGTAAATGGAAACTTCAGGATCGAAGACGTCAAAGGAGTCACAGAGAGCGAGGCTCTAAATGAGAATTCTGATACTGATAAGAGTGAGAATCCGGATTCAAAGATGGACGGCTGAAGGATCTATCAGACAGACACGAGAATAGTTTGTAATATCAGCATATATGCACAAATAAATGAATCACACATTCTTTTGACATTCCAAAGTCTTGAGCACTTAGAGTTGTTGGGGTCAAGGGGGAGGGAGCTAAACCGAAAGCATTCAAGCGAAGGTTTGGGCATTCTGAAAATTTCATTTTAAAATTTTAGTATTTTTACTTATAAATACTGTAGAGAAGATTAGTTTGTGTGTGAAAGTTGCCTTGTCAAAGAACGCCCTGCCAGGAGTGGTGTGTACAGATCTTGGTGATTTTGGTTCCTCTCTTTTGTAATAATTTTTCATTTTCACTACTATTATTCATTGAAAGTAGCCAATCTTATTACTGTCCAGAAGAATCATTACCAAATTTTCCTTTCACAGAAAGTACAGAAGTTATGAGAAGAAAATGAATAGCAACTTCTTCTTCTTTATCCTTTTTTTTTTTTTCCAAATAATATTATATAGTTTGGCCACATATGATTTATTTTGAAGTATGCTTCATTGATTTTTGGACATATACTTTGTATGCTAAAAGTGAAAGAAGAGAAATGAAGAGGTAGAAGACAGAGAGGGAAGTAGCCAATTAAGTGTGACCAATTTTATTTTCATTCCATAGCTGAGTTTTAGGTTATAATTTTGTTCCTTTTTTCTAAAAAAAAAAAAAAATTAAAAACTAAAAAGTCCAACAAATCTGTCTGAATGGGTTTTCATAGATGAGTTTTTTTTTTAATTATTATTAAAGGCTTCGATTAATGATGATTGGCTGCTATATCATCATTCCTTATACTTTTTTCATTTAGAAATATTTGCTTCTTCGAATCATTTCATTTCAACGTTCATGGATTGGCAAGAGTGATTTCACAGTAAGATGAGGATGAAATTTTGATCTAAATTCAATTCTTTCCAAAAATCAACTTTTAGATCACATTAATAGACAACTTCCAATTTATTATCGTTTTGCAGCTTTTGCTCCATTTCTTTTGAAATTTTAAAAAAATGAAAAGTGATTTTGTTGTGAAATATGATAAATTTATCTGAAATTAAAAATAACATATATTAATTCTATTTAAAAATTAATTTTGATGCTAAACTGAAACTTTGTTCCTTGACAAATTAAAGCTTAAATCATAAGTTAGATGGAATCTAAGAGAACTATTCCGATTAGGTTGCTTGTCTTGTGCAACTTTGCAACATAAATATTAAGCATCTACATATCTTGAAAATAGTTGGGGTGAGCCTCTTCAAATCATTAGTATTTGAATCATTAAAGTACTTATCAAATATTTTATCACCTATGAATATTTAAAATAAAAATATCTATAATTGTTAAGTTATTTCAATTTTCTTATAATTTAATAATAAATTGAACAGTTTTTTCGGTTCAATCTCAATTAACTGATTCTAAAGTTAGCCCGAATGTAAGAACCCTTTTCCTATAAAAAAAAAAAATATCTTTTTTTTTTCCTTCTTCTTCAATGTTAAATAATAAATACATATATAACACAGCATGGGTTTCTCTTCTCTTTTGCTTTATTTTTGTGGGAAATGGTAGATGAGTTTGAGATAGAGACTAAACACTTACAAAAGGCAAAAGGAAGTGAGTGAAACCAAAATTTGTCTTCTAGGGTATATGAATTATGGATATTTCTCTATTAAATCAACCCAAGTTAAATATCTTCTTATAAATAGTCTCAAATTTCAAATAAAGTTCTAAAACTCATAAATTCATATTCATTAATTGGACTTATTTATATATATAAAAAATTATTCATTTTTTTTTATATATGTATATTGGATTATGCTAAACTATTTGTGAGGTCACGTTTCTCATAATAAAATTAAATACCACAATAATTATATTCCCGCCCCCACCCCGTATATATTGTAATGTGATTAAATTCCTAATTCATTTAACATCTACTTCTCTAATTATGACATGATTTCACATTAATCACTTTTAATTTTCCGCCAAAATAAATAATATTTTATTACATAAAATACAAGATGACCATAGGTGTGTATAAAATGACTATTTCATAATAAAAGGGCAAAAGCAATTGTTTTGAAAAGAATCAATTGAATAAATTTTTAAATAAATAATTGCAAAATGGTCTTAGTCAATTATTGAATATATAAAATTTGTTTGCGTTTGCGTTTTGGAAAAAATATTTTTTTAAAATATTTTTTTATTTTTAATTATTTTGAATTTTAAAAATTACAAGTAAATAAATAAATTTTTTTAAAAAATAAATTTATAAAAAATTAAAAAAAATTAATCAATTAAATTAAAAAAATTCCTAAATCCAATTCCAAACGGAATAAGGAGCAAAAATAGTGTATTTAAAATGTGAAATTCCAGTGCCAGTGAGTGCGAAAGAGAATCAGAAAGAGATTGGTGGTGGGGGTATCTGAAAGCTGGCATCATAAATTTAATGAAAACGTGTACCCTTTTAATGCTCAAGCCGATTTAATTTCACAGAAAACTCTCCTTTTCCTTTACCTTTTCCTAATTTCCTCTCCCTTCTTCCCCTTCTCTTTGACTTTCAACTTTCATTCCTATTTTCTCTCCCTTTTTCACACAAGCCATCTCTAGCTCTAACCTCACCAACTCACCCTTTTTAGCCAACTTTCTTCTGCCCTTTTCTGCGTCTTTTTTTTTTTGCCTTGTGGTTTATTCTTCCTTGGATTCATGGATGTCTTTGTTTATTATCTTCTGAATTCTGGGGGCATACGGATAATAGCTTTGAGATTTATTTCTAGGAGCATTTAAGTTGAAACTCTCATCTTCATGAGCAAATTGAAATTGGAAATTGTACAAATTTTGCATCTTCTTTAAGTTCAATTGTTGGTATTTGTTTTTGAACTTCTGGGTACAGATTTTTTTTTTATGGAGGCTAAGATAAGAGGAAAGTCTCGAAATTTGTATGGTTCAGCAGTGTCGGATTTGAAGGCAATTGGCAAAAAGAGTTTGGAATGGGATTTGGATGACTGGAAATGGGATGGTGATCTTTTTACAGCTACTCCATTGAACTCCGTACCATCAGATTCTAGGAGCAGGCAGTTGTTATAGTTTCCTATTGGGCCTGAAATTTCGGCAAACGGTGGTTTGTTGGACGGCTCAGCTTCTGGGTCTGATAATAATGACTTTAGGAACGAGGAAGGGAAGAAAGAATTGGAAAAGAGGCGGAGGGTTGTGGTTGTTGAGGATGAAGCTGAGTCCCTTAATCTGAAGCTTGGTGGTCAAGCCTACCCAATCATGGATAAAGATGCAAAGAATTGGAAGAAAACAAAGTTTATTGGAACTACTTCTAACAGGGCGGTTTGTTAGGTGGAGGACTGTAAGGCTAATCTCGGCAATGCTAAAGATTATCACCGAAGGCATAAGGTTTGTGACGTGCATTCCAACGCCAGTAAAGCCGTGGTGGGAAATGTTATGCAGCGGTTTTGCCAGCAATGTAGCAAGTCGGTTTGGTTCACAATTATCCTTGTTCCAATAAACATTTTAGAATCTAGCCGATCTTGGATTAGATCATTAATGAATGTGTTGATTGGCTAATATTTTGTTGTCTTTGATTTGGTTGCTAGGCTATTAGTTGTTGCCACTTGGTGCATAAAAATATTATTTAAAGATGTATGTTTTCTCCTCCGTTGGACGCAATTTGGATATACCTAATGGTAGGTTTCACCTTCTTCATGAGTTTGATGAAGGAAAAAGAAGCTGTTGAAGACGTTTGGCTGGCCATAACAAGCGTAGGAGGAAGACACATCCAGAGAATACAGTCAAAGGAAGTTCCTTGAATGATGAGAAGGGTAGTAGTTATCTACTGATAAGTCTACTGAGGATTCTATCCAATTTGCACAGTAAGCACATCCTTCCTCTACCATTCCAGTAAAATGGCAGTAGTTCATTCCCACAATATTTTCTCCAAGCATGTGACGTTATTTATGTAATTATGTTTTTCTTGTGCAGAAATTAGATTTTGTGGCAGCTGTTATGGCTTGGCCTTTTGGTTTAATCTCTTTTAGCTGGACAGAGACAGAGTTAATACCTAGTAATATTTATGTGACAAAACAGTATGAATTCATATGTCCATGATCGCTGAATTGCTCTTTTTGCTTTGCCATGCCAGTGATGAAATGTCAAAATTTGTGGTAATCAATTTTGTTTTTCTTGATAATTACAATGAAAGGGACGCAAAGTGCCCTTGGTTTACTTTATCAAAAAGTGAACTTAGCCAATGCTTCAATGTGTATGTTGTATTTAGTATGAAGTAGCTTTTAAATTCATATTGACAGCTAAGTATTCTGGTCAAGCATGGAAAGCAGTTATTATTTGGTACTCACCGTGTTGAGTAGTTACATAAATTGTTTTCACTTGCTCTTGCATTGTGCATTTACTTCAAACTAATTTCTGCTCTTTTTCTTTTTTGGCTTTTACAAGGGATGTGAGTTATGTTTCTGCTTGTGTCCTGCTCACCTAGCTACTTTGTGTGGAGTTAGAGAAGGTTATTTCTGTCACTTAAATGTGTGAGTACTTTGCTATTTAGGTGTATTTGGTTGGGAACTGAAAGGATGCCCAGAGAGGGTTTTTTTTTTTAAAGATTTCAACTCTGCTTTTCTCATGAATCATGATGTAATTTGATGGCTTTATGCTTTTTAATCTTTGTCTCCCAATTTTGCTAAAAATTTTTGAATTCTATGAATTGTTGATCTCTTTTATCTTCAGCAACATATTAATCAGAAATGGAAAGTAGTTAGGCATATTTTAACTCTTGGATAAGGAATGCATTTGTCAAAATCTTGGACTTTAGAAGGTGGTTCTCCAGGTTGTGTTGTATAAGTATCTCGTTCAAGTCCTGTTGGTAATTAAAGGTGTTCATGTTGATGAAGTCTAACACTTAATTCTGCAATGAAATGAGGGGGTAAGGTCTAACCATGCCACTTGAATGCACAATAAAAATACTCAAAATTATAGGGTGCTTGATGGTCTCATGGCACTTTCTTGCTCTCATTCTTATTTTGGTTGGATATATCTACACCTGTTTTTCATAGCAGGCTGAGATCCCATTAGATTACTGATTATAAACACATCACAATTGGTTCTGTTTTAAGCATGGTGTACCGTTTTGCATTTCAGTTGGTGTTATGGGATCCATTAATCCAACATTTCTGTGTTTGAAGGACATAAGCTGATATATGTATTTCCCCTTTCTTTCCCTCTCTGGACTGGGACAACCTTGGAACAAAAAAGACATCTAGTAGCAATGAGTAGAATTTTACTCCATTCTGTCTTCTATGAATTGCAGCCAATACCTTTGCTCAAGTGAAGGATCAGGATTTGCTTTCTCATCTACTAAGGAACCTAGTGAATCTTGCTGGTACAACTAGTGGAGGGAGCATGACTCAATTACTGCAAGGATCTCAAAGTTTGGTCAACACCGAAATAACTATTGGGGTTCTCAAAAAAGTGCCAGACATGATTAGAAATGATTCTGGATCTGCTGGGCCTTCTACTTCAGCATCCAAGAAAGATTATTACATTAATTCGCAGGATATTTTGAGGCCTTCATGCTAATTTGGGGCTCTATCTGTCTCTGATTTCACACACAAAGGAATTTTCATTGATAATGCCCATGGTGTAACTCCACAAGCAACTTCAGGTTCTTAATCCACAGCATTGTTCCCATTAAGATGCAATCATGCAACCTTCCTGCCAAAGTAAATAACCGCAGGCTGCTTTTGGAAGGATCATGTGCAATAACATTGACTTGAATAATGTTTATGATGGTTCACAAGTTTGTTTAGGGAATCCAGAGAGGTCTCCTGCCACTTTACATGCTGGGATAGGGTCAATCACTTGCCCTTTATGGGTAAAATCAGACTTCCATAAGAAAAGTCCACTGCAGATGAGCAGAAATTCAGATTCAACTTCTTCTCTGTCGCCAGTTCCAGTGGAGAGGCACAGGTATATCATCTTCTTTTTTATTTGATTGCACATCTTTGCTATTTAAGTTTTCTGCAATCTTTAATTTTCTGGGTTTTACCAAGCTGAATTTTCTGGTTCCATGTTCATACATGTTTGCAACTTTTGGTTGTTGTCTATTGTAATCAAATAAGGCCAATTTTATGCCTTCTCTCTTCTTGTGTTGTTGAGAAATAACGAAACAGCTAGAAGAAATTAAAGAACACATAAATTTATCGAGATTTGACAATGTGCCTACGTTCTCAGGAGCAGAGCGGCTAGGTTTTCCTATTAATCTGTAAGACTTAGGGTTACAATACATATGATATATATATAAGCTGTACGGTACTATTTTACAGAATTACCCCTGTATCTGTCCACTTACTGTCTATATGAGCTGTACATAACATGTGTGCATCTGGAGCTTTCTTAAGCCAACTATGAAACACATTTTTATTCTAGATCTAGTGCAGTATTTGCTGCCAACTCCAATGTTATGTCTTTGGCAATTGTGTAGGCCTTCAATGGCTCAGGATCATTAAACTGTCTTTCGAAATTTCTATTTCATGCTATAGAATGTAGGTGTAGTATTTGAAAAGAGGGCATTGGTACATCTTTTCTTTAATTCCTGTTTGACAGTTTCAGTTGATGCTTTAGAATTATTAAGGAAACTCTTACAGAATTAATGATAGGGGGCCAGGCATACTTCTTCTGGTTATTACAAATGCATTGCAGAATTAAATTGCTTGATTGATCTTGCTTATTCTCAGAGTTGCACAGACCAAATTATTTTTAAACTCTTTGGAAAGGATCCAAATGATTTTCAGGTGTAAACTTTTAGTTCACGGTCTTCCCTTTAGAGTTACAATCTGTAACTTAAGGTACATCTCCAGATACTTGATTGGTTATCCCACAGTCCAACTGACATTGAGAGTTATAGAAGGCCTGGCTGTATAATATTAACAATCTATCTTCGTCTGGGAAAACCACAATGGGAGGAGGTATGCTTCGTGCTATGACCAGAAATATCTATTGCTAATACTCACTTCCAATGCTTAATGCTGATGTTAGATTGCTATTTGCTAAATCCTCAGCATAGAGAGAATTGTTTGTTTTCTATTTAACTTAATTGCATCCAGATATGTGTTGATCTGGTTTGAACAGGCTTCTTGATGCATCCACTGATTCTTTTTGGAGATCGGGATGGGTTTATGCTAGGATGTGGCATTGTGTATCATTCATTTATAATGGCTGGTTCCTTCTCTCTCTGCTGTATATCTGTCTGCATTTACTTGCATACTTCTTATGATACAATTTGAAAGAACGTCTAGTGGCATCCTGCATGTGGCAGAAAAGGAGGATGGTATTGGCTAAAGAAGCTTGAATTTTCCGCAATGGCATTTGAGTTGGACGAGAACGAGATGCACTTTAATTTGCTATATATGTGGTGCAGGTCAAGTTGTTTTGGATACACCCTTACCTCCAGAGAGCCACAGAAATTGCAAAATCTTAAGCGTAAAACCTATTGCAGTGACTTTATCTGAGAGAACTCATTTTATAGTCAATGGCTTCAATATTTTTGGGCCTACAACCAGGTGATTAATCTTTATTAAAGCTCTTTTTTTTGAATTTCCCCTCGAAAACAAGGATTCAATTTGTTTTGTCCCTTTTCAAAAGCAATTGCCATTCTCTCAATAGAAATCTTCTTAACTATTATGGTTGCCATGAAAATTGAGTCAATAATTTTCTAATTCCAGGTTATTATGTGCTCTAGGAGGAAAATTTCTGATCCAGAAAAATTGTATTGACTTGGTGGATGGTGCTGATACAATCAATGAGCACGACAAGCTTCAAAGCCTGGTCTTCCCTTGCTCAATACCAAACATTACTGGAAGAGGCTTTATTGAGGTGCTATTGTATTCCCTTCTTACCTCATTCTGTGTTCTTGCTTTCATTAAGTGAACAAAATGGATAGTTCTTTATTAAATTTTATTTATGTTGTAATTTAACATATTTTTGTCTTACACTCTCTCATTTAGTCTGAATTTTGAGGCGTAAATTATGTGTTCTTTTGTTAAAAAACTTTCTGCCTTTTGATACAGAACTAGTTTGTGGATGATGATACAAATGATGGTCAGTTGGGTTGTTTTTCTAGTATTTATAGCCTTTGAATGGATGTTTTAAATTGCCTTGAATTCCCTCATCCTGACGAAAGCAGGTTCATTGTTGTACCTATTTAAATGTTAATGTGCCCTTTTCTCTCACTTGGCCATAAGAGTGTTGCCATGCTGTATCGTCATCTATAAATGTTTATGAAAACTTGTGGGGAAAATTGCATTCTAGTTAAAATATCAAATCATAGTTTAACTTGGAACCGCCAAAAGAACTATTTATGTATGGTCAAAAGAACGAGGCTTAAACATGAAAAATTCAAACAAAAGATCAATGCTGTCATTGCATCCTATTGTAAGCCTCTTTTTTGACAATTTTGGTTATTAACTCCTGTCAGGTTGAGGACCATGGACTCAGCAGCAGCTTCTTTCCTTTTATAGTTTCAGATCGAGACATATGTTCAGAGATCTGCATGCTGGAGGAAGCAATTGAGGTGTCTGAAACTGCTGATAAAATGCCTAAAAATGGTGTGAGAATAGAAGCCAAGGATCAAGCTCTGGACTTTATACATGAATGGGTTGGTTTCTACATAGAAACCAGTCGAAGTTTAGGCTGGGTCACTTGGATCCCAATTCAGGTATCTTCCCTCTTAAACGGTACACGTGGCTTCTCGAATTCCCCATGGATCATGATTGGTGCGCTGTGGTGAAGAAGCTTCTGAACATTCTGTTTCATGGAACAGTAGATACACGAGTATTCAACAATTGAGCTTGCATTGTTGGATATGGCTCCGATCCATCGAGCTGTGCTCAGAAATTGCAGATCCATGGTGGAATTGCTATTAAGACATGTCCCAGATGAACATACTGGACCAAAGCAAAAGCAAGAGGTCGATGGGGCCCATAACAACTTCATATTTAAGCCTGATATTGTTGGCCCTGCGGGGTTGACTCCTCTTCATGTTGCAGCTAGTAGAGAAGGATCTGAGAATGTCTTGGATGCCTTAACAGATGATCCTGGATCGGTATCTCCTTTCAGTGTTCTGTAGCATTTTGTTTTTTTTTTCTTCCTAATGCATCCTGTTACTTTTGCATATAATCTTCATGTTTTACACTGCTCAGTGCTCATATTGCGCAATTTATTTTTTATATAAATCATTGCAGAAAATATTTTTTCTACACTTGCGGTTACTACAGAAAGAACCAATATGAGCTTCAAAAGCAGATAAACTTTTTGATGCACTATGTGCTTCTTTGTCTCAACAAGTTTCATCGAGAGCTATTGATGCTGTTTACTGTCCAAAATCTCTCATCACTTTGAACATAAACAATAAAAGTCTAGAGTTGATGCTAAAAGAAACAAATCTGCACTTGAAAACTCGCTAGGATAAAATTCAGCAAGTTGAGATATATTTTTTTTTTGTGTCGAAGGAAGAAAATCAATATCGAGGATTAAAACAAGACATACAAATAAGTGACTCCTTATTTATCTCATCGAATAGATTCTCAAGCTCGTGTAGTTGTAGGTTGATGACACTTAAAAAAACTTCTAACTTGAAAACGATGAAGATTGGTCACTTGTTCCTTGCCATGCTTTTTTCTTTTGGAAAGAACATATACATCATCCAAATTAGGAACTTCAATATTGTACTTTTTGCAAAATGAAGTAACTTTACTCATGTGAGATTCCCATCCGTCATCTATCATCTTTTGTAAATACCCTTTAGTCACATTAACGAGCATCATGACATTAACAATATCTTGATCCCTCATTTGCAATGTTATGTTTAACTCATTTGTAATCCCAAAAATAACCACCATCAAATGTGCTACAAAGATAAAATCAAATGACAACAATACAAACATTTGTTCGGCTTTTATCTTGTCACTTACATCGGTGCAAATATCGTCAATAGCCTCAAGTATATCAATGATTGAATGGAACAAAGAAAGCACATTCAAAATTGTCTTAAAATGAGATCCCCAACTAGTGTCACAAGGCCTCCTCAAGCTAAGCTCTTGATTTAAACCTTTTCCAGTTTCAAGTTCACATTCTTGTAATGTCTGTGCAACATGTTGAACTTGTTTCACTTGAAGTGTTTCTTTTCTCTTAGATAAACCTCTCACCAAATTCAATAAATATGCAAGTGCATCAAAAAGCTAAACACCATCCTTGTTCTTTTTAGCAACAACAACAAGTGTTAATTGGAGTTGATGAGCAAAGCAATGAATGTAATATGTAGATGAAGCATCTTTCATGATTAAAATTTTAAGGCCATTGATTGAACCCTGTATATTGCTAGCTCCATCATAACCTTGTCCCCGAATTCTAAAAGAATTTAGAGAATGCTCCATAAGTAATGATTCAATGGCATTTTTAAGTGTCAAAGAAGTAGTATCAACATGTACAATGCCGATAAATCGTTTTGTCACCTCCCCAAACTTGTTAACACAACGTAAACAAAAAGCCATTTGTTCTTTTTGAGATATATCACTAGATTCATCGGCTAGGATTCTTTAATAATTGTCTTAGTCGTCTCTCTTGCACAAACATTAATGATCTCTTTCTAAATTGAGGGGGTTGTCATTTGATTATTACCTGGAGCATTTTTTAAAACCACTTTTCCAAGGTCATCATGGATATTTGCCACCCATTTCAAAATTTCAAGAAAGGTTCCCCTGTTACTTGATGTTTCACTTTCATCATGACCACGAGTAGGTAACCCTTGACGCGAAAGAAATCTTAAGCACTTTATTGAAGTCGTTAATCGGGTTCTATACTCACTTTTAGCTTGGATAGATTGTTTAAGTAAACCAGATTGGATTGAACTTTTCTGGTTTTTGTAAGCATGAAGTCTCTGCATAGCTTGATTATGAGCATTCATATGCCCACCCACACACTTATCAAATGCATTTGTTTTGTTCTAAGATCTAAATCCTTCATTAACAAAAGTATCTCCCCAACTGATGTCTCATGTTTGAATAAATAACAAACAAAACAAAATGTTGCATCCTTTTCAATACTATATTCTAGTCAGGATTTGTATTTTCTGAATCAATTAGGATTAAATCGACACATCGTATTCCCAATAGTTCTTTGAGAATAATCATATTGATCGGGTCGACAATGACCTTTTTGAATATATTATCTCCTTACTATATCTTGGTCATCTATATGATAATTCTGTGATTTTTTTTCTTTTTCTCGATCATGTGGAAGAAAATTGATGTCAAATTGGGTTAGCCTCTCCCTAGACGAGACTTTGATGCTAGCATTTGAACTATAGCTACCTCCTACCCCAGTCGTATCTTCTTGAATTCGAGGGGTACTTTTAATTTATTGCATTTGAGGAGGATTCATTGATGGGTAAGAAGAAGACTGTTTATTTCCTTCAATTGGTGATACAATTAGACTGGGTAATGAACTAGATGTATCTTTTTCTACTAATTTCGTAAAACTGTATATTTGTTCCAATTGAAAAAGGTCAGAGAAATGAGAGGGGGAACTGGGAAAGTATAAAAGAGAGAAGGCGAAAGACAAGAGACAGGGAGAAAGAAGAGAAGGAGGATTTGGAAATGGGGAAAGTAGAAGAGAGAGACAAAGTAGTGGAATTGTAATAAATATTGATTGATTTGATTTGATTTGATTTGATTTGACTTTTTATTTCGGAGGTAGAAAGTAATGAAATTGTAATAAATATTGATTGATTTGGTTTTCACGTGGGAAAAAATGTATTTATTTGGGGATGCACTTTACATCTTTATATTATTAATTATTTATGATAAAAGACAAATTTTTCTTTTTGGGTACAATGTACATCCGCCATTGTTCACAGACTTGAAACGTGCATAAGAGCTAGGTTGGGGGAACATTTAAGTTCAGGTTGACAATGCCGCGGAATAAGAAAGCAAAATATCTACCAACTTTGATAATTAAAATTGGGCCAAATGCATTATTGATTCTTCAACTTGTCAAACTTTTTTTCAATTGAATTTTTGTCCAATTGAGTCCATGAGTCTCTAATTTTTGTGTTATTTTGCAAAATTAATTAATGTCTTTTTAGTAAATGGTGTGAAACAAGATAATTAAAAAACAATTTTTTTTTAAAAAAAAAATTGCAGATTTCAGCTCCTAAATATTGTATTGAAATCCTTCAAGTTTTCAGTTTTTGTTAAATTTTCAATTGAATTGCTGATATGCAAATTTTAAAACTTCTGCATATTTTATGCGTCAATCACATCTTTTTCTGTTAAATAAACACTCTGATAGAATGGAAATTAGAGATTTAAATACTTAATTAAATAAAAATTTCAGTTGAAATGCACAAATGAGCAATTTGAGGGTCTAAAATGTATTATATCCTAAAAATTTATTTTGTCATGCAAAAATATCTTATTAATCTAAAATGCTGCGTCATACTAATAGACAAGGGCAAAACAGACACTTGAGATGGAGGCAAAGGATGAGAATGTCATTTGACAGAATCTGCCTCCCGACCGACATGAATGCAATCGACGGATAATATCTGAGGAGTAGAAATGCAGAAGCAATGAAATGGCGTCATCGTCATCGTCATCGTCAATGTCTCTCTCCTTCTCATCTTCACTCCTTCCTTCTCCTATTCCTCACACCAAACCCAAAAACTCTCAACTAAGACAGGGTTTTCTTCAGTGTGCATATTCTTCTTCTTCTTCTGCTGCCGCTGCTGCGACACCCACTTCCGCTTCCTCTCCGAGAAAAAAGCACTGGAAGCAGGGCGAATTCCATGGAATTGTTGAAACTTCAGCTCCCAAGAGAGCTCCAATCAAGAATATCAAGAAGAAATTAGAGCGCAAGGAGAAAGCCAAGGCCTGGGTCAACACTGTCACTGAAGCTCTGTCCGATCTCATCCTCAAAAGGCAGTGGCTTCAAGCCCTTGAGGTTGGTTACTCATCCTTCTTTCACCATTTTACTCTGGATTATTTACTTTTACTAAATGGGTCTTATTTGTTTTAGTGTAAAATGGGGGAGGTCAATGTTTCCAATTTGCATCTATAAATTTCTGAGATGCTAAAGTAACGAGCTCTTTTGGGTTTTACTTTGGATTGTTTACTTCTAGCAAATAGGTCTTACTTGTTTTTAGTATATAATGGCGGAGGCCAATGTTTCCAATTGGGATATTTAGGTGTTTGAGATGCTAAAGCAACAACCTTTTTATCACCCAAAAGAAGGAACCTACATGAAACTCCTGGTTTTGTTAGGGAAATCTGGCCAGGTACACCGTGCCCACCAACTATTTGATGAAATGGTTGAAGAAGGATTGGAACCCACTGCCGAACTTTACACTGCACTGCTGGCAGCCTATTGCCGCAACAATCTCATTGATGAGGCTTTCTCCATTCTTCACCAAATGAAGACTCTCCCTCGTTGCCAGCCTGATGTTTTCACCTATAGCACCTTACTCAAGGTTTGTGTCGATGCTTCAAGGTTTGACTTAGTTGAGACTTTATATCAAGAAATGGATGAGAGATTAATCACACCTAATACGGTCACACAAAATATAGTTCTAAGTGGATATGGGAAGGCAGGGATGTATGATCAGATGGAGAAGGTGATATCTGGGATGTTAGAGAATGCAGAGTGCAAACCTGATGTTTGGACAATGAACATCATCCTCAGTGTGTTTGGTAACAAGGGTCAGATTGATTTGATGGAGAGATGGTATGAGAAGTTCCGTGATTTTGGTATTGAACCTGAAACTCGCACCTTCAACATTTTAATAGGTGCTTATGGGAAGAAACGGATGTATGATAAGATGTCATCGGTGATGGAATACATGCGCAAGCTTCAGTTTCCTTGGACAACCTCAACTTACAACAATGTAATTGAAGTTTTTGCAGACGTGGGGGATGCAAAGCACATGGAGTATACATTTGATCAAATGCGAGCAGAGGGCATGAAAGCAGACACCAAGACATTTTGTTGCCTTATTAATGGATATGCCAATGCAGGTCTCTTCCATAAAGTGATTAGCAGTGTTCAGTTAGCTGCAAAGTTTGAAATTGTTGAGAATACCACATTCTATAATGTCGTGATATCGGCATGTGCCAAGGCAGATGATTTGATGGAGATGGAGAGAGTATTTAAGCGGATGAAAGAAACTCAATGTCAACCTGATTCAAGAACCTACGCTATCATGGTGGAAGCATACAAGAAGGAAGGTATGAATGACAAGATCTATTATTTGGAGCAGGAAAAACAGGGGATGATTGCTAATGGCAATATAAGCTAATAGGTAACTAGTGGAAACTTCTACCATAAATGCTACTTCTACTTTCAATAATGTTATAATTTGTGTAGGGGAGTAGCTTTGGTAGTTTCATTCAAGATCCTGAACTTTGCCCTTTCCAATTTTTAGGTATAAAGCGTATTCATGATGACTTTACTTTGGTGGCTATCACTAATCGAGATCATCCTCTTAATATAATTCTAACAATACACTTGTAAAGATCTCACTTAATTTTCTTTTTCCAAGTTCACGAATCTATCACCCAAAACCTTGAAATTGTGGTATCACAAAAAATGATCTATGTTCAAGAACTCCATAGGAGCTAATATGACTAATAATTGGCCTGTGCAAATGGAACACAGATGTATTCAAAATAACTTGAAGGATACACTAACATCAAAGCACGATGGTTTACAAAACGTTTTTGAACCGTATTGTCAATCATCGGGGAATTTGATATTATATTAGTACAT
Organism: Triadica sebifera; assembly: GCA_023653625.1. Classification (NCBI taxonomy): domain Eukaryota; kingdom Viridiplantae; phylum Streptophyta; class Magnoliopsida; order Malpighiales; family Euphorbiaceae; genus Triadica; species Triadica sebifera. The sequence goes on from CM042897.1 coordinate 342,204, forward strand.
TATTGACATTCATTTGAATTCCTACTACAACAACTTTATCTGAATTCATTATACAAGTACTACAACAAAACAAATTCATCTCAACTCATTTTATTAGTACATTATTGACATTCATTCGAATTTCTGCTACAAGTTCACTACTTTATTCTTTATCAAAATTATCAACTTCTATAATTGTTAATATTATAAAGAGTGTATCAAAATGATTAATTTTTAATATTGTTGCAGTATACAAAGAGAGTTCCAAAAACAAAAATCTATTTACATGCTACCATTGGTCGTTGAGGCAACTATATTTTTTATTCACATATTGGACTATATACATTTTATTCCCGTGGGATTGCCTACACAAACTATATATACAAAAATAAGGTTGAAAGAATCTAACTTCAGCGCTGTGCACCCATAAAAATGCAGCATATGGAAACCGGGGTGAACAAAATTCTATACATAATTTATACACTCGTTTTCTCATCACCTCATCATATTTCTCCATTTATCTTTTAAATCAACCTGCAAAAGTTATTAAAAGGCATCGAACATTAACACATGAAAATACAAATTTATAGAGCCAGTATAAAAGATATACATGTACTGTGCATTTTACCTCTGTTCTCTCCACAAACAAGTCACGATTGGAATTCAAAATGAGTTTCCAATTCCCTGCACCATACCTACATTTAAGGAAAACATAGTTAAAAACCATACAAAAATCAACACGTGCCCAAATTTTCAAAATTATATATTCCACTGCATACTTTTTCACACCCTCTCGCAAAGCATCCTCCTCCTCTAAACTCCATTTCTTCATCTTTCTTCTTTTAGTAAACCTTGGGGCTTCATATTTCTTCAACGGAGAGACATTTTTTCTCTTCGGGCTGTCTAGACGAATCTTCCAATTGATTGCTTCTGGTGACTCATCAATTGAATCGTCCCACTGTAAACTCACACAATTGCTGAAAAAATAAGGTTCCATAAAATTTTTATTGCAAATTTGAAGTGAACATAACATAAATGATAATATTGCATTTCCTTGACAAAATGAATACAAGATTTTCCTCTGACATCAGAGAAAAAAAAAAAGAAAAAATTTTCCTTTGAATACAAGTTTTTCCTCTGAAATCGGAAAAAAGAAAAAAAAAATCCTAATAGAAATAATTGGATTCAAGAGAGTTTTTATTTAGTTGTTTCAATTTTATCAATCACCTTCATTTGTTGTAATTTATAACAAGAGTAAAATTAAGCAACTAAATATGCATGCTTGCTTTTATTATTGTATAAGCAAAAAAAAAAGACTATAAAAAACATGCAAAAAAACAAGCCTACCTTTTTTGTTGAGCCAAGTCAAATGACCACTTTCAAAAATACATATAGTAAATGTATGCAAATGCATTATCCTAAGACAAGGAAATTGATCTGATTGATGATATAATCTAAAAGAGAGAAATACAATATCAAAGAAGAGAAAAACCATACCTCGTACGTATGAGCAGTACTTTTGCGCTCCATTAAGCTGTGTCTTATAACATTCTTTTCATGCCCACATACATCTTTACTGTTATGATTTCCTACCGGTAAGTTATCATTCATCATTCTATCTGCCTTTCTAGAAGCCACAACATCCAGTAATGGATTGGATGCATCTAAATCCTTTCCATTTTGCTTTTCTACTAAAGTCTCTTGGTTCAAATGTTTTACATCCTTTCCGTTTTGCTGTCCAACTAAAGTCTCCTGATCCAAGTTTGTTCTCACCATTTCTGTAATTACAGCATCAGCCACATGCAAGGCATTGAGAAGAGGATCCCCAACTGCTAATTGCAACTCTATAGAGCTAGATTTAAGTGTTTCTAGTGTTTGCTTCACTTCAGGAGTGGGTACAGTATCATATTTGCTAGAAGTTGTCTCCAAGTTCAGATCTCCAGAATCAGTAATCTTCACAGGTCCTTTGGAGCGCCTGAGTCCAGCAACAAGCTTATACTTGTGGTGCAGCACCTTACTCTGAATTTCTGGAGAAAACAAGACAAATATTGCATCTTCATACCTTAAAACATAGTATGAAATTAGAAAAACAAGCCTAAGCATTAATGACCATACTTTTGTCTTGATAAGAGAGCAGCAAAAGTTATGCAAGCAAATTTGGTTGCCAAAAACAAAAATTTTATATCTTTAACATAAACGTCAAACTGGACTTAAATAAACTGCCACAAAAGAACAGAACCACAGAACATGAAGCACAAGAAGTATGTACCTAAACGCTGTTTAATGGCCAAGAAATGTGAGCGCAAAAGAAATAAACAAAATTCATTTTTTTTTTTATATAGAATGGCAATTAATGTCAAGTACACAAATAGTAGTATATAAAACATGTAATTTCGATCCTCACATCTTCTCCTACGTTTGCTTAGCAATAGAAGCTCTAGCAAAGCATAATTAAAGCGGCTCATGAGTCAATTAATGACACGGGTTTTAGTAGAAACAGAAGAAGGAAATTATTTTCTTTAAAAAACCAACCTGGGCTTTTCGGGGCAGTGGCATCAGCAACAACCAACTTGCTAGTTGAGTTCAGCAACCCTGAAGTCACCTGTCCACCAGCAACATCAACTAATTCTTGGACTGTGGTATTCTCAGATCCCTCTGCATCGCTTTCAGTGCTTCCTTCCATTGCTTCCTTTTGTTTAGGCTCCTCCCTCTCATCGGTTGTTACCCTCGCTTCCTCTTCTTCGGGCTCTTTGTCGTCTCTTGGTTCCCTCGCAATCTTCCCAATTTCACCCTTATCTACAATTTCCATCGCCTCCCTCTCAATCCTAGCAACCAATTGAAGAAATGGAGGCCCCATAATGGCCATAGCCTCATTAACAAAATCCCCAGTCAGAATCAAAGCATTATTTCGAGTATTCCGATCCTTCAATCTCTTATGAACATTGGAATCCGATAGTACAGCCCTTATATCTGTTCTCCAGTTCTTCAGCTCATTAGTAACCAACTCGCTATTCTTCATCTCTAATCTGTGAATTCTACCACTCCAAATTCTCTTCACTGCCTCAGAATACTTATAATTATCTCGCTTATGTCGATTCCTCCACAAGTACTTGACAGTGCAATCCACGGCGATCGCACAATACGCGACTTTCATGGAATCCAAAACTTTAATGTTCTTCTTCTGGTCAATTTCTTCAATGGCTTCGAGAGAATCGAGGATGATTTCGGAGACGGAGCCATCACTGATTTCGGAGTCGATAGACCTTAAAAGTATCGTCTTTTTCAACCGGAGATTGTTGTTGTCGACAGGAATACCAGGATTCGAGAGGATTTTGCTGATCAAAGATTCTGGTACTTGTTCTTGTCGTAGAAGCAATTCCAAAATCCAGGAGACGATATCCTTGTCCATCGTCTTCATTCGACTGGAACCCTAACTTTTTTTAATTCAAAATTTTCAGGGCAAATATCAGTTTAATTGAGATTTTCATTTCGCCCTCCCATTCCGATGCCAAAAGCATCTCGGCTTGTTATTGGACTAGTTGTGAAGCCCATCTTTGCATTAGGCCCAGTGGCGGATCTTATACAAAATATTATAGGCATATCATGAATCCAGATTCATGTTATATTATAAATATGATCTCATTCACAAGTGCAACAACACTTTTATTTTTTTTATATATTTTAAAAAATTATGAATACTGATTTATGATATAATTTAGATTTTAAAATAGATAGATCTGTAAATAAGCCGAACCGAGCCAAATACTGGTAAGCTTGAGCTCAGCTTGATCTTGATTCGAATTTTTATAGTTTAAGTTTGATTCGTTTTAAAATTATTAAATTCTCGAACGGTTTAAATTCGGTTTGTAGAATATCATTTATTACATTTAACGAATTTAGTTAGAATTCAACTTGTTAATTAATAATGACAAAAGTTCGAATTCAATTTATTAACTAATAATACAAAAAAAATCGAATTCAGATCGTTAACTAATAATAATAAAAGTTCAAGTTCGATAACAAAAATATAATATAAATGAATATTAAATGAACATGTTCGAGAACTTATAAATAAATATGTTCGCGAATTAATGAATTAAAAAATATTAAACTCAATCTTAATAAAATTTTCGAATTCAAATTTGAGTTCGAACTCGTTAATATTAACAAACGATCTCAAATAAGGTTTGATAACGAGTAATTTGATTCATTTACAGCCCTAAAAATATGTATTTATGATATCATTTAAAATTCTCTTCAAAATCATATATATATATATATATATATATATATATATATATATATATATATATATATAACTTTCTCAATATTTTAGTCATGCTCCACTGTTGGAACCTACGATCGCCCTCTAAGTGTTTTTGTACACAAGTATTAAGCAATAAATAATGAGAAAGGAATTTTTGATTATTATATTCACCAGTCATCACAGATGATTTTGGAGATAAATTCTTACGTATTTTAGAAAATTGATAGACATTGGTAAATATTATGAATGCTTAAAGTTTCAGAATTCTTATCCGATCAGTTATCTTCATTTATTTTTTCTGCAAATCAACAGGACCTATTCGTCCTTCGGGACTTCCTCATGATTAACTTAATTATATAGCTTAATTAGTACTAATTGTTTTAGACGTGTTAGAAAATAGTATTGTGCTGGCAGAAAGTTAATGAATATGCACACAAATTGACTCCTACAATTTTGGTTCATAGTTGCAGTATTAAATATTAATTAAGGAGTGAAAAATAAAATTTTTAAAATCCAAAATAAAATATTATATTTGTACCATTAAAACTAATTTATATAAATATAAATGTTAAAAATTATATCTTGTAATTTCTTATTTGTTTTTTAAATCTTCACTTTTTGGATTATAGCAAACCATAACAATCCACATTATGATGTCTCTAATGATAATTTACGCAAAAAATGAAGAAACAACTATAAAGAGAAATGGTTTGAACAAATTCAAAGTGTTATTGAAAGTGTTTTTGAGAAAATTTTGTTGTCTTAAAATTTTTTTTTCACAAAAAACATATTTTCATGTCTATTTTCTGTCATTTGATGTCTTTTTTATTTAAATCAAATTCAAAGAAAATATGAAAAAAACAAAAATAAAGAAAAAAGAAATGAATGAATAGTAATTGGTTATAATTGACCTAATTATGACCAAAATCTGTCATTTGGGAAGCAGCAGCCTACTTGGCCCGCTGCCTAACCCGCGTAGGTCCGTACGGGCTCATGACCCTCCCGAACGATTTTTCCTTGCGATCTTATCTCGATCCGTCCCAAAATAATTTTCTCATATTTTGGATCCTATCTAATACAATTTTACTCATTCTCCATATCTTCAATGTGTGTAACCCATTAGGTTCCCGGTTATGTTGGCCAGTTAAATTAATAATTAATTTAAGCAAGTCATGAGCGTTATCTAGTAACACATCATGACCTCAAATTGACCGGAAAGTCAGTGGTTTGACTACGAATCTTTCCATAGACAATTTCCTTATAATTATTCCTTTCACTATTCTGTACCCCACTTAGTTCAGATTATGGACCTGTGTCAACTCCCACTAGACTGACTACATCACGTCTAGTCTAAGTAATGTTAGTTCTTATCCTTAAGGCTCATTACTCTATTAGATATGTCATTGAAAACTATTTTTATGACATTTGCACTCCGGCTAGAGATTTCCGACTAATGACCACGACAAGAGACTATGAGTATACACTCCTTCTATCAGGAGTGATGAATCCTTTGTCGGTTATCCAATTACCTTCGAATACCTTAAACTGTATCCAATCACCACTCTATGAGTAACCTCCCTGAGGCAACAAGGAATAATGTCAAAATACATAATCAATATTCAAGATATTTTTGAGTACCTCAAATCCAAGGATATTTGCACCATTGTTATGATAAGACTATCATTGACATTTGAATAAATTATCCTTATGTTTGTCTCATAGTTGATCATCCAATGTACTTAGCTACACTTAGCAAGCATCCACATGTTAACTCTAAATATCTCAAGTTTATAGATTATGAGATCTACTACTCAATCCAATCAAAGAGTGTAACATGTGCTAGTTTGTTTGGATTAATAATGTCCCGTCTTGTTAATTCTATGACTAGGGATAATTTTGATACTAACATAATTACACATAATAAGAATTTCAATATCATGATTTTCTTCAAGCTATGTTATGAATCAAGGACTTCATTAATTGATTTAAGATCACTTATCAATTCATATATCAAATGAACATCAAATTAATGAAAAAGTCTTTTATCAATCAAATAAATTTATACAATAAGTGTTAAAGATGATTGTCTTTAGAGCACTCATCTAACAAGGAGATGGATTAAACTTGCTGCTTGTATTTGTTAAAGTCCCACTCTCAACTAATCCATTGCCTTTTTATATAATTCTAAGGAAAAACATGTATTTTGCCGTTCAAATTTATCAAAATTTTCAATTAAGCCCATCAATTGAAATCTTAATCTTCTGAATTTTTTTTTATTGAACCCTTGTTTGATGGAAAGAAAATTAATTTTTTTAACAAACGGCTTGAAATAAAAAACTGAAAAGAATTAAGGAAAAGATGGATACTTTAGCCTCTGATTTTTTTTTTAAGTTTGTTTTGTTGAACCTCTCAATTTTTTTTTTGTTCAATTAAGTCCCTAAAAATATGTAATCTTTGAGACTTTGCATATGCAATACATGCTAACAATGTATGTCAAATAAGGACTGAATGGAATTAGAGGTTCAAGGACTCAATATTAAACAAAATTTCAGTTGAAGGGCTCAATCGAACAAGTTATGCAAATAAACAACGGATCATTTGCAAAATTTATTACAACTTTTCCTAGAAATTGGAGATTAATCATGGAATGCTAGGATTGGCAGACGTATATTAATTTAAGAACTGGTTGAATTTCTTAATTATGATATTTAATCACCATTGACATCGTGCAAGGTTAGAGTATTTGCTTGGTGCATCAAAGAATATATGACTTGTGTGATTGCGTCATCAACTTGCAGCTCGGTTCTCGGATGGAACTAATACCTTTAGTCAATCAATCATTCATTTATTTTAGCAAATTATACATGCATGCATGAAATATGTGTGGTTTTCAATTGAAGTCCAAGAATGGCTCAGCTGGTAGGTCCTGATGAAATAGAATCATTCAGGATTGTCAGAGTTAGGAAGAAGCATAAGATCATCATTCAGGTCAAGTTTTTGGAGTCCATCAGTGGTTCTTGATGACAGAGATGAACAAGTTGTGCTGCATTAGGCTGCTGTTGAGAGATTACCCACATACAGGCGCATCGCTACTGCTTTGTTTGAAGAAGATGGTCCAAATGGAGATTCTAAAGTGAAAAAAAAATGTTCATGTTGCTAAACTTGGAGCTCAAGATCGATTTAACACGATTATAACATGAGAAAAATCGTATTATAAACGGATTTTACATATTTAATATATTAAGATACGATTAGATATAATTAAAAATAAGTTATTTTATCAATTATAAATAAATGTCTAATCATTTTAGTACTATTCAAACTATGTAAAAAATTCAAGTATATATTATAATATTATAAATATATATATATATAATATATTTATATATGAATGAATTTATAATACATGATATTATTATATGCAAATAAATATTAATTATATAGGTATTATATTAATATATATTTATTAACTTATGTTAGGTTTCTTCATGTATTGTAAAACAGTTTTAGAGATAGACTAAAAAAATAAAATATGAAAACATAATTTATAGTTTATATAACTATGTGTAAATTTCTAAATAATTAAAATCAATTGTTTAAAGTAGAATATTTAAACAAATAATTAATTTACGTTATTTTCAAACCTAACGACATTACCGAGCTAGGTAAGAATTTTTCTTGTTTAGCTACTGGCATCAGTGTATATATATAACAATATAATTAATGATGGAAAGAAAAAGTTGTGTAATGAGGTGCAGTTATATAACAATATAACTTTAATTTAAATAGAAATATGTACAATTTATTGTGATGGTTATCGTAATTAGAGATTTTTTTTTAAAAAAAAATAACTGAAAGACCAACATATAGAACTTGAGGTGAATATATGAAGGTGTCATCCTTAACAAGTCTCAATATTTGCAGCTTAGGACTTGGATGTGCTCAAGTTTTGAAGTTCTATATGTTGCAAAATCCTTTCCTGAAACCATTTCATTGCATCTTCCTTAGTCACCCTGTGTTGAATTCCAACATGTAACTTGCATCTCCTATGGCAACATAGATGATCTCCCTCATTGGATTTGACAACGGTAATTAACGAATGAAATGGTTTAATTTGTAATCAATGATGTTGATTAGGGGTAGGTGATAGGGATGAGCTTTCTGCAGTCATGACATTTGTTTGAATATCTACAAAATTTATTGTTTCGTTTTTAAATTAAGGGGGCAAAACCAAAAATTCTTCATATCAAATTATTCAATCATAATTAGTTAATTGGTTTGGTAATAAATCGGTTAGATTATTGAATATTTTTTTAATTGACTAATTATAAATAATTTGACTAATTAATAAATAGATTGATTAGACTGATTGATAAATAAATCGATCAGACTAAATATATAATTATTCATGTCTAATTGTATTGATAAATTTTAAAATTGTATTATGTCTGCATTTTAATTTTTGATATGATTAATTAATCGTATTGTATTCATATTTTGTATAATCGTGTTATATACAATATATGATATGACATGATTAGATATGATATGAATTTTCAATTTTATATAAAATAAAAAAAATATGTATAAAAAAAATTAAAAATATTAAGGGTTGTAGCATAGCTTTTGTTTGCTTTCCAAGTTGCGTGCAACTTTTGGTTCTTTCAACTTAGTTTTTTTAATCTAAAATTAGAAATATATTTTCAAATATTGTCATTAATGTGCTTGATCGACAAGTAAATTTTTTGCTTACCCTTTTCAATACTATTGTCATTCATGTGCTTAATTATTAATTATGCTTCCATTTTTAGTTAACTTTACATGGATACTTTCAACACTTAAAGCATTTGCATCTTTTTGTGGGTTTACTTGGAATTTTGGTAAAATTAAACACACATCTGTACTGCTGCAAAGTATTTACTTTTATTTGTCTTTACTTTTTACAAAGTTGATGTAAAGTTGCCCAATGTAGAAGTGAGTTACAGAAATCTTTGCCTTGAAGCAGAGAGCAAGGTTGTTCATGGCTGGCCTCTCCCAACTCTTTGGAACACAGCTAAGAGTATGCTTTCTGTAAGTAACAAGATTACTATTTTCTTGAAAAAATTAAAACCTATATACTGCAATATCATCCTCTGAGATGATTGTTCATCTTCTCACCTTATGTGAATAAAGGGGACATTAAGGAACATTCCGAAAGGCTTTTAGAGAATCAGACTGATTCTATTTCACCTTATGTTCATAAAAAAAAAATAGAGCATGGAGATGAATGAAAGATATAAACATCAAACACAGAGATTTTCTTTTTCTTCTTCCTTATGTTTACAGAAGATATTTCTCTCCAAATCACTCTCTTTCTCACCACATTTCAAACAAATTTTAGATGATATTTGTAGAGCACTTATGTTTATAAGAGAAACTTTGCACAAATAACAAAGATAAAAATATAGAAAGCTTAAAAATATCAGAGCACTGGAAAGGGTTGTTATGTTTCTTAATTTTTGTGGCTAAAAAAATATCATCATTTTTAAATAGTTTCAATACTCCCCCCTTAATGAATTTTTTGCTGAACTTGAAGCTTGTGATCAATATATTTTCAAGCAGCTTCATAGAATCATCTCTTTCAATTTCTAGAGAAAAAACTTGGCTGCACAAAATGGTGCTGATGAACATCACATGCTACATTAAGACATGACAATCAACTTCAAAATTTTTTGTTTCTTTATTTTTTTTCCTTAAAAAATGCAACAAGGCACCTTCAAATTGTTTTCTTCTTCATTTAAAATCATCAACACCTTCTTGATCTTCGAAGTTCCCTCATTGAAAATATTTTTCTTTTCAATGCAGTTTAGAGACTTGAAGGGTCTTTGATATTGTTATTGCAGTTTAAAGACTTGCAGATCTTTCATAATTTTTTATATGTGAGCAGTTTGTTGACTTGTCCAGGTCATTTCAACAAGTTCTTTTAAAAGATAAGCACTTTTGTGACTTGCTTAGGTCCATTGAACAAAATTTTTTAAAGATGAGTAATTTTCTTACATACTCAACTCCATTAAAAAAGGGTTTTTGTCAAAGGAGGAATTTTACAAAGCTTAAGTGAAAGAAGATCAAGACATTAAAAAGAAACAAAGTAGATTTGGGTGAGAAAAGTAAAATCATGATCATAAAAAAACAGAGCATGGAGAGGAATGAAAAATATAAACATCAAACACAGAGAAGTTCTTTTTCTTCTTCCTCATATTTACAAAAGATTTTTCTCTCCAAATCTCTCTCTTTCTCACCACATTTCAGACAGATTTTAGATGATATTTATAGAGCACTTAAGATTCTAAGAGAAGCTTTGCACAAATAACATAGATAAAAATCTAGAGAGCTTAAAAATATCAGAGAGATCTAGAAAAGGTTGTTCTGTTTTTTAATTTCCGTGGTTGCAAAAATATCATCATTTTCAGATAGTTTCAACAGTTCAATTTAAAGAAAGAAAGAATTCCAAAGAATCAATCTTTCTTTTAGTTGTTGAATCTTTCTCTGATGATCTCCATTTGAGCTATATGAATATGATAGGAGTTTGTCAATTTGACCTGGTCAAAACAAGAAGCGAAAAGCAGCATCCTAAAAGATGTCAATGGCATTATTAAACCAAAAAGGTTACCTACCCTTTTGCAAAATGGTCTCATCCATCCCTTACTCACATGTTAAACCAACATGACAACACTTTTCATTGTTGCAGGATGACTCTATTGCTTAGCCCTCCAGGCTGTGGCAAAACCATATTGTTGTTAGCACTTTGTGGGAAATTGAGTCACTCTTTTAAGGTTTATGATTGCTTCTTCTTCATTTCTTTTTTAATTATAAAATAAATTAAAGGGGAAAACTTTAAGCATTCTTCAAATAAAATCTCCGCTTTGAATGTTGTGGAACATGTTACAGGGGAAATATCTTATAATGGTTACAAATTAGGAGATTTGTTCCTCAGAATATCACAGCTTATATAAGCCAATATGATCTGCATATTCCAGAAATGACTGTCAGGGAAACAATTGATTTTTCTTCCCAATGTCCGGGAATTAGAAGTCGAGCTGGTAACATATCTTTTGGTGTTTGATATTAATTCTGAATTTGAAATTATTTGTACCTTTCATTTTCATAAATTTGTTTATAAAAGAAATCCTGATAGAAGTCAGTAGAAGGGAGAAAGAGGTAGGGATAATCCTTGATCCTGATGTGGGTGCATATATGAAGGTAACCATTAAGCAAGAATTAAATGATTACTTGTGTAAAATGGTTGCTTTCCTATGCACGTGTATAATTCATGTATCATCAAATTATTCAAATACTGTAATTATCTTATCCAGATCTTTTTATGTATTATTGTATTGTAATTCATCAACAATATTTGTCAAAACTCGGTTCATAATGGAACAAGTCAATGACAATGCACATAACTAAAGTAGTTTTCACAATAATTACAAGGGATTTAGTCATTTAAACAAAAATTAGATGTTCAAGTATACAACAAAAATTATGTTTGAGGGGCTAGATTGCATTTTTTTGACAGGTTCAGGGACCAAAAGTTGGGTCAGATTCAATGACTAAAACATGCGATTATTTCTTTATTTTAAAGTCTAAAATTTGAACATTACCATCTCAGTTATTATATCACCATACAAACAATGCCATTTTTGGCATTTTCTCTTTATTCTTTTCCCACTTTATCTCCTTTGGAAATTTAATTTTGCTACACAAAATGCAAAAAGATACGCAAGTGCAACAGGAAAAGCAATGAGAACAACGGCCACTAGTCCCAAATGATCGTGTCGAAAACCATAGTAATCCTGCAGAAAGGAACTTACTGTCTTTGGCTCTCCAAATATGACTATCTCTTTCTCTACATCTCCATACTGTGAAGTGACAAGACCATTCAGAGACCAAGATGTGGGGCAGAGTAAATAGAACCAAATCCACCATTTTGGAATTTTCTGTGCGCATAATTTCACAGTTAATATAATAAAACACAGATTTAAAACTAGAAGTAATTATATTTTGAGTATTTGAAGAAAGGTATCAAGGATTTACCTTTCCTGGCATTAGGAAGCCTGCGAATAAATTCAACATAGTGTAGACAGCAGAAGCCAATATGGAAGCCAATTCTAAAGTTGGTGTTAGTGAAACTAGCAGCATCCCCAAATAGGCAAAATATAGGAATGTGCAAAATATTGCATAGAAGTACCAAAAGAGTTTGTAAGCTGACAACTGATATCCAATTGCTGGATATGTGAGAGCCACATATACAACAGCTTGCAAGATTACACAAGGTATTTCAATAGCTACCTACAATATCACACCACTTACATCATTTATCTACAAAACATCAAGGAATAGGAAACAAGATGGGAGTAATATTTTGAACCTGTGCAAATGAATAAGCCCATGGCGAATACATTCCTGCAAATTTTTCTCGGTAGAACACCATTCGTTCAATTGCAACATAAGGTATAACTGTTGAACAATTGATTAGGCCCAGGAATATGATGGAAACGTACATTGGTCCAAGTACATTGATCAAATCTTGTTCATTGTCACTTCAAGGAAAAATGATTCTGTAAGCTCTAAGTAAGTTTATGCTGCTTTTCTTATATCAATTTAGGACATAAAATACTTACAATTTCTGCCCCTTCTGCCAGAAAATTAATGCAAACAGCAGAGATGCAACAATCATGTAGATGAACCGCGCTAAGTTGTATTCGGGACTTCTCCAGTAGGACAGGCATTGCTTCCATAAGCATGCCTTAAACTGCATCCAGCTACTCTGTGGAAAAGGAGTGGAAAACTGCAGGTCTTTTGAACCTCTTTCTGGTTCACTTAGTTGTTTTACCAGTTCAAGGGTATTCCTATCATCAATAGAAAAGCATGGAGATAATTATAATGTAAAAATCTTTCAGCTATAAAATGTTGGCCTCCAGATAATCTCAATGAAATATATACTCACTGGTATTGAGGTGATTCCTTGTAAACTTTGGCAAAATCCAAACCAAGTTCCGCTTCCATTGATGGTGAAGAAACTTCCAACATCCAAGTTGCTGGATTATAATTATTTTCAATCTTTGGCACCCCTGAAATACCCTGCATAGATGATGTTTGAAGTCAGCATGTGGATTAAACTTTGCTTACAAGCAGAAAACTCTGAAATTACTGATACGAAGTAATAATTTGATTAGAACTCAAGTCCTGCATAAACTAATCTGATCAACCTCATCTATTTCTCACAAACTAGTCTATCCTTATAAAGAAGTTTAAAGCTGTTAGCATGACCGTACCTCAAAATATTCAATGAGTTTGCTTGAATGATGGCCTAGCATTCCAGTATAAATAATTTGTCCTCCCCTTTTCATTAGAATCAACTGCAAAAAGTGATACAATCAAAAGAATATAAAAGAAGGTTAGATGAGAAAAGCTGCTGAATCTTATGCTTCTCTTGACAAGAGGCATTGCTTATGGTACCTCATCAAAGGACTCAAAGACATCTATGCTTGGCTGATGGATGGTGCAAACTGTTGTCCTTCCTGTGGCAACTACGTTCTTCACTGCACGCATAACAATTGCAGCTGCTCTGGCATCTAAACCTGATGTTGGTTCATCCATAAATATTATTGATGGATTGGAAACAAGCTCCACTGCAATTGTGAGCCTTTTACGTTGTTCCGTAGAAAGGCCACTTTGGCCAGGAATTCCTACTAAAGCATCTCTTATATTATCTAATTCAATTGTTTCGATGACTTCTTCTACAAATCTCTGCATGATAAACAAGTAGGTAGAGATTTCTATGAGTGCATTGTAAAGTTTAATTTGCAAAAAATCGTATAAATATTACTGCATTGTTCATATTTGTGGTAAGGTTAACATACAGCTTTTGTGTCTGGATCAATCTGTGGTGGTAATCGCAGCCAAGCAGAGTAAACTACTGATTCGTGTACAGTAATATTTGGAGAATGTATATCATTCTGTTCGCAGTAGCCTGATATTCTTGCAAAAGTTTTCTGAACTTTGGGATAACCTCCTATTCTTATCTGTCCTTCAATGGTACCTCCAGTTTTCCTTCCGGAAAGAACATCCATGAGAGTTGTTTTCCCTGCCCCACTGATACCCATCAGTGCTGTAAGTACTGCAGGCCTAAATGCTCCTGTGATGTCACATAGTAGTTGAAGTTTCTTCTCAGTGAAACCATGTTTTCTCATCTCCTGTCAAATGAAAAAGTAGAATCAGATTGAAGTATATAATGATAATAGCTGTATGTAAATCAATAGTTTCACTTACTGCAGGTGTATCAACAAAATATTGCACATCGTTAAACACCATTGTTAGCGGCTCAAATGGCAGAACCATCCTCCCTATACAACCAACTGCATATTACTTGCATGAATTTTTTCTTAATTCAGGTGCTCATTACTAAAATTTGAATCTTTTTACCAGGTTTTGTTGTTTCTGCCTTTGTCTGTGAAAAATTAGCAGCAGTCAACTCATTGTCTTTCTGTGGACTACTCTTATAATCTTGTCTTCCATGTAGTTGAGAGAGACTCTTCTTTGAAATGATAGCTCTAGACGTCTTCGGAGCTGTAGTTGTAAATGTATTAGAGATGAAGTAAAGTTGATTACGAATATAATCATGTCACTTGATTGAAGGAAAAGGGCTAACGTTTCAAGTAAGTCAAGGCCAAGGTGAATCCAAGGTCAAAGAATATTGTGAAACCAAACAATGCCCCGAGTGCTATCCAGTAAAAGGAACCATTGAAGTCCAAACCATGGCTAATCAGAACCTCCCCTCCAATGGTAATGTTTCCTTTTGATATCTACAAACATAGGTATGATCAGTATTTTATGAATAATCAAAGCAAGCAACAAGAAATTGTGTCATTATGATTTCACCTTTTGCCAACGTGGAGCAAGGAATTCATTTATTGATATACCAATTTCTGCATATGTCATGGGAGAAATCCAGAATCCCCAACTCAACCATGATGGCATAGAGGCTGAAAACACAAAACCCTTGTAATTAATTAGTCCCTCCTTTCATATTTCATAACAGAAATAAATGCAAAAATGTAAAACTCATGAGCTTACGCCGTGGAAGAATGAAGCCTCCAAATAAGGTCACAGAAATTAACATCAGAAAGTAAACAGTTGTAGCGAGGACCATAGTTTTGAACACAATGGCGATAAAACGACAAAGGGATGTTGATGCTAGATGCAGTGCAAACAGCAGCAAGAACTGCAAGAAAAACCTGTAAAAGGCAAGCAGTGTTACAATAGAGAGAAATTAATTATTTTCTAGTTATAGTACGATTATAAGTAGTCTTACCTTTTGATTTCAGGGCTATACCCGATGACATAGTAAGTTAGCACTGTCCAGATAATGGAATCAAGCACTGAAAATGGAATCTTTAAGATAGAGGCTGGAATGGAATAAGCCCAAGCTGGGTACATGTAGAATGATCTTTGTTTGTAAACCACAGGAAGTCTAATAATAGTCAAGGACAGCTCTGCAAATCCATTGGTGAAGAGTCTGACCACTGTATAGAACATAGAACCCATCAAATAGTTTGCACCCTTCAAGTCTACTGCCATCTCAGTGCGTATAAACACAGTCATTGTCATAAATGCAGCGAAGGCCAGCTGTAGGATTGAATGAGGGAATTAGAAGGGCTTAAGTTGTAAGCTATGGAAATACCACAATTCACATATGTCATTTGATTCGAATTTAAGAAAAAAAATACTAACTTGTACAGTCTTGAAAACATATACAAATGTGTTCCTTTTCATAAGCAGTATCTCTCTAGCAATGCAAGCTTTGAATAATTCCCATTTGCTCAGGGAGTAAATGCTAAACGATAAGGCACTGTCATGAGACTGCAGGGATTTATCATATGGCTTTGAGACCTCCTCATGTAGTTTCTCTCCTAGACAACTTTTTCTGAACATTTCACAGAATTCGTCTACGGAAACATAAATGTAAGGAAGCTCTGTCCGGCACCAATATTGCTCTTGATCCTTCTCTGAAATCACCTGTAAATTCAAAAAGGAAATTAAGAAAGATGCATAGAGTAGAGACAAAATATACAAGTTTCTCACTTCTCACACCTCCTGGAGGAAGTCTGCAGCACCCTTTCTTTGTGGGCACTTGAAACCACAATCCTCAAAAAATTGAAGCACTTGACTGCATGGACCGTGATAAACAATCTTCCCTTCACCCATCAATATTACATCATCAAATAGATTAAAGGTTTCAGGTGCTGGCTGCAGAAGTGAAATTAATGCAGTTGCGTCTGTTAAGTGCACCAACTGCTGAAGGCATGTTACTATCTGAAAGGTTGTGGAGCTGTCTAATCCGGTTGATATTTCATCCATAAATAAAGCTTTTGTAGGACCAACAATCATCTCTCCTGCCACAAGATGAATAAGCCATGTTAATTCTGGGTCAAAAATTTCTGGTGGTGGGTCTGAGTAGAAGCTTTAATAAGCAAGATAATTTTTTTTTCCTTTTTAACTGTTACCTGTTGTTAGCCTTTTCTTTTGGCCACCTGAAATGCCTCTTCTCAGTGCACTACCAACCTTTAGGTCAGCACAAATATCCAATCCAAGGATCTAAGAGTGCCAATATGTTGTGTTTGTCATCAATGATTCAATATTGGCTTTTGTCATCAATGATTAAATTATATATACCAGAATAATTACCTTTAACATGTAGTTAGTCTGAAGATTTCTCTTCTGCCCTTCAGCTGAAATTGCCTGCATGATTATGTTCTTATTTAAATATCATAAAAAATAGGTGTATAAAAATTTCCATTTAAAATTTACCTAGACATTATTACCTTCATATAGGTATCTAAATCTGGATCAGGGACAATTCCTGCTTCTTTTTCTCTTCTGATAACCTCTGCCATCATATCTTCATAGGCAGGAAAGGACGTTGAGGTTTAAGTGATATTGATATAGTGGTGATAATGGAAGAGTCGGAGAAAAAGGAACAGTACCTGCTCTGCTTCCAACACCCTGGCACCGAGCTGAGAAGTCAATAGTTTCCCTCACAGTCATTTCAGGTATGTGTAGGTCATATTGACTTATGTAGGCTGATGTTTTTTGAGGAACAAACTCATCGAGATTGTAACCGTTATATGAGATCTCCCCTTTGACCTGTGAGAGAGAATTCTTTTTTTTTTTTTTAATTCCTTATCAAGAAGCATAATTAATAACAGTAATACGAAAAACTAAATAACCTTAAGAGATGGATCTAGTTTTCCTGAAAGAGCCAATAAAAATGTGGTTTTTCCACAACCAGGAGGGCCAAGAAGAAGAGTGAGCCTGCATATCAAGACTCCTGTCAGCAGCAAATTCTTATGCACTTAACTTAGTTATAGCTTCAAACATCTAATGTCCAAGAAATATTCTGAGAGAGAGAGAATGATGAATCAGAAATACCTTGAGGGTTTGATGATGCCAGTAACATCTTTTAGAATGCTTCTTTTGGCTTGTCGCGGCTTGCTCCTGATGATATTTGTAAAAACCTGCTCAAATCATATCATATATATATGACGTTCAATTTCTGTTATTGTATCCATAAAATGGTAATAGCAGTATGTATGACAAAGTTTACTTACTGATAAGAAGCTCATTACAGAATTCCATAGTGTGGGGAGAGGCTTCCCTTCAACTACCTCACACTCTGCTTCCACACTCATATTCCGGTACCTTACTTCTACTGTGGGTAATTTCACATTCACTCTGTAATTAATTAAAAAAAAAAGTTCATTTGTTTTTTTAGTAACTTGTCTTAGCTGTTGTAATTAATTCAATCACCTTAATCAACAGTACCTTGATCTTTCAAAACAATTACTGGTATGCAGTAAATTATGGATTTCATTTAAGAAATAAACATTAAAAAAAAAAAATTTGAGTTGGTTTGGTGCTTCAACAGTTCTCTTTGTTTTCTTAGATTTGAGTCCATATTTAATTAAATATGGGGTTTGTGCATATCATGTAGATATTTCGGTTGATATGTCCACATCAACAACCAAAGTTATAATGGGAGGAACTGACAAAATTATAGGGCAAAAGATAGACTTTGCACCCACTCTAAATTAACTTTGTTATTAATAATTGTATTATTATTGGCTGTTTAATTATAAATAATTTTTTTTTGATAAAACAATAAATTATATATATATATATATATATATATATATATATATATATATATATATATATATAAAGTAGAATCAAGGAAATACTGACATAGCGCTGTCTATAAAAAGAAATTAACATATTTTCTATTTATCTATTTTTCACATAATTTTGAGATTTTTTAAGAATTTTTAGCAATTAAATTATATATTATTATATTTAAACATAAATGTCATATATATCCATTAAAATTTTAAAATTGATTTGGTGTGTTTGAATAATTGGATTTGAAGCCATATTTTATTAGATATATGGTGTTTGTGAGTGCATGTAGTTACTCATGATCGACCTTTATGGCAGTTGTGTTAATCTATAGGACTTGACCTCGGAGGTTTTTTTATGGCTTTTAGTGCTATAATAATTAATAATCATATACGCACTTTGTAATGCAACATTTTATTTATTTTTTTAATTAAAAAAATAAAAGGAAAAAGGGATCGAGAAAGCCAATTTTGGTGGAAGCAAAAATAACTATATCAGCTATATATAAGTATAAACTTAATTAATATCATTCAGTAGTTTGAGTTTAATCCCACAAACAATTTAAGAGATATATTCAGATTGAAATAATAAAAAAATTTTGGTTTGAAAGTTTTCTTAAGTTTATTCCAATTGTGTCAGAATATTAATTTGAAGCCTTGCCTTTGTCAAATTATTATATGAAGCTGTGCGACTCATGTAATAAACAGTGATTTGCTAATAAATCCATTGCCATTAATTATCTCAGAAGTACGTCTGTGTTGGTTTCCCAAAAGAAATTACATTGACAAAGATCAGAAGAACCTTTTCATCCTAAATTTAAAGTGATTATTATTATTATTATTATTATTATTATTATATCAAGAAATACAACCTTTATTCACCTTAACAAATGTTACAATATTATTGTAACTAGCCTAAATAGAAGAGTTTTATCTAATTAAGGACACAGAAAGCATCGGTCCATGATTTCGTTATCAAATTCAGGAGCTGTCAGAAGGCACACCTTCATATCCTGGATGCAAAACTCACTTTTATAATAAGTTTATACTTAAACCCATTTTTCATTGTAAAATAAAATTAAATTAAAAAAAAAACTTGTTATATTAGATTTTGGATAATTTGATATATAGTTGGGTTAGAAAGTTCATGATTATTGTCTCACTTGTTGTTTATACCTTCTTATATGATATTGCACTTCTTTGCAGTTTGCACTCGAACTCCATTTAATTTAGATGGTATTTTTTATTTTTTCAACTTTGAAGATGAATTTTATTTATTTATTATTATTATTATTATTATTATTATCAATCTCTAGCTCATTCTTGTTTTTTTTTATTCCAAAAACAAATACTAGTCTATATATATTTATAGTAAAATGATATATCAAAGAAAGCTAGTTGAGAAAAAAAAAAAAAAAACTGAGATTATACCTGTCAATCCTGTGTCTGAGTTTCTGCAGCAGCTGGAAATTATCATTCTCAATGTGTTTGATGAGCTTTTCAATGAAGAGATGCCTTTCAACTGCACCAAGCTTAGTAACATCAGTGAGCTTCTTGGCATCAGCATCGTGTCCATCATTAATATCAAAGAGTGAAGTCCTGAGTCTTTTGACGGTGGGTAATCTCTCAATTGCAGCCCACTGCAGTTGAAGTTCTTCATCCTCCTCCATGTCATGACTTGGAGAGCTTCCAATTCCACCACCTATATCCTTGTTTTCCATCTCTACTTGATGATTTCTGCACTCACTAAAACTCCAATAAGCTTGTTATATATATATATATATATATATATATATATATATATATATATATATATATCCTTAGGAAGGTGTTCCTTCTAGAGGTTTGAGGCAGCTAATCCAAAATCATTGGATATATAAAGTTTTTTTTTTTTTTTGGTGAAAAGATATATAAAGTTTTTGTATCAACTAGCTATGGATTCCATCAACTTCATTTTTAAGCTTTTTCTTATTTGTATATAGTCAATTTAAATTTTTTTTATTTAAACTATATTATTCTTTTAAAATTTATTTTTTATAAAATATTTGAATTATTAGTCATCAATTACTTTAAATCCCTGAACCAAACACGCTTTGTTATGAATTGCTTAAGTAGTGGTTGATATAGCTTATTGTTGACATGGAAAGCACATACTGGCTATCTGATAATAGCTTAACATTTCCTGCAAGTTCTGCCTATATATATATATATATATATATATGATGTTTGCACAGAAATTCCTTAAATTTATAAGTAGATAATTACTTTCATTAATGTTTTCTTTATTTGATAAATGAAAACTATTGCTTCTTATTTATAATGCATAAAACTAAATTCCAAAGAGATTTTTGAAACATTTAGTTGGATTGCATGCAGTCCAAAAACTGCGCAACTGTGTTTTCCGTAGGTCCAGCAACAGAAAAATCAAGGAGATGTTTGGATAAATCTCCATGTAATTGCAAAAGTATGGTTTTTAATTGTTAAAATATTTAGAATATTTTGTATATGCTATTGTATATTTTCCATATCTTAAACCTTGATTTAGTTTAGGAACCATGATTTATGGCTTTAATTTAGGGACCTTAATTTATGGTTTTAGTTGAGGACATAATAATGCTTTACTAACTTTCCTTCCATTTTTGTATTTAGCTCATGTGTGTATAAATCCCTACTATGTATCAAATCAATTAAGAAATACAATATCAATTTTTTTTACATAGTATGAGAGTTTTGCTCTACAGCTTAATAGTTTTCTCAAATCTTTTTCTTTGTTCAAATTATTTTTGTAACACCCCATATTTTTAATTTTGCTCAATTAAGATTTTTCTTAATTTATTTTGTTACTTAAAAATTTTATCTGAGGAAAATTTTATTAAAAATTTAAGATTTGTAAAAAATTACAAAATTGTCAATGAGTATATATATATATATATATATATATATATATTTCAAAGATTAAAGTGATAAAAATTCATTTTCTCTCTCATTCTCCTTACACGATCATCATCTCCGTTCATCAATCAAAAGACATCTGATCTTCACCAAATTCAAACGAGAAGAAGTTTTCCACGTCCTTATCACTCCGACAACGTCTGATTTTCCAAAAATTGACCGGATTTTTGGGATCGAATCAGAGAAAATCGAATTTCAAGGCTACCCTTCCATTTCGCATATTTTCTAGCTTATTTTCTCAAATCTAACACCGGAAATGGATTCAGAACATCAAAAAATCTTGGTATGTGTAATTTGAACTCTGAAAACCGCGGTTTGAATGTTGATCGGAGTCTAAAATTTCTCATCGGAGCCATGCAAACTTTTATAGATCTACACGTTTCCAGCTATGAAACTTATATATTTGGACTCCTCGCACCTCAATCTTTCTTTTGGTACCATTCGATCGTCAATCCGCAGCCGTCAAAAATTTTCCAATAATCGAAGCCTGCGACCACTAATCGGGTATTTTGGACAAAATCTTCAGCTCGTTAAACTGAGTCATCCTATTCAAACCATACCTCATAGTTGTTTTTAGATAGTGAGATATAAATTTATTTGTAAAGTTTAAATATATTTTTATTATTAAAGAGATTAATTAATTTAGTTGAATTGCATGATTAATTACATAATTATTGGAGATTATTTAGTGAATAATTGGATTTTATATTATGAAATGGAGGTGATTATTAGTTAAGTTAGAATATTAATATATTAAGTAATTAAATTAATAATCAAGGATTATTAATTATGGAGTTAATTGGAGTGTTTAAAAGTAGAGAATAACTTTTGGAATAAAAATAATATTTAATAGAATTTTTGACGAATTTTTAGATTATGAGCCTAATTATGGAAAAATTTATTGGGAGTTATTGAATATTATTTTGGTGAAATTGATGATGGAGAATGAAAAAAAATGTGTTAAAATGATTAGAGGAATTTATTTGGAATTTTATGAGTATTTATTTAATTAATGAGAATTTTTAAGTTGGAAATGGAATTAAAGAGAAATAAATTGAGAAAAATAGTTTTGGAGGAAAAATAAAGAAAATAAAATATTATAAAAGAAAAGAATATTTAAAATTTTTGGTCACACGAAAAAGCGTATTGACGACAAAAACCTTGATCTATGAGTTAAACACACATAATGAAGATAATTTTAATTATAAGATTTCAATATACTTGAGAGTGGAGAATTATCAAAAAATTTAAATCTTGTTAGATTTTATATCGTGTGAGATTCAGTAGCTAATTGAAATTGTCTATCTTTAGGCGCGACGTCGGGACAGATACATCTCGAAATAAAGGGAAAAAGTCGGTAGACACAGGAAAAATATTAAGAGGTTAGTGCAATTATCCTTATAATATTAGTCATATATATATAAGTACGTAATTAAAGAAAATCGATAAAGTATGAAGTAATAAGGAAATTCTTAAATTCAAATGATTTATAATATTAAATAAAATATATTTTTGTGAAAATTTTGAGTTTTTGCAATTATTGAGTTTGAAATATTTTATTTATGTTTCAGAAAATTTAAAAGTTAAATATATTTTATGATGATATTTATTTTGGCATGAAAATAATATTTATCGATTTTATGGAAAATGATTGGAAAATTAGCAACAAAGTATTTTAGTGGAAATTATTCTTATACTTTGAAATACAAAAATGAATTGAATTATGGATATGAAAAATTTTGCTTACATGTTAGTTTAGACGTGAACTAGGATATTGTTAACATGCCAATATGATAGAAATTACGGTCTTGTGCATTTATGTGGATCAATAAAATATTGTGATCATGTGCATTTCTGTGAGTCACCTGATAAATTTTTCAGTCATGTGCATTTCTGTGGACTGAGTAATATTATATTTGGATAATGTGTATTTCTGTGGATTCTGTGTTGATATGTGATATGATACTCATTTGATTCACTAGAAACAAGTTTAGGATATTATAATATGTGGGTATATGAAAAATACATTATTAAGAAATAATAGATATCATATATCATGAATTCAAATGGATAAATGAAAATGATATTATATTATTACCTTGAAAAAAATGAATTTAAATTTTGAATTGGTTTCATTTTAAATTTATGTTTTATTTTAATGACTGTTATTATAAAGTTTTTGTACTATTGAGTTATATACTCAGCGCGTGAATTTGTTTTCTCTCGCATGGGTTACAAGTGTAGCTAATAGTATCTGAACTTGTAGATAAGAGACGTTGATTGGTGAACCCTTATGATGAAGTCTAACAGTAGCAGCGGTAGTCACCCCCAGCAGGTTGGTCTTTTTATTGTATTTTAATATATATACAAGCTTTTAAATTTTTATTATGACATGTATATATATACAAAAAAAGTTGTAATTAGAGTTTGTATACATAATATTTTATTTTATATATATTAAATTTCTTATATTTTATATATAAATTAAAGGAATATTTTTGAAAAAAAAATATTTTTATTTCCTGTGGCATTTTTATCCGTCCAGTATACAGACGAGTATACAGAAAGGTAAGGGGTATTACAGTTTTTGGTTATTCCAGCCTATTAATTTTGCACTCATCGTGCTTATTTTTTTAAGATTATTTTCACCTGGTTTTAATTACATCATTAGGTCTTATTATTCCTTTTGTACCTTTTACTTATTGATTTTGATCTTTTCATCATGGAAAAGTTAGATTTCTCACACCCTATCAATACTATTTTGAATGGATCCAATTATGTGCTTTGATCTCAAGAGATATCTAGTTTTCTTAAAAGGCAAAATTTTTGGCATTATATTTTTTGATAAAATCCAAAAGAAAGATGAAGATACAAAATTTTATGAATGAGTAGAAGATTATGACAGTAAGAATCACCAAATTCTTACGTGGTTGCGCAACACTTGTTTTCTGTAAATAAGTTTGAGATTTGTTGGCCAACCGTTACTCCACTATTGATGTCATTCATCACTTTCATCTTTATGGCACTCTTAGTCGCATGCATTAAAAACCAAGTTAGTCAATTAATGACTTTTTGTCTAAAATTGGTGCTATATGGGATTGATTATCATTAACTGAACCACAATAGTATGACCTACGCGATGTTACACTTTATGCTCAATAAATAGATAAATTACATGTTTATCAATTTATCTTGGTTTTGAATGATGAATTTGAATATGTTAGATCATCTCTACTACATAGGCATCCTCTTCTCGAACTTAAAACTATGGTTACAAAATTATTAGCTGAAGATATTTATTTTTTTGCTTTGAAATCACGCCCAGTTGTTTTCATTCTCTCTACAGACACAGTTCCAGCAACTTCACAAAAAAAGGTTTGCAGGTTTTGCCACAAGCCAGGGCATGTCATTTCTGAATGTTTCAAGTTATAAAATAAGAAATCCAAGTCAAGCAATGACTCTATTCAAACTACTGCTGCTGTCACTAGTGCTTCTTCTACTTTAAGTGACTTTCTTAGTTAGATACTCTCAAACAAGCCTTAGCTTAGTCTTTCACTGGTAATACCTCCACTTATGTTTTATCCACCACTCAAGGTACTTCATTCTCTTAGTTCTTTGACTCTGGTTGTTGCAATCACATGATTGTTGATAATTGTCTTTTTAAATATAAAAGTAGTGTCTCTTATTCTCATGTTATACACACTAATGATAACTCTAGTTTGTCAGTTAGTCACATTGGTGATGTTTTTACATCCAACCTATCTTTACCTAACATTTTTCTTGTTCCCAAACTTTTATTAAACCTTATTTATATGGGTCAATTATATAATTTTAGTTTTGATTTACATTTTTCTCGTAATGGTTATTATGTGCAAGATCCAAAGACGGGAAAGATCCTTAGGACAGGGCATAAGGTCGATTGTCTGTTTGAACTCTCTTCCCTTCAATTGCCACTTCAAAATACCTTTATAGTTGCTGCTATGACCCCATCTATTTGGCACTTTCTTCTTTGTCATGTTTCTTTTTCTAAACTCAAAACTTTATGTTCTAGTGGTGTTTTAAGACCAACTAAATATGAGGATTTTGATTGCAGTTCTTGTGAACTTGGTAAACATCATGTTTTACCTTTTAATAATAGTGATTCTACTTCATCTGCTATTTTTAATCTTGTGCACACTGATATTTGGCGACCATTTCTTATACCTACTATGGGAGGTGCAATTTACTTTGTAACTTTTGTGGATGATTACTCTAGATTTATATAGATTTTCTTCATGAAACATTGGTCACAATTATCTCAAATTTATGCTAATTTTTCTACCTTTGTTCAAACCCAATTTTCTTGTGTTATTAAAACTCTTCGAACCAATAATACCATAGAATACAAGGATGTTGAATTCATCAACCTTCTCTTAAAACATGGCATTATTGTTCATCGTTCTTGTCCAGGTACCTCTTAACAAAATGGTCATGTAAAAAGAAAATATAGATATATTTTAGACATTATACGAACTCTTTTGATTTTTTCCTTTTGTCCTGAACGTTTCTAGATAGAAACTGCTATCACTGCAGTCTATACTATCAACCGTATTCTTTATGTTGTAATCAATAATGAAACTCCATATGAATGTTTATATGGTACTTCACCTAATTATAGTCTTCTTCGTATTTTTGGGTATGCTTATTTTGTTCTTCTTTAGCTATATAAGCATTCAAAACTAGAACCTCGTGGTCGTTTATGTTGCTTCCTAGGATATGGTATTGAGCATAAAAGATATATGTGTTGGGATCCTATTTCTAAACATCTTTGCATTTGTTGACATGCCATCTTTTGGAAACATAAAATGTTTTCTTCAATTTTTCAGTTTGAGTTGTCCATTCATCATTCATCATTCCTTATTCTTCTCCATCACCTACTAACCTTTTTGATGCAGGATAAACAGATGATCACTTTTTCACTCTGCCTGAAGTATCCGCCTTTTCTGCATATCTTACATCTTCATCCATGCTTCATTTTCCTTTCCCCTTATAAGGAAGCTTGTACTAATCCTTTATTGGAGGAAGCAATGAAAGAAGAATTACAGGTCTTAGTTAAAACTCACACTTGGGAAATGGTGGATTTACTAGTTGATAAAACTGCGATAGCTTGCAAATGGGTCTATAAGATCAAAACTTGTGCAGAAGGTTCAATGGAGCGTTACAAAGCTTGATTAGTGGAAAAAGAGTTTACTTAAGAGTATGACATTGATTATGAAGAGATTTTTTTTTCCAGTGGCTCGTCTCACTTCCGTTCAAAGTCTTATTGTCATAACAATTGTACAGAAATGGCTATTATTTCAAATAGATGTCAAAAATGTCTTTCTTAATGGGAATCTTTTAGAAAAAGTCTCCATAAAATCTCCTCCTAGTTATAACCAAACTCTTGGTATAGTTTGTTACCTTTGCAAAGCCTTATATGGTCTCAAACAATCACCTAGAGCATGGTTTGCAAAGTTTAGCTCTACAATTAACAAATTTGGATTTTTCTCTAGTTCTTATGATAATGTTTTATTTATTCACAAAACATATAGATGATAGACTCTTATGCTGTTATATGTATATGATATGTTTATTACTGGGGAAGATTTACATGGAATTGAATAGTTAAAACAATATCTTAGCATATAGTTTGAAATGAAAAATCTTGGCCACTTGAGTTACTTTCTTGGTTTAAAAGTTTCTTCTGACAGCACAAGCTATTACTTGACTCAAGC
This sequence comes from Triadica sebifera, assembly GCA_023653625.1. NCBI lineage: Eukaryota > Viridiplantae > Streptophyta > Magnoliopsida > Malpighiales > Euphorbiaceae > Triadica > Triadica sebifera. The sequence goes on from CM042897.1 coordinate 369,368, forward strand.
CAAATATGCCACTGATCTCTTAGCATGTGCCAACTTGACAGATAATAAAACTACTAACACTCCTCTTAAGGCTAATGTCAAGCTCTTACTTATAGAAGGGACTCTGTTAGATGATCCTACTTTTTATAGGTAATTGGTTGGAAGTCCTATTTATATTACTGCTACTCGTCTAGACATTGCTTATGTTGTTCATATTGTTAGCCAATTCATAGTTGCTCCCTGTACTACTCATTTCGCTATAGTTCTAAGTATTTTTCACTATGTCAAGGGTGCCTTATTCTATGGTCTTCATTTCTCTGCGAACACCTTATTGATATTGCATATATTTTTCTAATGTTGATTAAGCATATGATCCTACAGATATAAGATCTACCATTGGCTATTGTTTCCTTTTAGGAGATTTTCTTATTTATTGGTGCGGTAAAAAACAAACTGTAATTTCTCACTCAAGCAAAAAGGCGGAGTGTAGAGCTCTTCCTAACACTATTTCTAAACTTATTTGGTTGAAATGGTTATTACGAGACATGGGAGTCTCACAACTTAATACTATAAATATCTATTGTGATAATCAAAGTGTCATTCATATTGCTCACATTGATGTTTTTCATGAGCATACCAAACATATTGAAATTTATTATCACTTTATTTGTCATTATCTTGTTAATGGTACACTTCAAATCTCTTTTGTTTCATCTCTTGATCAGACAGTTAATGTCTTCACTAAGACTCATCCACAAGGGCAATTTCATGATTTATCTTGCAAACTCAACTTAGCAAATTCATTGCCAACTTGAGTTTGAGGGAGGGCGTTAAAATATCTTAAAATATTCTTATATATGTTATTGTATATTTTTCATATCTTAAACCTTTATTTAGTTTGCTTTCCTTCCATTTTTGCATTTAGCTCATGTATATATAAACCTCTACTATGTATCAAATCAATCAAGAAATACAATATCAATTTCTTCACATTAATTATGTACAGTTCCTTTTTTTTTCTCCTTCATAAATAGACTGTTCCTATATTTATTGTTGTTAAATATCAGAGATTTAGTGGGATTGCGTTGCAAGAGTTGGACCTATTTAATTTCTTTTCGTCAAGTTAATCAAAAAAAGACACCACGAAAAGTCTTTTTTTCTTTTGTGTCAAAGAATAGCAGATTAATCAATTCAATTAGACTACTCAAGACACTAGAGTAGAATTGTTTCTTTTTCTTTAAGAAAAAAAAATTCTAAAGTAATTGAATATGCTTTAAATGCCGGTTCGTTATAAAAACCATGCTAAAGGTGTATAAATTCCTGAACTAATTTCCTGTATTTAATTGAATGTCTAAGGTCAAGTAGTATATTAATTCAACTAACTTCATTAAACTGTGAGTCTTAACTTACTAAAGAATATCATGATAATTTTCTTATTAGTTTGCGCTTTTTTGATTGTATGGGTATTTTATGTGATTGTTAATTGTTTTTTTCTGTCACCTTTGCTTTTTTTCTATTCTCTACCAAGAAAAGAAAACCATATTCGCCACACCATACGTTTTATAGTTTGCATTTTTGTGATTATGATTCTTGATTATTTTTTTCTGTGAGCTTTAATTCGCTTTTTTTTTTCTCCGTCAAGAGAAAGAAAATCATAACTTTTTCTATTGGAACTATTCAACAACTAATTCAACGTACTAGATTTTGATTTCTAAATATAAATGTTAAATTCATCTTACCAAATTTTGATAGTCCAAATGTAAAAGCTGATTTATAGGCAAATTTAGCTTTTCATTCATATTCTTTCTGGTTGAGCTAGTAAATCATTCTCACCGTGTTTAAACGTGTCATGTTATAAAATATATATGATACGATATGTTTAATACCAACACAACATAATTAATTAATCATGTCAAAAAATTCAAAACACATACACGACATGATTATAATTTATATTGACACAATTAAACACGATTAACTAAACGCATCTAAACGTATACAAGTTATATGACATGACACATATAACTTATTTACATAATAATGATACATTTAAACACGACATGTGACATGATTATACATGAAATTTTTTCATTAATTATCATTATTTGATATAATTTTTAATTAGTAGAAATTAAAACTATTCACCCTAAAATTACTATTAATTAATTACTCTCTATATATAGTAGTTAGAATGTATTGTAAATTCGTATTATTAGCATAGTATAGTTTAGTATCATATAATATAGTTCTATATAATATAGCTAGTAGTATAGATATATATTGTTATTAGAATGTATTAGAATATGATATAGTATAGTATAATATAATGTATTATGATGTATGTATAAGTATAGTATAGTATAGTGTATATATTAATTAATCTAAACTTAGGTTAGTAAATCTATAATATAATATAAGTTAATAAATAATAATTACACAATTAATTTGTTAATGTTTATTCACATATATTAATATAATTAATTTTAACATAATGAATTTTAAACATATTCCTATATGAACTTATATTATATATATTTAAAAATATTATAATACATATTTCTAAAAGTGTTTAATCATGTCATTACATGTTAGATAGGTAAAACTTATTTATGACACGATTGTATCAATATGTTTATGACATATACCTATTTAGTTTATATATTTATTGTTTAATTATATCTTGTTTATAATCTGCTTTACTTTCTGGCCCATTGAAGTTATATTTCTATTACACTTGATGTACTAAACTTTTATATTACTATATTTTAATTCATTAAATTTTAAATATATTATTATAATGTCATATTTATTCATTTATCTATATTTTAATTCATTTATTTCTCTCGATAAATAGAAGTTTGATTATTATTATTATTATTATTATTATTATTATTATTATTATTATTATTATTATGTCAAAACAACGCTATCTTAACTTTTATCATACAGAAGATAGATTTGCACCCATATTAAGGAATATAGGTTTTATAGGGCAAATGTGTGTATGCATATATAGAAGGCACTTAGATACTATTATGACTATATATTTTGGAGTATTAATTTTTTTATAAAATATTATATTTTTTATATTAATTTATTATTCTTGAATATTATTATTTTCCTTATATAATACTTTAGTTGCTATATGTGTAAAAATAGGTGAATGCTTGGTGGGAAACCATTGAAGATTTGCAAAAGATTTGTGGAGTTATAATCTAACATTTAGTGAGATTATTTACAACAGCAAAATTTACAAAAAGGACATCAGAGCTGAACTTTTTTGAAATTGAAACCTTTTGTTAAATGCAAATGATTTTTGGACAGCACTCCATATTCTTTTTTTTACGAGTTTAGTCTTTATAAATGCATTATTTGTTAATATTTCTTTCACCACAAATATTAAAAGAAAAAAAGCAACTATAAAAAAAAAATAAAAAAAAAACTGTGGATCCTGATAAGCTTGGTTTCCTATTTTGTTTTGTTTTGTTCTTTTTCTTTATCTTTTTTCATTATTTTTCTGTTGTTATATTGATTAAAAAAAAGTTATTTTTTAATTTTAAAGTTTGAGTTAGATGATCAGTATCCATTCTGAATAGCATTTTTATCGAGAAAAAAAAATTAAATTCATTATATATATATATATATATATATATATATATATATATATATTTGTGTGTGTGTGTGTGACAAATTTATTATTCGTGATTAAAAAAAATCAAATGTAAAAATCAAATCATTTTATCATATTAAATTATATAAAATAATTAATAATTTGTAATAATTTAAATATATTAGCCATTGGAAATATTTTATGTGACAATTATAATTTGTGATTAATATTTTATCATTTATAAATATCTAGTTACAATTAAAAATAAGTATCATTAAAATCATTAATTTAATTGACCATGAAAATCTTTTTAAATTTTCACAGAACCATGTAAAACTTATCATGTGACAACTTAATTAGAAATTGTTACGACTCTTTTTTTTTTGACAGGAATTAAATGACAAATAAATTTTGTCATATATATATATATATATATATATATTGTAACTGTAGTCAATCTAAAGCAATCCCTCTTGTTTTCAATTTTAGTTCTTAGAAATTAGGGAAAAAATAAGATTGGGACAACTAATTTATTAGTGTATTTGACTTATACAAAATAACAATTTGATGCTAAAACATAACAAACTTCATTAGGGGAAAAACCTTAACCACCCATTCTCTTCCATCCTCTTCTTCTTCTCCTTATTTTGTTTTAGTTTTAACTCTTTTTAGGGTTGTTGTTACACTTATTATCATTTATTAGCTTTTTTTCAATAATACCATATTTGCTATTATTTCTTTCACATTTTTAGTTCATTAAGGTGTTTTTATTGTTTTTCCTAGTGAATTTTTAGATCTATATTTTTCAGATATAAACTTTTTTTTTGTTTTATTAAAATAAAATTCGATAGAGATTAAGTTTTTTATTATGAAAAATTGTTCTCCTTGTTCGAAAGGATTTTGGCCTCCTCATGTAAGAGTTGTCTCTTTCTTGTAGAAGGTGATTCGATTTTTTTTCAACTAAAAAATGGCATGAACGTCCCGCTGAAAGCCAAATTCCCCATGGTATGTTACTGTTCTTCACAATTTTCATTGGAGAAAGTTTACAGTTTAGTAATTTCATTATTTTTATACATCTTGCATACTTTAAAATTATTTAATTTATTTGTACATTTTGATATACTCTTTTTAATCATTGATAAGAATTTAATTTGCATTAAAAATATATATTTTTTGACATTTACTAAAAATAAAATTTTAGCTGTTTAATTATTTATTGGACTTTTATATTTATTAAATATAAAAGAGTATTTTTAATTTTTCTTTCAAAATCGGAATGCATTTTTATTTTTTTTATTTTAAGATGCAAAATATGAGGGGGGGCAAGGCTCCCCTAGTCGCCCCTTGATTCACCTGATATATTTTTCCTAGTTTTGTTAGGCTCAGTTGGTTGAAGATTCTGAATTGCTCACTCTCCCAATATGTTGTTGAAATGGAGGAGGTCCATTAACCCCAGTAATTGCAAAGGTGGATTTCGAACATTAACTACAAGCACAATAACACATAATTAAACTAATGAATTATAGGATACGATAAAGAACCTTTTTTTTTTTGGTTACCAACCAGATTTCAGAAACATGGAATATTGGGCCCTGCCTTTCACTAAAGACTTCTTTTAGCAAGTGTTTTTCCACTAAAACCAAAGTGGGGCATATTTGTCATCCACTACAAACTATATCAGTTTGTTTGCATATATATATATATATATATATATATATATATATATATATATATAGGGAACTAAAATACATAATAGCTAGGGATGAGTGACAGACAGTTTGAGGATTGCTCAAACTATAAGATTAGTATTAATACTAGCTAGGTTTAGTTAAGCCATAAAATTAGTTAAACTAATCTTTACTTGGAAGATTTATTTTAACCCTAGTATTAACTAATCCAAATTTGTATTCTCATATTTAGTATAACGATTTAAGCAATGTGATAACTTATTAAAATAAGTAAATTACTTCAATATTATTTGTTTTATATTTAAAAATTATTAAATTTCTATTTTCTTATTTATCATTCTTAACATGTATTTTCAATCTCTATACTGATTTTGGGTTTGAATATTTTTATTAAGTTAGGCGTGTTCAATTCTTAGTTTTTTTTGTCACATAGCATTGGTGTAATAACTCAACTAGAGCCTGATGATGTAATAGTTCTTTTTTTGTCACGTAGTATTAGTGAAGCCGTGAGAATTGTCCTGATGTTAGAGGAACAACATTGCTATGTTTTTTTGGTTGGAGAGCATAAAGATTGAAGTTTATTTATTTCTTTTTGTATTATTTTTTGCAGGATTTAAGAAATTTAGATATAAGCTTTTCCATTGACTTATAGCATCAATTTCGATTTATCCTTTAGAAAATTGAGGGAACATATTTAAATTTTTACATACATAAAAGTCACCTTCAATAGTGATATTTTATAAATATAAAGATTAGTAATCTCATTAGAAAGGAATTAATAAAAACACGAGAGAGGTGAATTTTAGTTAAGACTACTTTCATGGGTTAAGTAATCTTTTGATGATTACTTAATCAAACCTTATTTTTAAACCAAACATTGGATTAATAACTAATCCTATGGATTAAATAAGCAATCTTATAAGAGTAAAACGTGAAAGACAAATAAACACCCACGCGCAACAGTTTAGACGGCAGCTATTTATCTCCATTTTAATCATTCAAACACTGTAAAACTCGAAATTCATTATTAGGTTAATAAAAGGGCTTTTAAATTAAGAATTATGATTACTAAACATATTAAAAACAATTCATGTGATTATAAATTAAATTAATATCATAAGAGCTGACAATTGAAGTAGTTTTATTAGTTCTTAAATTCATCGATATTCTATAGTTTAGGTTATTTAATTGTTAAGATTAATTGTAAAACAAGATGACTTAAAATCGGGTTGCGAGCGCTCTTGATTTGAAGGGTTCAAATGAGCATATACAGATAGTAACAAAGTGACTTAAACTCAAGTTGTAAGCGCGCGCTCTTGATTTGAAAGACTTAGATGAATATATACAGACAATGACAGAGTGACTTGAGCTCGGATTGTGAGCATTTTTGTATCACAACCTGCAAACGGATATTTTGGTTTAGAGTTTTGGGCAAGTAAAATAAAAAGGAATTGGTAATTTGGATAATTGGATATAGTTAAAATATATGTAATGTTGTATGTGACTTTTGGGTATTTATATTGGTTGTGAACATGTTGAGATTGGCAAAAAATTTTAAATGATTTATGAACTCATATTAAATTGGTAAGTATAATAATGTATGATGAATGCATGTGAACACTAACAAATAAGGTAATGATCACATTGAATGTGTACTTTGTTGCATGATCATTAGATAATGTAATGACTATGGTAATTGTGATATTTTGGCATATGTATGTAGAATTTCAATGCACATATATATCACTAAGTATTAGATTGTTTAGCGTGTGAGTGTTTTACTGTATGTAGGTTTACAGCTGATAGATAGAAGTTGATATGGGTTGTGAAGGTTCGTGCTGCTAAAACTTTTGAACCCACCTAAATTTTTCATGCTTCCAAATGTTTATTAGCTGAATATGTGGATGTCCTAAGGCCTTCATGATTGAGTTTTTCTCGGCCAACCAGTACAGCTCAAGAATGGTTACCCCTGCCTTGTGATGTCAAAATAAATTCAGATACAGGGTTTTTGGGCGAAGCTGAGGTGGCGCTGGGAGTAGTTTTTGGAGATGAAAAAGGAATGATTTTAGCTTGTGTTTTGAAAGTGATTTTTAGTTAATGGGATCCTCCTACTAGTGAAGCCATGGCTGTTGCTTATGGACTTCGTTTGGCTATTGACTTTGGGTTTCAAATGGTAGTTGCGGAATGCTGACGGTATTCACTATCGAAACAGGTTAGGAGCAGTTTTATCAGAGTGCTGTAGTGGCGACTTTTCTCATTGTTCATGGAGTTTTTTCCCTCATGAGGCTAAATAAGATGGCGCACTTGTTGGCAAAGAACTCCTCTGCTAACGCAGCTAAATGTATTTGGATTGAAAAAAAAAACCCTCTTTTTTTATATGAGCTTATTGAGTTTAATGTTTCTAATACAAGTTTTTGTCCTCGAGAGGATCTTAGATCGGGTATACGGGGTGGACCTGCTGGTCTAGGTTTAGTTTGATCTTTCTCTATGAGTTTTCTTGTATATATATTTTCTTTTCTTGTTTAATGAAAGTCCTACCGTAACACAAAATTATGGCATTTAAACAAACAAATGATGATCATTATCTTATGCAATCCACATCTAAGAAAGGAAAAGAAAATTAAAATTAAAAAGAAAAACAGTAAAATGTAAGATATAAAGCTAGTCGAGTTTATATAGCTTTAATTATATCATTCATATATAAAAGAAAGAATAATACTAATACTGATGAGCCTGATGAATGCAAGATATAAAGCTAAGATTAAGACATGCATGTAGAAAAAGGTATGTTAATGAACAATGATCATGAGTCAGCAAACATTAACAATTTGAAAAAAATAATAATAATAAAATTGCAGTGCAGGCAGATTGAATAGCTCCATATATGAAAGAGCATCAGTTTCATAATTTCTTAATTCCATGTAAAGAAATTGATTTATGAGTCAGAAAACACTAATTAATGGACTTTATTTCTAACCATCAAACTAGAGGAGACAGCGGGATGGGAATTATAACTATAACTGAACATACAAGAAACATCATCGCTTACGAATGTCTGCAACTATTGCTTCCCAACGGGTAACACGATTTCAAATAAATAAATGAATGAATAATAACAGCACTTAATAACATGGTTATTTATCTAACGTACAGTACCTCAGCCAAGCAAAGCCAATAAAATTAAATATCGAGATTCCTAAATTCTAATTTAATTATAAAGATAGCAACTATATATGTAAGATATTTTAATTTTAATATCTTATATTTATAGGCTTTTAATTGAGATGTCAGGATAAATTACAAATAAAGGGTTTTAAGAATTTGATCAATTCTTTATTTAAGCATGACTTCATTTATTAATTAAGTGTGGGAGTATTAATGTGGGCTCAGATAATAATATGGGTATGATAGATAACCCATGATTATTATATACCGGTGAGCTAAGTCTCTCTTGTTGCTGACCCTAATGATTAAACTCCTCTATATAAAGGAGAATAGAGGATAAAGAAAAAAAAACAAGATAAGAATTTCATCATTCTAGGATTAGAAAACGAGAGAATATCTTGGTGTAAAAGCTTCTCGGATCGTTTCTAAGACGATGGATTCGGCCAAATAAGGTACATATCTTCCTCTTACTCAATTAAACTCATGTGTTTTGTGTTTTAAATAGCATGTATGGGATCCTAAGGGAGAGTTCTACCAGATTTCCGCTATAGATCTCTCCATCAAGTGGTATCAGAGTCTAAATACATGTTCTTAGAACCATATTTGAGTTTTTCTCATCAGGATCTAGAGAAAAACTGAATTTAATTGAATTTTTGAGGAATTTTTGATTTGGTTAATCACATGTTTGATTCTCTGATTTTATTGATTTTCGGTAAATTTTGCTTAATAAAATCAGAATAATATGTTGTTGCATATTGATTTAAAACAAAAATTTGAAGAAATTTCGAGTTTTGGAGTGAATTGAATTTTTTGGAAAATTTTCGAAGAAAAATTGCAGAGTCGGGAGGAGGAAGATGCTGGCGCGTGTGATACACGCGCAAGAGGCGCACATGTCGCGCGGTGGGAGCTGGCACACGCGCCAGAGGCGCGTCTAGGAGAGAACAGTGGGGAGCTGTCTTGCGCGTGTATCACACGCGCAAGTGTTACAGCTGCATGCACGTGTATCACACGCGCGCCGCTTCTCCCTCTTTCCAGTTTTCCGAATTTGGCCCCTGAACTTTCTGATTTTTTCAATTAAGTACCTAATTCATGATTTTTCACTCCATAAGGCTATTTTGACCCGATTTCTTCTGTAATTAATTTTTTAGAGATAAATGGTTATCTCATTATTTATTTTATTTATGCATTGGCATAAAATGTCACATATGGAATTAATTTTTCTCAGGTAAAATTGACAATGTAATTTTATTTTTGTGATCATAATTTTTCGAGACATTTAAGCCCTATGTCCATAAAGAATGAAAAATTATATTTTTTCCAAGATAATAAATAAGGTGTATCCCGATATAAGTATTTCTTTTAAAATTGGCTAAAATGTAGTTGCCAAAGTGACCTTTTTTGCTGAGATTTTAAGAAATATACAAACTTATATGTTTTAGGGATGTCTCAGATTTGGTTTATAATTATTCGACCCAAAGGTGTTTATTATAAATTCAAATTTTGAGATGATAATATAAGACATTTGATTGGGAATGAACTGGTCTGAGTGATTTATTCTGCCCAAAGGTGTTTAAATTTACAAAGACTGTGTAAATTCCTAGATCATTCTTATATTGAAGAATTATCTATTGCATGTTATATTTTCTGCCCAAAGATAATTATATAATGATGTGCTAAAATTTTTCGAATTAATACTCTTTTATGGCTTTGAGTATTATTATTGTCTTGAACTAAAGTATTACATTGTTGATTTTTCAGTCACCTTCTCAATCAATAACTGTACTGTTACAGTTCAGACATTATCAGCTTCTAATTTTTAGGAGTGGAAAAGAGATGTTGAAATGGCTATGGAGTTGGCAGATATTGATCTTGCCATGACTACTCCTAAACCAGCTGACTTAACTCCTGAGAGTACTGATGTGGAAAAAGAGTTACACTCAACCTGGTATAAGATGAACCGCATGTGCTATTTGACCCTTAAAAGGTAAATTTCAGAGCATCTGTTGAGCGGTCTTCCTGAGACTCATATAGCAAAAGAGTTTCTTACAGCTTTGTCTCAGCGTTATAAAGTGTCAATCAATGCTGAGATTGGTACCCTTCTGAAACAGTTATACTCCATGAAGTATAACGGACTTGGAGGAGTTAGGGAGTACATTTTAAAGATGGTCCACATACAGAATGAGTTAAAGGGTTTTGACATTATTCTCCCTGATGCTTGTATTGTGCATCAAGCTCTCAATACTCTACCTCCTGAGTTTGAGATGCTTATTACGGCTTACAACTTTAGGGAGGATCCTTGGACAGTCAATGCTTTCATTGCTGTTTGCGTAGCTGAGGAAGAGAAGCTAAAGGCGAGACAATCCAGTGTCGCGCTTCTTGTATCCGGACCTCAGCATAAAGGTAAACTGAAAGGTAAGAAAGCTAAGACTAATGCTTCTTTTCCTGTTCAGGGACTTGAGTCTTCCCGATCTAGTGCTGTGGGTGATTTTAAAGGCATAGAGAAAAAGAAATTTAAATGTTTCTTTTGCAAAAAGAAATGTCATAAAAAGACGGATTGTCTTAAATATAAAGCTTGGTTAGAGAAGCGTGAGCCTACAGGTAACTCTTTTGGTTTTGTTATTTGTGAATCTAATTTAGCTGATGCCACATCCAGTTCTTGGTGGCATGATAGTGGAGCGACTAAACATGTTGTCTTCACATTACAGGGATTCACAAACATGAGGAAGCCAAATAAATAAGAGTTAATGCTCACAGTTGGCAATAATACTACAGTTGATGTTCAACTAGTTGGAAATGTTTGTTTGAACTTAGATAGTGGTTATGAACTATTTTTATCTAATGTATTGTTCATACCAACTTTTAGACGGAACTTGGTATCTGTATCTGAATTAGACAAAATTGGCTATGCTTTTGTATTTAAAGATGAAGTTGTTAATATAACTCTTAATTCAAAGGCAGTTGACCGGTGTATTTTGTCATATGGTTTGTATCAAGTTTCTTTAAGTTCAAATGAAATATATTCTACATCATGTAATGTTAAACATATTGTTGCCAAAAGACCCTTAATAAAAGAAAAGTCATTCATGTTGTGGCATAAAAGACTTGGTCACATTTCTAGAAAAATGGTAGATAGGCTAATTAAAGACAATATTTTGTCTGCCCTTGATTTCAGTGACCTAGAAACATGTGTTGACTGTTGTAGGGGTAAGCTAACCAAAATTAAGAAAAAGGGATCTATCAGGAGTTCAGATCTCTTAAAGATAATCCATACAGATATATGCGGACCTTATTCACCCACAATATGGAATAATAAGTATTTTATAACATTTATTGATGATTTTTCCCGATATGGCTATCTGTACTTGATTAAAGAAAAGTCTGAATCTCTTGAGAAATTCAAGATTTTTAAGACTGAAGTCGAGAAACAGCAGGGAAAAGTTATCAAGATTGTTAGGTCTGATCGGGGTGGTGAGTATTATGGCAAATACGGTATAGCAGGACAATTAAAAGGTCATTTTGCCAAATACTTGGAGGACTGTGGAATAGTAGCTCAGTTTACTATGCCAGGAAGTCCTGAACAGAATGGTGTGGCTGAAAGGCGGAATCGCACCTTAAATGAAATGGTTAGAAGCATGATGTCAAGATCTAATCTCCCAGACTTTTTATGGGGTGAGGCTATTAAAACGGCATTATATATCCTCAATAGAGTACCCAGTAAGTCTGTGGCTAGAACGCCGTTTGAACTGTGGACTAATAGGAAACCTACCTTAAGTCACCTCCGTGTTTGGGGTTGTCCTTCAGAAGTACGTCTTTATAATCCCACTGAAGGTAAATTGCAATCTAGATCTACTCGTTGCTATTTTATAGGATACCCAGATATTCTAAAGGCTACAAATTTTATTATAGAGAAGGGGGTTCTAGAATTGTGGAATCACAAACAGCTAAATTTTTAGAATTTGATATAGTTGATCAGTATGAACACTCTGAGATCACTAGTGAGGAACAACAGACTAAGGTTATACATATACCAGTTCCCAAGCAATTTGCAATGTTGGTTCCTACACCTGTGATTAATCCAGTGTTAAGGGATGAGCCTATACAGTTTAATGAGGCTTCATCATCACAGGGTGCAGTTGCACAGACTCCTCTCAGGAGGTCTACTAGGGAAAGGAAATCCGCTATTTCATCTGATTATATGGTCTATCTAGGAAAGAGTGATTATGACATTGGTCATGTTTCTGATCCTATATCATTTGAGGAAGTTGTTTCTAATACCCAATCAGATCTGTGGTGGAAAGCAATGAGAGATGAAATGCAATCTATGGATTGTAATGACGTGTGGGAGCTTGTTGAATTACCTGAAGGTTGTAGACCTATTGGCTGTAAATGGGTCTATAAGACCAAGAAAGACTCCAAAGGGAATATTGAGAGGTTTAAAGTCAGATTAGTTGCCAAAGGTTTTACTCAGAAAGGAGGAATTGATTACAGTGAAACATTTTCTCCTGTATCCTCTAAGGATACATTTAGAGTAATTATGGCACTAGTAGCTTATTTTGATTTAGAGCTACATCAGATGGATGTTAAAACTGCATTCCTGAATGGAGAATTAAATGAGCAGGTCTATATGGAACAACCTAAAGGTTTTCATGAAGATGGTAAAGACCATATTGTCTGTAGACTTAAAAAGTCTATTTATGGTTTGAAACAAGTCTCGCGACAGTGGTACTTAAAGTTTGATGATATAATCACTTCTTTAGGTTTTGTTGAAAGCAAAGTTGATAGATGCATATATCTCAAGATCAGTGAGAACAAATATATCTTTCTGATATTATATGTAGATGATATTTTGCTTGCATGTAATGGTTTAAGTACACTGCATGAGGTTAAGCAGTTGTTATCTAAATATTTTGATATGAAAGATCTTGGAGAAACATCTTTTGTCCTGGAAATTGAAATCTTAAGGAACATATCTCAAAACCTTTTAGGTCTCTCTCAGAAGGCATACATAGAGAGGATATTGAAGAAATTCAATATGCATGAATGTAAATCTTGAGATGTGCCAATTGCTAAAGGTGATAAATTAAGCTTGGCACAGTGTCCTAATAATCAGGTTGAGAGAGAATCAATGAAAGCAGTGCCATATGCTAGTGTAGTAGGAAGCTTGATGTATGCTCAAGTTTGCACTAGGCCGAACATTGCATTTGCAGTTTGTATTATGGGTAGATATCAATCTAATCCTGGAATGGACCATTAGACTGCGGCTAAAAGAGTTTTGAGATACCTTAAGGGGACTAGTGATTATATCTTAACATACAGAAAGGTTGAGCATTTGGAGTTAACTGGCTATACAGATTCAGATTTTGCTGGTTGCTCAGATGATAGAAAATCCACATCAGGTTATGTTTTTATGCTGGCTGGTGGGGTTGTATCTTGGAAAAGTGTTAAACAATCCTTAATCTCTTCTTCCACGATGCAGGCTGAGTTTGTAGCATGTTATGGTGCAGCCACACAGGCTATATGGCTACGAAATCTCATTGCAGAAATGTCAATTGTTGATTCCATTGACAGACCCATAAAATTGTATTGTGATAATCTTCCAGCTGTGTTGTTTGATAAAAACAACAAGAATATCACAGGGTCTAAGCATATGGAAGTCAAATATTTGACATTGAAAAAGCTGATAAACAAAGGTGACGTTGAGGTGGATCATATCAATACAGAAGATATGATAGCAGATCCTCTTACCAAGGGACTTCGACCCATTATTTATGTGAGACATGTCATTAGTATGGGTCTAAAATCAGGTTTTGATCCCTTGGATTAGTGGGAGGATTTTATATTACTTTATGTAATGTTTGTGCGTACTTTATACGTTGGTATAAATGTACATTATTGTATTTCCGATTATCAATACATTGTTGTATTTTCATTGGAAAATATTATGTGATATATCAGATTAAGTGTTTGAAAGTCTTAAGATTAGTGTCATCTTAAGCGAAGGCTTGGGGCATTGCTGTTTATAGCCTTGGGTGTATGTCTTGTGACACATAAAGTATCTCGAGATATAAAGTTTTAAGATATACAAACTTCAATTTGAAGTAATAATGGATTTCTTATGGAGTAACTGTGTTACATAAAGATAAGAAATCTAGATGATAAGAAAATCGACACATAAAGTTTTGATCATAAAGTTAGTGTTGAATAATTCTTACCACATTACCACACTGATGCTCATACGATTGATAGGGTTATTGGCATGTGTGACTATGAAAGGTGTCATGTTCTTGATTATGTGGTTTTCGCCATGATCCTATGTTGATAATCTTATTGAATCGAGCAGGAATGTGAAGTCTTTTGTAATATGTTCTCAATTAATACACCCAAGTGAGAGAATGTAAGATATTTTAATTTTAATATCTTATATTTATGGACTTTTAATTGAGATGTCAGGATAAATTACAAATAAAGGGCCTTAAGAATTTGATCAATTCTTTATTTAGGCATGACTTCATTTATTAATTAAGTGTGGGAGTATTAATGTGGGCTCAGATAATAATATGGGTATGATGGATAGCTCATGATTATTATATACCGGTGAGTTAAGTCTCTCTTATTGCTGACCCTAATGATTAAACTCCTATATATAAAGGAGAATAGAGGATAAGGAAAAAAAAAGAGATAAAAATTCCATTATTCTGGGGTTAGAAAACGAGAGAAGATCTTGGTGCAAAAGCTTCTCGGATCGTTTCTAAGACGATGGATTCGGCCAAATCAGGTATATATCTTCCTCTTACTCAATTAAACTCATGTGTTTTGTGTTCTAAATAGCATGTATGAGATCCTAGGGGAGAGTTCTGTCAGATTTCCGCTATAGATCTCTCCATCAATATATTCATAATGGAAAATAATTTCGACTTCTATTTAGATATATATATATATATATATATATATATATATATATATATATAATTCTATATAAATTGAAGATAATTTTATCTTGATTAAGTGAATTTTTTTTTTTTTACTTAAGCATCGGAGGTGCTCGGATTCAACTTCGCCTGCACCGGAGGATTATCATTTTAGACTAGAAAATTTAGTATTTTATAAAACTATAATGAGTGGTTGTTGTTTAAATATAAAATTATTAATTACTTTGTAGTTAAATAATTTATTTAATTAAAAAAGATGTGTAAAAATGAAAGTATTTATCATGCAATTTAAAGGACTTTCACCTAATTCACAAGTGTCAATTCAGAAGAAAGTAAGCACTTAAAATACCTAAAACTGAAAAAGAAAAATTAAAAAAAATAGAAGCTACATCATAAGTTATTTATTGACTAAGAAAACATGATCAATTAGCAAATCTCCGTACGCCATTCAGGAAAAAAAAATGGAAAACGAAGATAGCTACAATGGGACAGGGTATGCACATGGCTACAGAATTATTGGCAAGGAGAATATATTTAAAATTCAACAAATTAATAGACATCCAAATTTGAGTGATATGTAGTTTTCCCACTTCAAAGATTATGCACTGAAAATTGTGAATTCAAACTGTCATAATGCATTCTCTTCTGGTTAGCATTTGTTAAATAATGCAATAGAGATCAGCCTGCCATCAGCAATTTCTTTTTTTTCTTTTTTTTTCTTTAGCTCAAATTAGAACTAAGAATTCTACTAGATAAACAAAAGAGTTATATAAAAATAAAAAATAAAAAAAATTCTGGTGAGTCATGACAACAAGTGCATGCATCAAATTCTAATAATCTAACAGAAAACAAGTTGCGTTTGAACTTAATTTTTTACACCCAATTTGAAATATATATACATGTTATTATTGTTTATTTAGAGTTTAATAATCATGATTAGTACATCAAATCATAATAGGAGAGGCTGAAAATACATATATGTATAAGAAAGAAAACATTTTATGAATTATGATGTTGATGGTACTCACTTTTTAGTTACTTGTAGCATTTTTCTTCAAGAAACTTTGCTATCTAATATAGAATAAAATAACTTCCAGTAAGATCCATATAAAGCATTTATCATTTGTGGCCTTCACCAACAGAATCACAGCCTTTGGGTTTCGCAAGGGATTTTTCTTTCTTTTTCTTCAGCATATACATATTCACATAATTAATTTGAGTATTTTTGTTTCATTTGGAAGGCCAATATCCTACAAATCAAGTGAAGCACTGAGCTTACTGTTGAGTAGTTGCCTTGAATTATGTTATTTGTTTCTTTTTAGTCAATTGTTAAATAGGCTATATATTTTGTAAATTTGTGCATGAGAAACAAAGTACAACAATTTTATGAGAATTGGTTATACAAAAGCATTGTTTTAATGGGAGCTTAATATGAGATTTTGTTGTGACTCTATTTTGTAAAATTTGTAAAGTTTATTAATGGGATGATGTAATTAGATTTTGGGTTTGAGCTTTTTTCTTTTATTTAATTTGTATCCATTTTGAATTTATTAGTAAATTTACAGTTCTTGTTTACTTTATCAGTTTATTCCAAATAAATATTTTTTTCAATACTTAAGTGGTTGACTGAAAGAGTACAAATCATAAAAAATTAAACAATCACCTATATATATATATCATCAAAATATCGCAAATAATGCTCAATGACTAGTGGTCCAAAGCCAAAAAATTCAATTCGCCATGTTGACAAACTTGGGAGAATATATTGGTTTTGAGCTTTTGCAGTGGCAAAATCCCAATCGAATAGTCCTTATTTATGATATATATTTTTAATTGGGCAATTTTGATTATGTATCAAAATAAAAATTAAAAAAAATCCCAACCGTTGGTAAGAAGCCCCAAATATCTTCCACTGATCAGAGTAGGCTGAGTTGCTGATTGCCCCCCTCCCAAACCATATAAAATGATTGATAAAATTAAAAAAAAAAAAAAAGAAAAGAAAAGAAAAAGAAGAAGTTTACTAAACACATTTGGTTTATATGTAGAGCATGAAGAAGCTAAAAAATTCGTCCCTAGAAAATATTAATTTAAAAAAATATTTGCAATTTTTTATTTATAATAATATAAAAAATAATACTGAAATTGGGAGTACAAAGGATAGGAAGAAGAAGAAGAAAAATGAAATGAAAGCACAAGTATCATCATTGTTAGGGTTAATTAGGTTAAGCACAAATACCATTCTAAGATTAATTATATATTTTCCAAACATGTATAATACATTATATACATATATTTGCACCAAAAAAGCAGAAATAGGGTAAAAATCATATAACACTTTTGAGACCAAAATGCTGAAAATTTTATTATTAGATAGAGATATAACGTCAAAGGCATATCACCTCATCAGCCTCATCACCAAGTGCCTGTTTTGTCCACTATTTACAAAAGTCCCATCCAAAATTCATATTTATTCATGTTTCTGTCATAAAGATTCTCTTTTTCTCTTTTTTCAAAAGAAAGATAGCAAAGTTGAGATTCAGATTGAGATTGAGATTGAGATTGACAGCATTTTAATTAGAGTTAGTTGCTTTGCTTCTGAATATGCATCTCAACATAAAAATTAGAGACATTGAAGAACAACATAACAAAGATGGGCAAAAAGTATGAAAAAGAAGCCCATGAAATCAACTTTTTTTTTTCTTTTCTTTTCTTTTGAAGATATATGTCTTATTCTTAAAGCCCAATCCTTTTTTTCTTTTCAGGGTCTTCATTCATTCATTATTCATCACTTTACCCTTACTAGCTGCCAATTGTCTTTGGACCAAAAGATTCAAAATCGTCATTAAATTAAACATTCTTTTTAAAAAAAAAAGAAAAGAAAAAAGAGATTGAGACATAAAGCATTACTTGCTTTGCATGAAGCTCAAAAAATTTTACACATAAATCTAAGCGATAAATAATTAGGTTGTTGGCGAGAATTTATATTTATTCAATTGAATTGTTATGACATATTTAAATAGAGTAAAGTTTACTTCTTTCTTTTTTTTTTTTATGTTCCATTTATTGCATTATTATACGTTCACTGAGTAGAAATATTCATCGATCCCTTAATTTCTGAACATTTCAATATTTTTTAGAGATGAATTAGTTTTTATCTTTTACCTTATTCTTGAAAAAAAACCATAGAAATACTGTACTATATATTACTTATTGAATAGTCAATTAAGATTGTTGCAGATGTTCAATTATGGAGTTTGTGAAGTTTTCTGGCGTTGATTCTACAAAATGCACAAGTTGATTGACTAAAATATAATTACGATACATATTCTCCAGCATCTTCAGATTTTGACTATAAATAATTAATTGCTGGGCCAAAAATAAAATGGAGAATAAGATATTAATGAATCAATTTTCTTTATTTTCCTTTTATTTATTCCATTCTCTCTCTCTCTCTACTTTTGTTGTTGTTGTTATTATTATTATTATTATTTTGGTTGGTATTTAGATAATTCAACATGTGCTAGAATTTAATCAAATAAGGTTTAATAAAAAAATTATAATTTTATATTTTCAGTAAAGATTGCAATCATGCAGATAACCTCTTCCATTTTTTCTGTAAAGAAAAAGGAAAAGCTACTAATTAAATTATTTAATTATCAAAAAGAAATTGTGTAAGGTATTATAAAGAAACGGTGTAAGCAAAAGCAAACAATTAAAGATAGATAATAAAGGAATGGTGTAAGGTAGATACACAATTTTAAGTATCAAAAGAAACAAATTAATAATTTATGGAGATATATATTATAAATTTCAGTATTGGCATTTGACTAATTAAATTAATATCCACTTTGAAGATTATTAAAACAGCCCATATTTCTATTCAAAAAGAAAAAAAAAACCTTTAAAGAAAAGAATAAAGTTACAATACAAAATGGATATTATTTAATAGCTAAAAACAGATGATATTAGGAATTAAATTTAATCATTGAGACCTAAAGCAATGAGGAACTATTGACCCAATAATCACATTCTCTGCCAACTGATTGTTTTTATAATGCTTGATTATTTTTATAATTAAATAAATACTTACATATTAATTTAAGTTTTTTTTTTGAAGAAAAGTAAATTTTAATTTTAATATCAATTTATATAATCACGGATATATTTGAATTTATTTTAACAATTTTTAGTTTCAAAAACTTTATTAAATCATAATTTACAAACAGGGATTTTAAGTAACTGAATTATATACTTCAATCTCTTGAATTTAGAAATCATTTTAATTTCTAACTTTTTATATTAAAAATACAAATCCCACTTAAGCTTTTATTGTTCATTAGGATATATATATATGTATTCGAAATACTTATAAACTCAGTAAGTATAAATTTGACAACAATAACTCTTTATATTTGTATGATTTTAAATAATTATATACATATAATTATTTTTGTATTCATTACTTAAAGCTTAAGTTTTTATAATTCGACATCCGTAGTACATCAATTAACATGAAGTTTACCCATTTAGGAATGGGGTAGCAAATGTCATCTCAAATAGAAGTATCTTCTGTTGTGGATATCTATTTACTAAAAATTAAAAATATTTCAAATTTTGCATAAATAAAATAACAGAAAAAATTATGCTTTTATATATATATATATATATATATATATATATATATATATATATATATATATATATATATATATATATTTGTCTACTTCAAGATTATCATATTCGATCCGGTTAACGAATCGATAAAGACAACAAATTAAGAGTTTAACATTCAATTGGGATTCAACAGATCCATGTAAAATTTTTTAAAAATATAATTTTTAACTTGTTAATATACTGTAAAATATGAAAAATAAATATATTATCTCTATCTTATATATAATTATATGTTTGAAATGTTAATAATCATAATTTTTATAATTTAAATTAATACATAATCATGTTCAATTTTTTTAAATATAATTTTAATAAATAAAAGAATTTTTTTGTTTATATATTTTTAAATATAAAATAGGCAATAATTTTTAAATATTTTTTTAGAGTATCAATTTTGTCAATTAAAAAAATATTTTCAATATAAATCAAAATAATTTATATGTAAAATTTTGTAATGTTGTATATTAATTAATACTAAAAATACAAATACTAAAATTTTATTTTATTAAATATATACAATAATTAAATAATGTGAATAATTTTATGGATAATTAAAATAAATATTTTTTAATATATATATATATATATATATATATATATTTATGTATATCACTAATTCTATCAAAAAAATTTAGTAAGAAATATCATTAATTTGTTTTCAAATTAAACTAATATTTTTATTATAAAAATAACACATACACCAAATAATGTATTTAATATATTTTGTATGTGATACTCAAAGTGCAAAATGGTGCATGATTAAATGTTTACATTTACATCTTCATGAGTTCAAACCCTCCCAACAACCACAACAATTTTTCATATTTTTCTTGTATTTTTAGACCGGTTTCCAGTTAAACCGGTTGAATCACCAGTTTTCTGACCAGATTATATCACTCCCAAATTAGGTGTTCAAAACTGACTAGTCTGAGGGCCGGTTTTCAGTTGAACCAACCGGGTTGGCCCGATTTTTACAACATTAGTCTACTTCGGTCCTTACATTTTGTTTCCGAATTCCATTTATAAATAAAATAAAATTAAAATTAATTCTCAAAAAAAATGACTTCAAACATAGAAACTAGATTGTTAATTATAAATTTCAAATTAAGTACTTAAGAAATGAAGACGACTCAAAAAAAATCTACAACCAACACATAATTAAACAAAGTTTAGAAACGGAAACGGAAACAAAATTTAGGAAAATAAAAAATATAATTAAAAGAAATTTATTATAAAATTGGACTGGTGTAGTGTAGGTGTGTGTAGTCTTTACACTTTCTACCAACTAAAATCTCCTTTCTAATTAGAAATTAGAATGGAATGGGATGGGTGGCCCAAAATACCCGCCCAAATTGCCATCCTTCTTCATACTAACAAAAAGGAGGAGACAACATTTTCTTTCTTTTGAACATACATCTTAGAGCCCAATCGGTTTTCTTCCTTTTAACCAAAGAGACCACCCAGGGATTCGTCTCTCCTTCTCTCTAGACTTCTAGCTTTGGTCCCATAGGCCCACTGTTACTAAGTTATTCTATTCCTCCTCTCAAACGAAGGCATTTATTCATCCATGACAAAGTAGAAAGTTCCTTGCATAATCTACAATTTCCATGTAACATGTTCCTTACTACCCTCATGCTCATATTTCTAACCCCTTAAAACAGTCTTCTAACTCCCCCCCACAATTCACGATCAGACAAAAATGCAAAGGTATTAATTGTATTTTAATTTACAACAGATATTTAATTCTACACTTGGCGTTAGTGAAATTAGCATCATCCCCAGATACGCAAAACATAGGAATGTGCAGAATGTTTCATACAAGTACCAAAGGAGCTTGTAAACTGACCACTGATTTCCAATTGTTGGATACGTGATAGCCTTCAATACCCACCTACAATATCACACCACTTATATTAATATCATCCATAAAACATCAAGGTAGGTATTAAGCAACACGATGGGAGTAATTAATATGTTGAACTTGTCCATATGAATAGCCCATGGCGAATACATTCCTGCAATTTTTTCACGATACAACACCGTTCGTTCTACTGCTACATAACGGATAACTGTTGAACTATTGATTAGGCCCAGGAATATATGATATGATGGCAACATACATTGATCCTATAGTATATTGATCAAATCGTGTAAGCTCTTCAAGCCAGGTTGTGCTGCTTTTCTGATTTTAATTTAGGAAACAAAATACTCACATTTTCTGCCCCTTCTGCTAGAAGACTAGTGCAAACACCACAGATGCAACAATAATGTGCATGAAGCGTGCCAAGTTGTATTCAAGACTTCTCCAATAGGACAGGAGTTGCTTCCATAGGCATGTCTTAAACTGCACCCAGCTGTTCTGTGGAAAAAGGACTGTTAAACTGCAGGTCTTTTGAACCTCTTTGTGGTTCACTTGGCTGTTTTACCAGTCCAAGAATCAAAGAGTGCCAACATGTTATGTTTGCCATCAATGATTCAATATGGACTATCATTAGCTTTTTAAAAATATTTAAATTATGTATACCAGAATAATTACCTTTAACATATATAGTTAATCTGAAGACTTCTCTTCTGCCCTTCTGCTGAAATTGTCTGCACGCATGCATGATTATGTTCTTATTTAAATATCATAAAAAAAATAAAATATGTGCATAAAAATTTCCATTTAAAATTTATCTAGACCTTCATATAGGTATCTAAATCTGGGTCAGGGACAATTCCTGCTTCTATACTATTGAATAATAATATGCGAAAACCTATATATAATTATCTAATTCTCTATATTACGCTCTTTTACTTAAAATGTTCTTTATATTACTTTCCTTTTTATTTTACTTTCTTCATCCATTAACGAAAAAAGTGCAAATAATGCAATATGAAGAAAATAAATAAAATTTCTCCAATAATATTAATAATTACTAACAAATTTTAATTTTTTTCAAAAAGAAAAAAAAATTGCATAGCATTATTAGGAGGCCAAAAAAAAGGCGCAAACCAGCAACATTTCCGTATAAAAATAGCTCCAAGCTGCTCCGTACTATGTCGTGCCAAACAAATGGATAGGTATGGCTAAGTCTGAAAGTGAAAGGGTCTAATTACCCTAATAAGATAAAGCCCAAATTCAATGCAAATTACGTACCATAGAGTTGAAACCATACAGCCATAAATGGATAGGTATGGCTAAGTCTGAAAGTGAAAGGGTCCATTTACCTTAATAAGATAAAGCCCCAGTTCAATACAAATTATGTATCATAGATTCAGACTATAGAGCCATGAATCTGAGTCGTTAATGAATTTTTTTTAATAAATATAAAATTATATTACAGTTCAGACTTATGACAACATGGTATCTGTAGCTAATGTGAACTCCAAAGCACAAGAAAATAAAAATAATCGATTTGCTGACGTTAAAAACTCCAAGAACAATAAATGGGCATTCTCCCTTAATGAGCCAGACAAATAATAAGCTATCATTCCAGTTCCCATTCTAGAGCTTGCCATAAACTTTTAAGAGACAAAATAATTTCCTTCTTGTATTCAAAAGGAGCAAGCAACAGAATTTCACAATTAGCAACTCTGCTGCCAACCCATTCTATTTAACATGCCATTATTACCTCTGGCTAAGAGGCAGTGAGAATTGCATTTTTTTTTTCATTGAATCTGAAAATGAAAAATACAAATAAAAGATGACAAAAATCAATAGGGAATGCTAGCTGTAACAAGAAGGGTATAATGTATCCGCAATAGAATTTAATAGGGTATGCAGCAAAAAGCAGGGCTCCATGTTTCAGAAATCAAGCTTGAAGCTTTTCCCACTTGAGGGGCTTGACGACCTCCCAGGTGAAATCGGCGTCATCCCTGCCAAAGTGTCCGTATGCAGCTGTCTTCAAAAACCTGCCATTGCCACCTCTCTTGAGATCAAGATTTATGGAAATCATACCAGGCCTGAAATCAAAATTCTCCTTCACAATCTTTAGAATCTCTTTATCAGGAATCTTTCCAGTACCATATGCATCCACAAACACAGACAAAGGTTCAGGCACACCAATGGCATAAGAAACCTGAACAATGCACCTTCTAGCAAGTCCATTTGCCACGATGCTCTTTGCTGCCTGCCTAACAATGTAGGCTCCACTCCTATCCACCTTGGTTGGATCCTTGCCTGAGAAAGCACCACCACCGTGTGCACCCCATCCACCATAAGTATCAATAATGATCTTCCGGCCAGTGAGTCCAGCATCACCATGAGGACCACCGATGACAAAACGGCCAGATGGGTTGAGGTGGAAGATGGTCTTCTCATCCAAATACATGTCAGGAATAACAGGCTTGATCACATGCTCCTTAAGATCAGCTGCAATCTCATCGTTGGTGACAGTCTCATCGTGTTGGGTGGAAATGAGGACAGTGTGAACACGTAGAGGAACCATGGCGCCATTGTCATTATAGTACTCAACTGTGACTTGGGTTTTCCCATCAGGCCTCAACCATGGGCAAGTGCCATTCTTTCGGACCTCAGTGAGGCGAGCCCCAAGCTTGGTAGCTAAGACATGGCTCAAGGGCATCAATTCTGGGGTCTCATCAGTGGCATACCCAAACATATGACCTTGGTCACCAGCCCCAATTTCCTCAGGGTTCTTGGTGAGATGGCCATGAACACCCTGAGCAATATCAGGACTCTGTTGCTCAATATTGACAAGCACCTTACAGTTATCGGCATCAAGACCCACTTCATCGGAAGCGAAGCCAATAGCGCGGCAAGTATCACGCACAATCTTCTCGTAGTCGACATTAGCTTTGGTGGTGATTTCTCCAAAAACCATGACCATGTTGGTCTTGGTACAAGTTTCGCAAGCCACCTTGCTTTCAGGGTCCTGAGCCAAACAAGCATCGAGCACCGCATCGGAGATCTGATCGCAGAGCTTATCAGGGTGACCCTCGTTCACTGATTCCGAAGTGAATAGGAAAGTTTCCATCTTTCAATTAATTGCAAATTAAACTTATTGTCAGATCCAAAATTTCAACTATGTGAACACAGATCTATCAACAATTAATAGTGCAGATCTGAGAGCAGCTGAAGCTGAAGAAGAAGAAAGCAGTACCTTGTAGAGAGAGAGAGAGATTGAAGTTAGAAATTTGAGAAGCTAGGGTAGGTGCTGTGCCTGCTGTGCGATTTGAGGAGGGGGTTGAGGATGGGAATTTATAGGGGAGAGCTAAACGGCCCCCGAAAGGGTAATATAGGCTACATTCATCCATTAGTTATATTTTTAACCTGTGTTGTGTCGAACTCCAAGAATTATTAATATTACAGCAATGGCTGATTTTTTTTTGGTGTTCAATCTCAGCCGTTGGATGAATTTGGCGCGTATCTAGGACTGCTAGTAGTTTGCGGTTTTGGAGGAAGAGCAGTGGAACACATATGCATCAACAGCTAACGTACGTTCCTTTGAATTTCTTAGGCTTATGTTTTTGACTCTTCGGGCCATCCTTCAGCGACTTCCTTGTCGCTGCGTATGACTTGAGGTAGGTAAAGCTCTTTTTCAAAAATTATAATAATCGAGTAATATAATTTACCTTTGATGCATTTATAAGTCAGAAAAAAAATTGTGATTAATTTGGTAATTTTTTTTTATTTTATAATAAGAACTATGAAATAAGAAAGACTAATATTTAATTCATTTGTTATAATTTCAAAACAAAAAAAACAATATAAACAGTCTTAATTATTTTTTGCTTAGCTATTGAATATTGCATCGATAATGAATTTTGAATATATTTTTTATAATTAATTCGACTCAAAATATTTACAATGCAATTTAAGTAAATAAATATTTTAAAATTCGTATTGGTAGCATAAGACACAGAGTATAAATAAATATCGTATTCCTTATTAATTTATTTTTATGTTGTGATATTTGGTGAGAAAAATAAATAAAGGAATTTGATTTATTATTTTTTTTAATCAAAGTGAAAGGTCACTTTCTATATATGTAATTTAATTATGCATCAGACAATAATATATAGCAACCACAGGCTGTTCAATTTGGACCATAGACTGACTAACTAAAATTAGAGATTAGTTCCAAATATTATATTATTCTTCAAAAGAGGAAAAAGGAACTTCGTGGTTAGCTCTAAGTTTATTCTACCAAGAAAATCTCTAATTTTGATGGCTTGTAAATTCACTGCACGAAAAGTTCAATTATCTCAAAATATGATTTTTTTTTCATGAATAAATAATAAATATTGAATCATTTGCCATTCATTTATTTTGTTTTCTAATTCTTTTATTTGGGAATTGCATATTTCATTTATGTATATATATATATATATATATATGATTGTGTTAAATCACAATTACGTGATTTATATATATAAATGTCGAAAGAAAATAATTAGAAAAGTAATATAAAGAGGGTAACAAACACTTGTATTTTGAAAAAAATGTAATTGCGAGAGAATTAATATAGAAACTAATGCACAGAATCTCATCACTGACTCCAAAATTAATTACTTAATGTGAAGTATGATACAATGGTGGCAATCAGATACCCAGTAGCGTGAGATATGTCGGTGGGGCAATTCATCCACATATTCAGTGGCAGGCAGCATTTGCAACCTGGAAAAGCTCTCTTTGTATTGTGAACAACACATTGCCTCAAACAGGTAATTATTAAATAAACAACAATTTTGATTTCAATTTCTATACTATATATATTATTAATTACTTAATTATATATATATATATATATATATATATATATATATATGTGGTGACACCAAGTTTTATGGGGTCAGTATATGAATCATACGAGGATGATGATGGATTCCTCTACATGTATTACACCACCGAAAACACCTTCGGCTCATATTTCATCTCTAATTATTTGTGCCTTACTATTCTCAGGTATGTGTTAGAGGTTCTTAAATTTCTAATATTCTATTACTGTTTTAAGATAAAGTTTTATGATGCTCATCAGATTACTTGAAAAATAAAGCTGAATACATTATTATTTTGATGATATTATTTCATTATAATAACAATAATAATTTTTTTTTTTTAAAAGGGAGGAAAAATCTTCATGGGATTGCAACAACAGTTCCAAGCACTTTGACCTCTGCTTCCACGTACAAAATATCAGGTACCCCAGAGCTGATGTTACACCTATAATCAAGTGTTACCAATTTTTGTTTTGGGGTTGAACCACTGAACCAATCTGCGACACCAAAACCAATCACACATTTGTCTCAGTGTAATTGAATTGGTTGGTGATGAACCCGCTCTAAATAAATATTGTCAAACCCTAAACATTTTTTTTTGAAGGATTTTTCCACAAATGCTTAGATACTTTTTTTTTTCTTCTTACCTCTAACAGTAGTAGTATTATTGAACTTGGCTTTATCCAACAGCTGGGTGCGTAGAGTAACTTGAGCATATATTCTAGTGGTAGAAGCAAAGCTTGGGGGATTTGCCAAAGCCAAATACATACACAGGTCGGTTCCTTGAGTCTCCTTTTTCTTTGGATAGAGCTGAATCTTCCTGAAACCACCACAGCAAAATTCACGATTTTTCTTGATTAGACAGAGTTCTGTAAATTAAGAATGATTGGGTTGGGTGAAATTGGATTGGATCTAAGTAAATACTATCCAAAATTTCAAGTCTAAAACAAGTAAGCAACTTACTAAATTTGGACGAATGCACAAAATTTTGCCTAGTTTTGAATTTGATGGTAAGAAAGAAAGAAAAATATTTATGTACCACTTTCGATTTTCATCACCGAAAATTTCAGAGTCGATACATTCTTGATTTAACTTGCTAGAAAATTTGCGAATATTCCAAGTGTAAGTGATAGGGGCTTCTTCTGACATGGATAACCTTTCCGCTCTGCCATTTTTCTGTTCTGGTTGCACAGACACAACCTCTACTCCAAAAGTACAAGTATCTCTCTCTTTCTCCAGGTGCTCATTGAATTCATCGAGTTTTATGAATTTGTCAAAACCATTTTCTAGCTTCAATGGGTAAAAATGAAATCTTCTCTGTCTCTTTGCTTCTAAACCTGATCATAAATACTCAATCATTAATTAGCAAGTCGATATCTTTTTTTTTTTTTTAGAAATGCATACTGCAGAAATACATTCACTTATATTTGTATATATAATAGGAAAATTTTAGTTAATATGTTTGAAATTAAAAGTTATTGTTACAATTTTTTAATACACCTCTATACTAATTAGGGACATATTAAAAAACTAATGAATACTCATTGATTTATATTTGTTGATAATTAAGCACATTAAAATAGGGGCATAAAATTAAAAATAAAATAGAGCATATTTTTGCGAGATGGAGGAATTATATAAACCATAAATAAGGTCTACGAATGTATAGTTAATATCTGGGCCAAATACTTAAGTAGTGTGTTGGAATGGAATATATACCATCTGGAAATTGGTAATTTTTTAAATACAAATTAACAACTGCATTCACTTCCCAACCAAGCTCTACTCTCTCTGCCATTACTAAGTAGAGAGAGATGTGATCTGTCACATTCTTCCTTCTGTTCCCATTTGGATGAACAACCAACTTCCTGCCATCACAACAATGCAGTTAAAAATATATAAAAAAAATAAATTAAAAAAAAAAAAAACAGAGGGAAATAATTTTTTTAATGCTCCAGTTATTGGGTCTTCATTAATTAATCCAATCATACCCTACCTTGTTTGTTCGTGATGGAGCAAGTATTGTCCTAAAAGTAGACTGTAGCTTAGGAATTTTTGCACACAAGTATGACAGAAAATATGCAAGCAAGAAAATGTACCATTTGTATCCTCCAGCTTCAAAAACTGCTGATTTGTATATGTCCACTGTATCTTTCATTGTCCAAAAGTTTTCTATCTTCAATTCATAATTGAATGTTAATGATTTACCTGAATAATAACATCTGATATTAGCATTTCATAACAATAATTGCCAGTGTAATACAGCCAGCCAGGAGGAGGAAAAAATACAGAGAGAGAGAGAGAGTACCAACTTCACCAGCATGAGCCATATGGCAATAAAATAGGAAGAGAATTTGCAAATATAGGAAATTAAGAGGGAAAACAATTGTTCTTGCATTTGTGAGAAATGAGACAATTAATTTTCCAGGTTTAAAGGAAAACAATTGTTCTTGCATTTGTGAGAAATGAGACAATTAATTTTCCAGGTTTGAACTTTCTAAAGGTTTTAATTATTCTTTGCTTAATGCATGGAGTTTGGAATAAATTCCATACCATTCTCAACTTGCAAGCTAGATAGCGCTTGTTTAAAGTAGTAAAGGCAATACTTAACTACACTGAATACTTCTACGTCAGGTATAATTGGATTGACCATGAAGACCTAATATACACAAGAAAATTCAAGCAACTTATGATTTATATTTGAATTATGGAAATTTTAATTTTTTTTCGTGGAACAATCCAATCTTATCCTGTCAAAGTAATTATGCTTACATGGCAAATATGATTGAATTGGTTGATAATAGACCCTTCTGTGTAAGTAAGTATTGTCCAATGCTGTTTCTTTGTTTGTATAACAATAACCATCATACCCTGATATGTATATTCTTAGGATTGTAGACTCGGTTGATGATGGATCAACCCAAAGATGATGCTATAAAAACTACTTTATTTATGTGGCATTCTGTTATTTGTTTGGTTTCTCATGGACAAGAGTCTAAGACAAGTATTGTTGAAATTATTGTTGGCTTACACTCTCAGTTGTCTTTATCATTCTTTTTTTTTTTTTTTATCTTTACCTCTCATCTTCATCTAAACCTGAAGTCCTAAAAAGCATTTTTCTGTATTTTGCTAATACAAGGTGAATTTGGACATCTGGTTCTACTTGATAATTCTATTTGTTGAGACTTTGAGACTTTTCCTGAGAACACCAAGTTCCAAGTCAATGTATTTTGGTTAGCTTAATTGACTGATAATGTAAAGTTTAGTCGACTTATTAGTCTATAGCTGGTAAAGTATGGGCAGCCCTACCCTTTTGTATTTCATTAGAACTTTGGCAGATATTTTGCTAAGAGAGAATATCTGCACACTTTTGTTTATAATGAACTCTATGTTCGATTTTCATTCTCTTGTTCATGGACAGCTTTGTTGCAAATTTTCACTCATAATATCTTCAAATTTGTCATTTTTAACAGTATTCATGCACAGCTTATGCTGGATCTTGGCAATGAAGAACCTTTTAACCTGTGAGTTTGTGACAGTAATTTGCTGACAGACCAATCTTTATGAATCAAATTGATGAATTTTTTTAAATATAACGACGGTGAGAATAGCTTGGTTAAGCAATCCGGATTAAAATCATAATGTTCGGCCATTAATCCTTCAATGAAAATTCTTCTCGAGAATAGAAGATAAGACCGAATTTATCATGAACCAACCCAATCATACTCTCCATATATGCAAAATAATTATTGGTTTGCAGGTATGAATAAATTAAACCGCAAAGATCCTTATTGGGCAATAAATTCAGACTCGACAGTACGAGCATTTCAAACTCGAGCAAATGTCCTTATAAAAGTACAATCATTAAATTTATTATTCTCATCAAAAGAGTAGGAAAAGAAAAGAAAATCGGTATTGCTATAAAAGAAACTTGTTCATTAGCACATGGTGCATATCTTTTTTTTTTTTTTTCCTTCTTCTTTGAAATCAATGAATTTCTGGACATGTCAGTAAAATGGTGCTACGAAATACAGTAAATCCTTGTTAGAGTGCTTTAGCAAATCCAAGCACTTTGACCTCTGCCTCCACAACGCAAACATCCTTAACCAAAAGGGATTTTTTTGACCTATAGAAATGATAAAGTGGAATGAATCTTGACCATCCATGTTTTGTGGTTGTCTCATCAAACCAGAAATTATCTGCAAAAAATAAAAAATAATAAAAAAAAAATCTAAACAACTTATGCTTTTGGATCAAAGAATGGGAAAGGAGAAAGAAAACTGAGCTTCTTCTCGAAGACAGAAACCTATATATATTTGCAAATTTTGCTTTTTGAAAAAATCACATAAAGTTGAAGTAACAATTAAAGCTCAAACATGGAGCATTAAATAATAATTTATTGAACGGACCAAGCCAAAATTTTGCATTTTGAATAAAGCAGTTTTCACAGTTGTTATGTGTCATCCAGTTATTGGGTTGGTCCAACTTCGACCAAGTCTGAGCAAGAAATTTTCTTGTCTTACCATGTGCGGCAATGTGCCTGTCTGTCAATTGATCCAGGATGCGCAGAGTGACATCTGCATATATTCTACCTTTAATAGCAATATGATCTGCCAAAGACAAATATAGAGAGACATGGGTTTTCTCTCCATAGTCTGTTCCTCTAGGATAGAGCTCTATCCTCCTGAGACAACCACAGCCAGAAGTTAGAAAAATTTTTGCTGTACTAATTACTTTCATGTCTAATAGAGAAAAAAAGAACAGAATTGAAAGCATACAAAGTTAAGTTTCATCTCAAAAATCACCAGCTTGTGCAATGTTAAGTCTCATTTCAAAATTGCAAAGCTTAGTATTTCAATGGTATGTGATAACTATTTTTACATAGATTAAGAAAAGAGAAAAGTACCACTCTTGATCTCCAGCGCCGAATATTTTGGATTGAATAAATGATTCTCTTTCCTTGGAAAATTTTTCAATCTTCCATTTATATTTGGAAACAGGAGCTTCCTTTGTGGTTAAAAAGAGCTCTCCTTTGCCAGTTACTGTTTCCTTTCGGACACGGACAATCTCTGCCCCCAAAATGCAAGTGTCATCCACGAGGTAACCATTACTAGGATCTTTAAATCTATCGGTATCAATGAATCGATCAAAACCCCATTCAGGCTTTGACTTGTGAAAGCATCCTTCCTTCCCCTCATCCTTGGCATCTAAGTTTCTCAAGAAAAATGACCGATCTATTAGCAAATGCCGCTTATTAATTATGCTTGTAAAGGACAAAGCTACTTACACTCGCCTAGACCTGATCCATCATGAAACAACCCAATGATAGTTTGCAATGTATGTAAAGTAGTTACTGCGTTGCATACATGACAGAGTATGATTGAATTGGTCCATCAAGACCCGATCTATGCAAAAAAGATCCTTCAAACTCTTTGTTTAAATAACATTGAAAATGCTAAAATCACCGAACTGTAAAGGTTCAAATTTGCTGTTCAAAGTTATAGCAACAAAATAACAAAAATTAATCTCGTAAAAAGTACCTGGGAGTATGAAGTCATTGCGATTTTTCTGATCAAGCAAATACAACCGGAAAACAGCATAGACCACTCCATCAGCCTCCACATTGTCTGTCAATGCTAAGTAGACAGACATGTGCTGCTTCACATCTTTGATCTCGTTTCCTTTTGGGTAGAGAACCAATTTCCTGCCAGCAACAAACACAAAAATATATGCAGTTCAATCCCCACATATAATGCTATTAGAGCCTAAGATTACGCATGATTTCTGCACGTAGAGTTAAAGCTTGGAGGCAAGAGAATGTACCATTTGCAGCCTTCGGCTTCAAAAACAGCTGATTCATATTTATTCACTTCATTGTCTATGAAGGAAGAAAATTTCTTTATTTGGAGAATGTAAAAAGGTGGTAGCTTATCTGAGATCATCAATCAAACAATACTTACTTAGACTGAACCTATCATGGACCACTCCATCCAATCATACTCTACCACGCCCGAAGTATGATTGAAGGGACCCATGAAGGTCCAATCTAGGCAAGGAAATTTCTCATCAATAATAACAATAAATATGCTTATAGAGAGAAAACTTGGCCATAGGAAGAGAACAAGGTCAGTCACTAAAAACAGGCTTGTCAGAATAAGAAATGATTCTTAATCAATGAGAGAGAAGGTGAGAAGAGGTGTACCAGTTTGTGCATCTTCACCCATGTTAACAAATTTAGTGAAAGAATTGACTTGATACATGTAAAGTTTGACTTGATATTTTATTTGCCCATTGAAAGAGAAATTTATTAGTCCGAACTGGAAACTTGTTGAAGATACATAAATGAACTATTCTTTGCTTGAATAAATCAATATTTGCTTTGGAATCAAATTCCTTCCTTGCAAATGCAGTCTGGATCTTATACATGCTTCTCATTCCTTACAGACCGTGCAATGCTCTTAATGGACAGTAAATGAAAGAAATATAATAAAGATACTTAAACTTCATTCTTAATAAAATTCAAAGCTAGAAATCATCTTTCACGCTCATATGTGTAAGCGCGCGCACTTTCGCACGCCTTCTTTTTCTTCTTTTGTTTTTCCTTACGTTAATTAGCCAACTGATCCAGCAGGTAAGTATTCTGAATATTTAGCAGCTGTAGTCCATATGCCCATGCATGTAGAGATAAATTTATTAACAAATTGCTAAAATACACAATGAACTGCCTTTAGTTAACCAATTTCCTGCCTGCAAACAAATAGACGTGTTGAACAGTACAACTCAACATACTTCACATCAGTATGCATGCAGAGGAGTTATTCCTACGCTTGAGCAGAGAAGTTGAAATAGAATCCACTCTCGGCTTGTAATTACAAGGTTTAGAAACGATGTTTTGGAGAATATATCTAAGTACCTTTTCATTCAGACCATGCTCTCTTATTAAACAGAAATTTGCTGATCCAGAATAACATGCAGAAAACGAATGCATCTCTAGTCAAACTGAGAGCCACCACATCTTTCATCGAAGCAAACATAATCAGTCCCAATTTCATTTTCATTCTCATATGATTTTCCAAAGCATTGCAAGCCCCATGCTTCACGGTATAGATGAGTTCAATCTCAAACCTTTACAACTTGGTTTGAAATAATATCAAAATTTTGACAAAAAGAATAATTCGCTCGAGCAGACCAACTAGGTCCAAATTATTGCTTTTGAAATAGCAAATATTTTATCAAGTCAATAGTGCATAGCAGTCATTACCGAAAAACAACAGGCTGAACAAAGAACCAAAGAAAATGCACAAATCAAACTTTGATATCTCAAATGAATAGCATTCATATTCCGGAGATAGTACATCCAAAAATGCTCACAATGAAAGCTGAAAGCTAAACTTCTACCAACACATCCAACCACAGACATCACCTAATTGTATTAACTAACTCAAAATCCTACAACCATTTCATGCCATTTCCTATGATCTGCCGTTGAACCATTCACACCAGCAGCAAAACTTTGATGAAGTAGGAAGCTTTTTGTCAAAACTCTCTAACTTGATCTATCTCCTGGATTATACCGTCAGATTGTACAGCATGTACCACCGAAAGTAGGCGTATGTGTTTCATCAAATTGCAGGATCCTTCCAGTTTTCAGCTATGAAGATAATCCTACAGATTTTGCCTTTGTATACCCCAGATAAATAAGCTTCTCCACCAACTTCCTCTCTGCATTAGCCTTGAAAAAAAAGAGAGAGAAAGTAGAAAAATCAACAAACAGAATTTGTGATATGCTAACCCAAAGATATATAGGAGTGAGATTGAGATTTCCTTTACATAGTCAATCATCAAAGGATATCCATCCATCAAGTGATAATACAGAATAACAGATGAGGCTAATCTATAAATTAAAAAAAAAAAAAAGAAAAAAAAATGAGGCAAAGAAGGGAAAACCTAAGAACAATAAAATTATTAGAGATACACTGACATTGTTGGACAACTTTAAAATTATCAGTTATCACCTAATATTAGGCAAATTAAGTAACCTCTAAAAATAAACCAAATTAAGATTTCACAGGCTCTGTTCAAAATTTTTGCTACAACAGTACGGTTAAAATTTTTTTAATCCATATTAAGGCTTATATCAGGTTTTATATCACTATTCAACATCCAGATTAAAACTGTAGCAAACTGTTCCTCTTATTTTTCAGAACTAGGGCCTGCATAACTTTGATCTCTCCATAGCCCCTCATACATACAGCTGTTTTCACTAGCATTAAATTTAGTGTGTCTGTCTGTATGACAGAGGTGGAGAAAGTACCTCAAGCATGGGACTGTTCTTTGGAATATTACAAGCTAGGATTATATTGAGGCCAGTCCTTAACACTGTAAAGAAACATAAAATTGTCAAAGAATAGGAAACACATTGAAAAATACATGAAATGCCGCAAAAGTATTGAAATTCACAATCTTACCTAAACGCTAAAGCCTAAAGAAACATAAAATTGTCTCAGAATAGGAACCACAGAAGTTGGAAAATACATGAAATTGCCACGAGTATTCAAATTCACAATCTTTACCTAGACCGTAAAACCTAAAGAAACATATTTTTGTCTCAGAGTAGGAAATTTAAAATTTTTACCTAAACCCTAAACCCCAAAGAAACATAAAACTGTCTCAGAATAAGAATCACATAAATGGAAAAATATATGAAATTGCCACAAAAGTATTCAAATTCACAATCTTTACCTAATCGTCGAGCAATACCAGCCCCTGTATTATCAGAAGCACCTCCAAGCAAACAAGTAACACTCGCATTATTATTCTGCAAGAAATCATCAAATTCAGAGAAAACAACAACGAAAATGTAAAAAGAACATTAAGTTGTATCTAACTTACCAGCCGCGTGGGAGCAGCCGCATACAAGTGACCAAATTTAGCAGAGTTGCAGCTTATCCATGCATATATCTACACCCATGACCAATCACCAACATTCATTGTTTGTCGAAACAGATAAAAGAATGAGGGAGACCGAAATAATGGAGAAGAGTAATTACCTGTTTGGGAAGGTGGATGATCTGGAAGTGAAGGGTAACGTCATCGACGATTTCGCTGAAGCACGTGACCTGCGAGCCGCCGCCATCGCCACTACTAGCATAGTCCTGTTGGCCGGAAGATGGAGAAGATGAATCTTCTACTCTGAGATTTCCCAACTTGTCCGTTAACGCATCAAATTCTAACTTCTCACCGCTCATCACTGCTCAAAACCGCATATAAACACCAAACGAAATGCTCAATTTTGATTTTGTTAGACTTAAATGAGAGAGCTTTTAAAATCAGGCACCAAGAAATGGGAAGACGGCCTTGTTATTTAAGTCGTTGCTTGCGAGCTAGAAGTCGAAAAAGCCTGCAAGCGTACGTCTATATGCCAATTGAAACTGCGTCGTTTTTTTCATGAGGAATTTTCAGTTTTTTTTTTTTTTTTTTTTTATAGTGAATGTACATTCATATTATTATATTATTAAATCTGAGTCATTCTGATTGAATGGAGAACCATTTGTGAGAATGCAAGCTCATCAAAGAACTTTTTTGAGTTGTGGCAGAACATGTATTGATATTAATTCTGGTCTAATACGCTGATAACCCCTAATATATCAAAATATATAATTGGCATGTCCAAAATAGAAAAGCCAGAACTTGATACAGTGAGAAAAGGGAAGTTCATAATGACTGACTGAACAAGTGTAATGTAAACAAAGCCTAAACTATCAAATGGAGTTGCTTGTACACTCAATGATAATAAATGAAAGGGCAAATCAAACAACTTTTTCGTTTTTGCTTCCTGGGGGCTTGGCAGGCAAAATAACTTTCGGGAAATCAATAAACATATGCATCCCAATTGGTGGGAAAATAATTCCTCCTAGATAAGATATTCAGTTATTTTCAAATTATTTAGTTGGAGAATAACTCCATTATCATATTGATTGAGGAACAGATATTTCATAATAGCCTTCACAAATAAGGCGAGAACAACTAGGTCCTGGAGCACTAGTATTTCCAAGTTAGCCTGCTTAAGAACTGTAACATGTAAAAAACTCCCGTCCTGCATGATCAAATATGTACTGTTAACTCTTTAAGCAGTTGATCATGCCTTCAACAAGAAGTAAGAAACAAATAACAAAGACTAAGAGCAATATCCATACTTCAATCAACTTCTTTACAACCACCTCCCTTGGCAAGAATGCAACTGGACCATCAAATGTGCTCAAGCAATTAATAAGGGCTAGAGCACTCCAGCTCTGCACAGGCTCCGGCTTATTCATTTATGAAATATTTACACAAGAACGAACAACTTGTTGGCAGCATCTGTCTGGCAATGAAGCACCCGCCTAAAAGATCAAAGAATAAAGATAATTCAGAAAATAGAGAATGCCAATTCCAAAAAAAGACATTGGTCCCACCAACCAATGAACTGAAAATACCAATTCTAACAAGCACATCGATTCCATCAGGACAAAGTCCCTTTCCCAATGCAGTGAATCAAAGGTAAGATTGTCTGTATCAAAACACAAACACCAGAATGTTATAAATGCAAAAAGAAATTCAAAACTTGGGTCAACTCCATTGCGAGTGCATGCACCTTCTACACCCTATAAAAACACAGAAAACTAGAAAATAATTAACCTGATTAAATGTGATAGGTACACCAAGCTCTTCACATGTACCAATCTGCAGCACAGAAGCAACAGCAGCTGAACACTTACGAGGAGCAATGTACAAATTTGATTTAACTAAAGGATGTATAGTTTCCAAATATGCTTGTTTACCCATGAGGTTCCAAATTTCTTGCACAAATGAACCTTGGAGAAGCGATACCTTCAAATATGAATAACCTGTAGTCTGAATTAAATGTCCCAATTAGTAAGAAGTGAAAAATGATATTTCCATGCATATAATAGGAAAGGAAATAACTAGCCTGTAGAATATTCTGGATTGCCTTTTGGCGGCTAACATTTTATGAATTCTTTCAGCAGTACATAAGCCCATTCAGCTTCATTATCGGACTGAGGACTCACTACAAGAGGTAAACAAAATGGGGCACACATTTCAGCTGCAAAGGCTCCCATTGATTTTAGTGCTCCTTGCTTTGCAAAATTTGCAGCATATTGAAGACGGGATCCATTAGTTGCTAGAGGCTGAAATGGCGCAATAAACAAGTAGGATGATTTGACTGTTGTAGGAAAGTAAGGTGACTCCAAAACACTTGTGGCTGATGGCCTCTTAATTATATTGAAAGAGAGAAAGGAAATAGTTCAGGCATGCTCACACTCACAAAAGTTGACAAAATAAGACAAATGAAACAGCATCTATTAAAAATTGATTAGCACAGTCTTCAACTATATGCACGACAATATTATGAAAAGAAAAATAGTGCAGCATTTAGTGAGGGCGTGGTGGATGATGGATACGAGGATGTGGTAAATGTTGATATGCGGAATATGTACTTTAATACTCCCCAGCTGAAATGTATTTTTTCCATATCATAATTAACTCTCACTTCGTTTTTTATTTTTTTATTTGGGAAGTTGTTAAAAGTGTTATTTGCAACTTTTTTTGTTTGGTTAGTTTGACCCAAGATCAAATTTTTGAGCCAAATTAGATCCTAACTTTGAATTTATGGTAATTTTGCTCCATTTCATGTTTTCTTACATTGCACCATTGGTAGATTAAGACTTTCGAAGGAAAAAATATATTAAAAAAAAAGGAAAGGAAAAATATTTTTGAGTTTACGTGCCAAAAAATGATTCAAGAGCAAGCTAATTTCGCCCAAAAATTGATTTTGGGGCAAGTTGACCATCTTAAAAAGTTAGAGGGCCTAGTTGATAGTTCATCTTTTTTCTCATGTTTGTAGTTGCTGTCATATTTGTTTCTCAACAACTATGCAGATATTCAAATGGATGTCCCAAGAGATATGAGTGCCTTTCAAACATGTTCTTTTGATGTTGTTATTGATAAAGGTATCATTTTGATTACATTTTTTTCCTTCACTGTTTGGATTAAATATGGCCAAAAAGAATATGTTAAAGTGGTTGTTCGTGTTTGTTAGGCATTGATTTCTTAGGGATTCTAGACTCTCTTTTGGTGAGTACTGCTTATGTTTTATATCTTCTTAACTCTACCAATATTAATTGCTTTAAGTATCATTTCTTTTCTTTTAATTTACTTGGACATACATTTTTCTCTGTAGTGTGGAAATAATTCACAGACAAAATGCTGCCAAGATGCTGAAAGAAGTTTGGAGGTAAAATAACAGACTATAAACAGCTGTTGAAGTTCTTTCACAATTTTGTTTTTGTTTTTCTTCTTGATTTGTTCACCATATATATATATATATATTGAAGCAGTTGATGAAAGACTATAGGGTCCTCAAGGATAAAGGAGCATATATCTTAGTGAGTACAATTTCTTTCATGAGTTCTCACAATTGAAAGTTTGAAACATAACATATAGTTTCCTTTTCTCTTGCAAGACTTGACTAAGCCTTGCTAACATTGCAGGTTACATATGGAGCTCCAATATATGGCCTTAGGTTGTTGAAAGAATCATGCTTATGGAGGATAAAACTTCATGTTATAGGTTCACCCTACTCCTCCACTAGTTTTTTGTTGCTTATCCATATAATCAACATTTGACGTTGCCTTGTTTCAGGAAGAATTATGTATTTGGACCTTGAAAAAAAAAAATTGGTTGGCAATTCCGAATGTCTTGAATGATGAATTTTTTTGCTCACATGAACCATTTTTTCTCTTCTCTCTCTAAATTAAACACCTAAGTTCAAAAGAAAAGGCAATGCTGCAGCTTAATAGCATCAGATGAAGTAACCTACAATATTCTGGTTCTAATATGGCTTTCTGCGTGCAGCATAGTTGAGTGCCTGGGTTCAATTTGAATCACTTATCCTTGACATGCTACATATACAGCTACAGATGATGTGTGCCATAAAAGTTTCTATTACCAATGACCTTCCTATCAAGAAAAATTAATTGTGCTGCCATATCGACCGGATTCATTATCATATATTAGCCGAACTAGATGATTCCTGCTAAATTTTTCAAATTTGTACCAGTTAATAAGACAACTCATTAATTTGAATTTTCTAAATTCAGTGATGGTTATATCGCAGAAAACCTTCTGTTAGGAGGAGTTTTTGAACAACCAATGTGGGAGTTGACAAATCCTGTTCCACTTGATGATGATGGAAGCTCGGTTGAAGCAGCACTGGGAAAGAACTCTGATGTCCATTATATTTATATTTGTGCTAAGGTTGCTGAAATCAACTTTCATTCTTCACTTTTCAATTTGTTAGTAGTCAGCGGTCACTAAATTTTGGGACATTTGGTTGCTTAACCAGTCTGGCAGAGTTGTCTGTCAATAATTTATTGATAGCCCTAATCAAAATTGAAGTTGGTTCCAAGATTTATATAAATTTTTTTATGATCAGACTATGAAATCTTTCTTGTTCTTTTTCCATGGGATGAATCATTGAGGCCAGCCCAAGAGCACGAAGTGTCATAGTAGCATGTTCAACTCTTCTCAATAAGAGTGGCCTAGTGCACCAAACTTACTGTTTTGCTAGATCTGGATGAGGCTTTTTCATGGTTTGAATCCTTGACCTTCAGGTCACAATCAGCAACTTAATTAATAGTCGCACCAAAACTCAGCTTCAGGAGATCTTCTACAATGCATCTGTCTTTTGTTTTTACATGAGCAATTGAACCTTTTATGTTTAAATAATAACAGTCGGTACACTAGATGTGGTCTGTAACATGATTAGCCATGGCTTTAATTTAGAGTTGAACTGATATGGGGTTGTAATTGAACTATATTATGTGTGTAATAGTGAATTTTGAATTCTTCAAATTTTCAAATTTGCCAGAGCAATGTTATGTTAGTTTCCTTATTCCAATACACTGGCTTTGGAAGTGTGGCTCTAGCGATGTCAAATTCATGATGATGGATATGTAGCATGCATGGCTGAATATGATTGGATTCATCCATGACGGGCCCAAGCAAGAATGTTGGCATAATTATAAGTAGCTATTTAGATTGTACAAACATTCACGGAAGTAGGAAATATGTAGGATGATCAACCTTGATTGATGCCAAAAGAGAGGGCAGGTCACTCTTTGGAATGTGATGTTAACACTTTTTTTTCCTTCTTTTGATGTGTTTGTTAATTTTATAGTTTCTTTATGCGAGAAAAACTGACTAGTTGTTTTGTTTTATTATTACATATGATAATGATAAGAATACACTATGTGGAGAAAATGAGAGTTGAACAAGAATGATAGTAAGAATAAATATTTGAATTTCTTTGGAAATTAGGATAAATGCTCATTACCACTTACCATCTTGCATCTTATAAATATATATATGAGCTAGTAGCTAAAATTGGATTTTATGTATATTGCATACTAAGGAACAAGATAACTTGTTTACTTTTATTATATAGTTTTGTGTTTCATAATCACCTATATTATGCATTATGCTCCTAACGTGGGAAAATAAGTTGCATTTTTAGTTCCTTTAAAAAAAAATCCTATTCTCATACGGGTATTTTGAGTGGAAGGAGAGTTTCTCAAATAAGTATCTTTAAGAAGAGTTACTATGAAAAGGAAATACTAACTAGGAAAAATTATTTGAAAAATACAAATGAATTGCAACAACGAAAGTACAAGTAAAATACAATTCTTATATCATGGATGAAATTCCATTTTACATTATAAATCAAACATCTTTCATAAGTATAAGATTGTCTTTTTTTATATATTTCAAAAAATAAAATTTTCATCAATTAAATAAATGACATATAATATATTATGAATACGAGTTCATAATATAATTTGAGAGTAAAATATAATTTTATACAAATTATATTATGGACTCGTGTTTACAATATATTATGAATTTAGATTCAAAACGACAACATATTGTTTAATAATTTATATATGTAATATTTTTAGTATCCAACGAGTTTTTTTTATTATATTTTCTTCTTCTTTCTCTATCTATTTTATATTTGTTTTAGATATAGAAAAAATTTTAATTTACATATTTGATATTTTATTTTTAGTATTTTTAATGTTTTAATTATCGTTATTATTATTTGAGATGAAAAATATTATTTTTGATATATTTGTGGAAGAAAATGAAGATATTAGAATTAAAAATTAGTATTATAGAGGAAAAAAATCTAGTTGCTGAAGATTGAATATTATTGATTCAGTATAAAAAATGAATTTGTAAGTGATAAACCTGCAAGTTGTAAAAGATAAATTTACAAATTTTAAACGATAAATCTGTAAATTATAAACGATAAACTTATAACTTCTAAATGATAAATTTGTAAGTTTAAAATAATAAATTTGTAAGTTATAAATGATAAATCTATAAAATTAAAATAATAAATCTGTAAATTTTAAATAATAAATTTGTAATTTCTAAAAGATGAGTTTAAAAGTTCGAAAATGATAGAATATGTGAATTACAAAAGATAAACTTATAAATTATAAATTATAAATAATAAATTTTTAAATAATAAATGTATAAATTCAAACTGATAAATTTATAAATTATAAATAATAAATATGTAAATTGAAATTTTGTTTTGTTTATATCATATGTTGATAATGATTTGAGTCTTTTATACAAGAATCCTTAATTCCATGTAAAGTACAAAAGTAACGGAAAATGCCACGTAGTTATGGGCCCCATGTAGCTACATATATCCGCGCGCGCTCTTTGAGCTCCTGGCGATCTCTCTTCGGGCTTTGTTCCAGTGTGGACACAACCATCATCCATTGACTTTTCTAACATAGTAGTTTTTTTTTTCCAAATTAATTCAGTTGATTTCACACGCTCGACCTCTCCCTTCCCGTTTTCAAGGTTCGTCTCTCCCTCTCTTTCCGTCTCCTTCTAAAGCCCCTTCCTTTTTCTTCATATTCAATTCCTTCTTTTCGGTTAGGGTTTTTGATTCTCAATCTCTTCCATTTCCTTTCCTTTTCCTCTTTGTCTCTCAAATTCACCTCCATTGCTGTTGTCATAGCTACAGTTTTATGCGTTTTTTCTTTCTCTATTATGGCTTTCTATCGCTTTTGATATCTGCAGGTTTATCGATCTGTTGTTGCTGATGATATTCAGGGTTTATGTCAATAGATACCTTCCCAATCAACCCCTCGGTTAGCCTCTCCTCTTTTGTTTTTTGTGTAGCATTTTTTTCTCATATTCTTCCTTTGGTTCACGTTTCTCTCTGTATTGTGTGTGTGTGTGTGTGTTCTGTTTTCTTTCGTTATTTTCGGTTAGGGTTTTTGATTCATTTCCTTCCCTCTCGAATTTACCTTCGTTTCTGTGATAATAGCTCAGCTTTTGGGCGTTGTTCCTTTTATCATATGGTTTTGTATTGCTTTTGCTCTCTGCAGGTTTATGGATTCGTAATCGCTAATGATAATGGCTGACGTTAGAAGATACCTTCCTAATCAATCTCTTGGTTAGCCTATACTCTTTTTTTTTTTTTGTATTTCTTTTCTTTTTAAATTTTTTCCTGCTCTGGACCTCTGGTGTATGTTTCTCTCTGTTTGTGATGCATTTTTGTGTTGTGGTTTTGTTTTTTCTTTGGACATCAACTTTTATCATAGTTAGGCTTTTATCCGTTTTCCTTTTTCTCATATATCGAATGGTTTTCAATTGCTTTTGCTATCTGCCTGAATGTAATCCTAACATCTGTGAATGCTCTCTCCTTCTCCCCTTTTTATAAATGTTTCTTATAACACTTTTCAGGTGTGCTTGCATCCAAGAATTTTTCCGTGGAAAGGAAATAATTAAATTTTAAAAAATGAAAGGCTTTATCTTGAGCCTTGTTTCTGATTAACAAAAGCTGCTTTTTAAGTATAAATGTACTTTTAGTTATTTCTTACCGGTACATCATGAAGATGACCTGGCTTTTATTTTGTATTTGGTTGCATATAATGTGATTAAATTTCTTCCATAGCTGTATGTTGTCAGACTTTCAAATGTTAAAATATTTATTTACATGTGCATTTCTTCAAATTTTGCAGAATTAGAGCAGATATTGGAGGAAGCTAGACATCGTTGGCTTCGGCCAAATGAAATCTTAGAAATACTTGGCAACTACCAGAAGTTTAAGTTGACTCCAGAACCACCTGTTAGGCCTTCAGGTTTTCATTTCTTATGTAGTTATATTTGT
Source organism: Triadica sebifera (assembly GCA_023653625.1). Lineage (NCBI taxonomy): Eukaryota > Viridiplantae > Streptophyta > Magnoliopsida > Malpighiales > Euphorbiaceae > Triadica > Triadica sebifera. The sequence goes on from CM042897.1 coordinate 413,390, forward strand.
TTTTGAGATATTTTCGTATGACTATTTCCAAATTTTATGGTTGTTGATGAACCTATTTGCATTATGCAGATGATCATTTGTTATCTCTCTGATTTTGCATTGTTTTTCTTTTTCCCACCTTATTTGTTTTCCTTTGAGTTGATTATAGCGGTAGCATGGGTTGGTGATTGTGGAGTGAAGTTATACCATCGTGGAGTTGAAAGAAATGCTAGACTATAAAATAGAAGATAATTAATCACAAATAAATTATCAAAATCATGCTTAACTACACCTCTTCTTTTATTTGCTTTGAAACAACAGAGAGCAAGAATACTTACAGATGTAATGGTTTCTTATGAGTGTAACTTATTCTTTTGGGTTTACACCTGGGGTTACCTGAATTTGGTTGGCATTCTCTAAAAATTTTTCAACTGATAAATTGATAGGAACAGTCCTTTGTCAACTCTTACTTGTACATATGTAACTTGTTAATAAAATATTATTAGTTAAGTGCTATTACTCCTACAGACATGGAGATTTAACTTTCCCTGCTGATCATACAAACTGAAACTAAATTATATTTGTTTTCCAGCTGGATCTTTATTCTTGTTTGATCGGAAAGCACTTCGATATTTTCGTAAAGATGGTCATCGTTGGAGGAAGAAAAAGGATGGAAAAACTGTTAGAGAAGCTCATGAAAAGTTGAAGGTGTGCAGTTCAATTTGTTATTTGTAAGTTAACCTATTTTTTTTGTCAGTCCTAACTGGTGTACTTCAAGTCTCTTCTGGGTATTTTTCCCATTATTTGGCCATTTGATTCTAGGTTAATTAGCATATACAATAAATTTGATGCTAATATGGTCTGAATGGGCAAAACTTTTTTTTAGTTTCCATCTTGACCCTGTGTGGCCAAAATTAATGCATGCTATATTTGGGGAATGCAAGTCACTGTTGCTATAACTTCTTTTGTTATTGAACATTAAGATGTTCTAGAGTCTCCAAGAATCCACGTGTTTTAATGTTGTAAGCCACTGAATTTTGGTTATATTCCTACTTTTAATGTGCCAATTATGTGTGAAATGTAGATACACTTGTACATACACATCTTTGAAATTCTCAGGTACTTATACTTGGTGTTTTAGGGAAAATGTTGATGATGAATGCTACTATCAACTTGGAAAGGGAGGGGAGTTGTTATCGTTTTTTATTCATTTCTTCCGTGTTGAATTAACACTATTTTTATTCATTTTCTACTTGGAAGAATGGATTAACTTACCGACATTTGTTTTGTGAAAATGAGCCTTGGTGTAAGTTGACTGGAGTTGAATCATGTAAAGGATTTATCTAAAGTTATTTAAGAAGGAAATTCAGCTGTCAATATACCTTTATTGATCACCTTCCAAACACCACTGATGCTGTCTTTTCTTGAGAAGGCTCAGTCCTAACTGAGAGACTAGAGAGCATAATTTTGTGATTACCATTTTTGAAATTGTTTCTGTGTGACATTAAGAAACGTATAGTTGAACTTGTTCTTTTATCAAGTTAATTTAAGTTTTCTTCTTGGAATTGTGCAGTTCAGTTTTTTACTTTTCATGCTTCAGTATTTCCTTCATTGTTGATGACGCTGTTTAGGTGTTCTTGGTGATTGTTTATTTCTTTCTTGGTTCTGCAGGCTGGCAGTGTGGATGCTCTTCATTGTTACTATGCACATGGGGAGGACAATGACAACTTTCAGCGACGATGTTATTGGATGCTTGATGGGTGAGTTTCACTGCAGGAGTTGCTGATTTGAAAAATTGAATTTTGCTTCTGAACTGCTCATATTGTCACACTACTGTAAAAGTCAGTGTGGAAACTTTTTGGTAGACTGGAAAACATAGGACTGTTCTCTGATGTATTTGTATTTCCTACTGTTGTTATCTAACATTTTGTTTTTATTACTCGATAGTCGTTAATTTTGTAACTTTTTGTGGTTATTTTTGGGTTCTCAGGAAGTTAGAGCATATTGTTCTTGTGCACTATAGAGAAGTAAAAGAGGTATTTCTTTTTACTGATCTATGTATTTTATCTCTCCTTCTTCCCCATAGTGTGTTTGATTGTATTCATTTATTGTTAGTTGTTCATAAATATTTTATGATCATGTGATTTAAAATTCATGCCTTTTAAAATTTAGAGGTGGTACATGCAGTAGTTTTGATGGTGTGAGAACGTGTTATAGCCTTTTCTTTTTTCCTCTTTTTTCTTGCTCTGCTTTCTGTATGATAAACTTTCTGTGTGAATAAGTAGTTCTAAGGATTTGCTTTGCTACAATACTTGCAATAACATGCTTCCATATGCCTTTGATGGTAAACTCTTTCTCTGTGATGTAGGGGTACAGATCTGGTGTATCACATTTGCTATTTGAGCCAGATGCACGGGTTGACAGTCCTCAACCCAATTCCGCTCCTTCTGTTGCACAAACTACCTCACCTGCTTTTAAAGGTCAGACATCTTATGCATCAACTCCCAACAGAATTGACTGGAGTAGCCAAACATTATCCTCAGAGATTGAGGATGTGGACTCTAGAGAGGATGTAGGAGCCTCTTCTCTTGCTGAACCTATCTGTAATTCTGCGTCACATAGTACATCTTTATTAGGAACTGAAGTTGAAGGTAAGGTAAATTGCAGATTGCAATAGATCAGTTAATTTGTATTACCACAAAAAACTTATTTTGTTTGTAGTTCATAAAGTATAATATGTGTAAGTTTTTGAGTTCTTGATGTCTTCGCTTTTTCTTTGACACTGTAGATAATCATGTTTAAACTAGGGTTACTTATTAAATTGTTTGCGCTGGCAAATATCAAATGATTTTGCTCCACCATTGCATTTTATTTGTTATCAACTTCTGTCATTTATTGGCTTTGGTCAAGTTTTGCTGCTTTGAGCTATTTTTTCCTATATTTTTTTGCTGTTGACTCATCTATATTGTAGCATAATTCATAAATAATATAAAAGGTATATATCATGCATACAGTGGCTTGTATTTTACCACTTATGCTTTGGCCATTTTGGGCAGTACTTTTTGTATCTTAAAATATGTACTTTGTTTCTGTTGCTTTCAGGATTCCCTGTGTTACCTAGGAATTCTCCAGGAACATGGTTTATTGGATCTAAATTTGATCACAGCTGTGGATCATCTCTGTGGCCTGAAATTTCCAACTCCAGCAAGAGTGAATATCATATGCATGACCAGAAACTTTATGTTGGACAACCTAGTGGAGCTGACTTCATTAGTCATAAGTTAACAGATTCCAAATTAAATGATGATGTTCCACATATCGTGGCTGCTGGGGATAGATCAACCACTGGTATAAATGACTGGGCTGTTGCAACAGTTCATCAGAGATTAGTTCAGGTCCTTGTGCTGCAGTGTTTTTTTTTTTTTTGGTTCTTTTCCTTTGTGAACCTTCCAGACTGTTGCAGTTTGATTGCTTCATTAATTTCATGATTAGTCTATGTTTGATGTTTAACTAAATTTGGAAAAAAAAACCAACAATGCTCAAGATTTATGTGAGGTGGGCAAGTAGATTTAAATCAAGATTTCTTTTGAGATTTGACACTTCATTACATGCTATGTGCATTTATTTTCAAGTATTGCATGCATGGCAGAATTAATCTGTATATATTACTTTATATCACAATGTCAGCTATATCCTTGCATGCTTCTTTGTGTTGCAAGGGAAGGAAATGGCCATAGAATTTGAAATCATTTATTGTTTTGCTGTTGTTTTAATTGTTCTTAGGTTATCTTGTTGCACCTTGTCTTATATGTATTTTGGTTAATTTTATGTTGAAGAATCACCAAGTGATGTTTGTCTCATATTTTGTTGTTGCAGGAGCATGATTTTAATTTGATTCCATCTCAGGTTCTCAGTTCTTCTGGCTCTCAGACAGTTTCTTCTTTTGCCCAAATTGATAACAAATTAACAGATGGTGGTGTAAATAATAATGAAGTAGGAGAGCTAAAGAAACTTGACAGTTTTGGAAGATGGATGGACAAAGAAATTGGTGGAGATTGTAATGATTCTTTGATGGCGTCTGACTCTGGAAATTACTGGAATACATTGGGTGCTGACAATGAAGACAAGGAAGTGTCCAGTGTATCACACCACATGCAGTTAGATATTGAATCATTGGGCCCCTCTCTTTCCCAGGAACAGCTATTTAGCATTCGTGATTTTTCACCAGATTGGGCATATTCTGGTGTTGAAACAAAGGTATTTTTAACATTTACTTATTGAATGAAGATGTTTCTCATCAGAATTTTGGCTACAAATTATCTGATGTTAAGGGTTCTTTTTCTCAGGTTCTAATCATTGGCACATTTTTAGGAAGCAAGAAGTTTTCTAGTGAAAGCAAGTGGGGCTGTATGTTTGGTGAAATTGAAGTTTTTGCTGAAGTTGTGACAGATAATGTCATCAGATGTCAAGCTCCCCTACATGCTACTGGGAGGGTCCCATTCTACATCACTTGCCGTAATAGGTTGGCGTGCAGTGAGGTGAGGGAATTTGAATATCGTGAAAATCCATTAAGAATTACTTCATTGTCTTTCAGAAGTGTGCAAGAGGAGGAATTGCAGTTTCAAGTGCGTCTAGCAAAGTTGATATATTTGTGCTCAGAGAGGACATTGTTGAATTGCTCTGATGAGGGATGTGACAAATGTAAGCTTAAAAGTACCTTATACTCAATCGGAAATGATAGCAAGAAAGCACGGACTAGTGTCGGACAGAACTGTATGGTCTCTGAGGTCAATTTCACCAATGCTAGAGATAAATTGATTGAAAGTTTGCTGGAGGACAGGCTTCTTGAGTGGCTGGTTTGTAAAGTTCATGAAGGAGGTAGAGGACCTAATGTGTTGGACAATAAAGGCCAGGGAGTTATACACTTGGCGGCTGGTCTTGGTTATGAATGGTCTATGGACCTCATAGTTGCTGCCAGTAACAATCCCAATTTCAGGGATGCACTAGGAAGAACAGCACTTCATTGGGCGTCATATTTTGGGAGGTCAGATTGCTAACTGAAATTATTTCTTTTATATTCTTGTTTAGGACTATGTAATTTGTTGGGTGCTTAATTTGTAATAACCACTGTGATCAACCAGATCATGCTTTGATTAATTTTTTTCTTGCTGTTAAAAAATTGCATCTCAACCTGCTATATTTTGTTATTAATTTCCAATTGTACTACGTCAATGGCAACATTGAGTCTTTCTTATATGCTATATTTTTGTGGAAACTTTGACATTTTATTTGCATTTATATGCGTGTATAAGTCCTTGTATGAGTGGTTTATCGGAACATCTATCTTATTTATGTGTTTGCTTCCTTCAGGGAAGAAACTGTCATTGCACTTGTTAGATTAGGTGTGGATCCAACTGCCGTTGATGATCCAACGCCAGCATTTCCTGGTGGAAGAATTGCGGCTGATTTAGCATCAAGTCAAGGACATAAAGGAATAGCTGGGTACTTGGCTGAAGCTTTTTTAACTAGGCATCTTTCTTCCTTAAATATAAAAGAAAATGCCACAGATGGTTTTTCTGTGAGCATTGCAGCAGAAGATGCTACTGGGATAGCAGCCCAGATTACTCTTCCATCAAATGGGGGAGTGGATGAACAGCTTTCGTTGAAAGGATCTCTTGCTGCTGTCAGAAAATCAGCTCTTGCAGCAGCTTTAATTCAAGCAGCTTACAGGTCTTATTCTTTCCGTCATAGACAATTGCCTAACCACTGCAATGATTCTGAAGCTTCACTTGACCTGGCTGCCCTCTGTCCTTTAAAGAAAGATCATAGGAGGAGTAATTTTGAGGATTATTTGCATTCTGCAGCCGTAAAGATCCAACAAAAGTATCGTGGGTGGAAGGGAAGAAAAGAATTTTTGAAGATACGCAATCGAATTGTGAAAATTCAGGTACTGAAAGCATATATGGTGCTTACTGAATTTTTTCATATGTTTTGATGATAAATCACACTCTTTGTAGTGAAGCAATGTGTTTCATATGGATTGAATCATAACCTTCTCCTGAAACATGCATATCTAATTTTGTTAACAAAAAATGCTTTTCCAAGCTATGTATAGTTTGTCATTCTAATCCTGATTGGTTCTTATGCAAATGCTTATTCAGTGTGCATTTTGCTTTTAGGCTCATGTGAGGGGACGTCAAGTACGTAAACAATATAAAAAAGTTATTTGGTCTGTCAGTATTGTTGAAAAGGCAATACTGCGTTGGAGGCGCAAAGGATCTGGTTTGCGAGGATTTCGCGTGAAGACAATGGGAAATGCGAATGCAGAAACTGACAAAACTGATGAATATGAGTTTTTGAGAATTAGCCGGAAACAGAAGTTTGCTGGAGTTGAAAAAGCTCTAGAAAGGGTCAAGTCCATGGTTCGTGACCCTGCAGCCCGTGACCAATACATGAGGCTTGTTGCAAAATCTGCGAATCTCAAGGTAAATGTTGTAGCGTTTTCAGCATTAAACCTGAATATAGCTGCCATCATCAGTCTGGTCTTGTATATACATATATATATATATATATATATATATATATATATATTGAAGAAGAGCATAATGTGTGCAACATATCGATGCTTCTGGTTTCGTTCAGCTGGAAATGATGCTAGTGACCTTACAGGTTTTGAATCATAATTAAGTGCATTACATGACACGTGAAGGAGAATTCTGGACCAGTTCTCTGTCCTCTTTCACACCCATCACATACAATATGCGACACCACATTTTCATTGCCATTTGATAATTCCTGTTTGAAAACTCAATGCTGACTGTTGTGGGATTTACCATCCTGAACAGATGACTGATGAAGGGAATAGGGTATCGCAGCAGGATGAAGGATCACGATAGAGAACATCTGAGGAAGATTCCATGAAATAATAGTTGATAAAGGATCCAGTAAATTGTTGCCAATAGTTTATGGAATCAGGCTGCTTCATGGTCCGTCAGGCTTACTAATTTATTTGAGAAAAACCATCTAACATGTATTAATGGGTTTTTGTTCAAAAAATGTAGGGAGGCAGGATGATGTGGGGTTGTGAAAACACCAGTAAATGTTTAGCTGCTATTGGGTAACGGAAAAAGATGGTTTGATTTGATTAAAGTTTTGAGGACAAGAAGATAGCATTAGAATTTTTATAAGGTGAAAAGGGTGGGTATCATGAATTCTACAAAGCACATTGGCAATTGCATCTTTGATTCTCTCATTCCCTGGTATCTGCGCTTTTTGTTTGTTTCCTCGCTGATTTGAGTTCTGTTATTCAAAATTTGTCTCTACCTTGAAACAAACCTTTTAGGCAATTGCAAATAAAAATTTTAATTCTGAATCCTAATCTGTAATAGAAAACAATTAATAGTGTCTTGTAGTTCGCCTTATGTTCTCTAAACATTGTAGGATTTTGATGATCAAATCGGAGGACAAGCTGCGGAATACTTTCTGGTTTCATTCTTCATGAGTAATATAATATTTAATTTTGGCCGATTTATTATGCATCAGTGTAACCATATTTTGTCATTGAATTTTTTACAAATTCAATCTAGGTAAGGAAAAAAAAAATGAAAAAATCCTTAGGTCAAATGAAGCCCTTAGATGTAGGCAAATTTTCTAAATAGCGATCTCTAAATGAACGTATCATATTGAAGCCAAAATGAAATTCATATCAAAGGGGAAATAACAAGTTCATCTGTACACTAATATTTCAAGAGGAAAAAAAATGTGCACAACAATTAACAAGAATCACTAATGTAAATGGAAAAAAAAATAATTAATAACTACAGGTAGCAAACAACTTTACAAATTTGCTTCATTGCACATCCCAAGCGGTCCGTCGCACTACATCCATGTAGAAACTACAAGATATGTACTTAGTATTACCATATAGTTGGCAAACAAATCGAATCTCTGTTCCGAGCAAAAGATTCCATATTTTGGTTAGGACAGTTGCTTCTAATTTTTGGATGCCACTTTTTTAGCCAACTAGCAACAAATCGCTAATGAGCTGCTTTAAGTATAAAGGGGATTATATGCAGTGCTATCCTTTTTGCCTCCTGTAAATCATCACAGAATTTGGTAAACGAATATCTCTCCTCTCCTGAGATTTACTTTATGTTAGACTTACCTATGTTTTGTTTCCACGCAATATCCATTTGATTTGACATGTGAATGATTACTGCTAGATTTGCGATACTGAGCAAGTTCATCATTCACGCGAAATAGAAGCTTTTCAGAGCGTGCTAGCTTCTCGCTTAAATCAGCATCACCCATTTTTAATAGACAACCATTCTCCTGTTTGATCATAAAAAATTTTAATTCATGTCTAGCCAGTCAAAACAATGAAAGTGGAAAAAAAAATACATGCCTTAGTTTTTGATGCCTGCTGAACCTGCTTTTCGCTGCTTCGAGTTCGGAGAAGGGTTTTCACCATCTCATCCAGCTCTGCAACTCTCCTCAGTAGATTGGTTTTGTCCCTCTGTAGGCAAGACATTGCCAAAGATGTGAACATTACTTCATCAAAAGCAATTATTTAGCAGCATTAATGGTTACAAGAGTTAATGCTATCTTAGTTATTCACACCTTCAACATTTCATTCTGCGCGGAGAGCAACTGATCCCGCTCCTGAAGCTGCTCTATATTCATTTGAGCAGCAAGTGCATCTGCTACTTTCTTATTTATTTCAGAAATGTAACTGCAGTTACACGATGCATCCCACAGTGAGAAGTGTGAAAAAGGCTAAAGTCAAGGAGACACTTCATCAATGAAGTAACATGATTTTTAAGAGACTATCATTTTCTTTTTCCAATCTTAGTATTGGGGGTTTTAGTAATATAGTAAATATCTTGTGGATTTCAATTTTTATTTTGGAGTCTCTGCTATCCATGGAAAGAAAACGTCATTTGGTTTAATATTGTGGATGATATGACCCAACCTCTCTTTTTCCTCCATGAGATCATTAATCTGTCTTCTCGACTTGAGGATTTCTTGCTCCTAATATGAAAACAAGAGTAATTGATATTCAAATTTAATCAAACAAACAATGAACACATTTTTGTGATATTTGCACCTTTGTGTGGAGCACTTCTGTTTGTTGATGAGCTGCATCCATTAGTTTTTGAACTTGGTGCTGGTCAATCAAGTTCTAGAAAGAGCAAACAAGAAAAGAGCACACGGCTGAACAATGAAGTTGTGATTTTTGTCACTTAAAAAGTTAAATGGATGGCTGGAAAGCTTACTGCATAGTTAGTCATGTCAAATTTGACACCAAGTAGATCACGAATGACATCATGTGTCATGCTTTCTGCTGCAGCCAGTCTTGCATTTAGCATGCATACCTGATCCAGTACATGATTAAGTCATAAAAAAAATAAAAGATTTGATAATGAGACTAATATTCTTCATCTTGACACAGTATCCAGTATCCCCAATCATGCAAGAGTGAGCAAGAGAATGATCAAACAATATCTGGACAAATCTAGCATGGCTATCAACAAAAAGAGGATGAGAATTAACTTTATAGCACGAAAGGAATGAAAAAAAGAACGAACAATATCGACCACCTTTCAGAATGATGAGAATATGCTAAAATCTCGAAGGAGATTATTATTTCACGAACATCTCTCATTGGGGTGTATATGGCTATCTTTTCGTCAGCCCAAGTGTAATTTCTTCAAAGGACTAAGCTTTAAAATAAAGTCCCTATAATAACCAATTGCCAATTGGAAATATTCCTTTCATAGTTTCATGAGGTTATAGATATTCCTTTTCCCAACCAAGTCAAGGCTTGATACTGAATTCAGTATCCGGTTTATTGTGGATAGACTTCTTCTGCTTTCTTTTATTCATGACAGATTTTTATTTTCATGTTAGTTATGTTATTATTAGATTCTCGAAGTTGAATTCTTCATAAGATTTGTAGCATTTGACACCTCAGACTAGGTAAAAGTATCAACCAAATTCCTTCTGCTGTAGCATGTATAAATTAGTGCAATTATTGAACTGGGACCATATTTTCCACCAAAAACAAAGAATTTTTTAAAGTATGAGAGGTGCAATTTAACCTCCTTTTGCCGACCAGCCAAAACCGCTTCTAGATCTTCTATGCGAAGCCTTGCCGCTGACAATTCCTGATCTTTCTCCAAAGTCATCTGCTGAACTAAGCCTGAAATGCATCTGAAGGGAGAGCTTGAGCCCCTTGTCCTAACTGAGCTTTTGTCGCTTTTATATAGCGTTGCTGCTGCTGATGCTGAATTTGGCAAATTTGTTTCAACTTCATGAACCATGGCTTCCAAAGTCTTGTACTGTTCAAAGCGTTTGCACAGAAGTTATCACATTGTAAAAGATGAGACGATGAACAGACATCTAAAGTCAACTTTGAACATTATGATTTTTCAATGGTGCAAAAGAATCTCCTAAATACAATCTGCCATCACTCTTAAATAAAGTATTTCAGATATTTAGTTTCAGTTTTGCTTCAAAATTGACAACAGCTGAAATACTATTCACAATTTTGAATTATATTACTTTTTGTTCATCATTAATTAATTGTCTAATACCCAGTCAATTTGTGTTAGATTGACACAGTGCAGAAAGGAATAGACCTAACTTGACAATGTTGCGATTCTCATTTCATAAGTTTTCATACAACACATGTTAAGTTTATTAACCTTGTCTATTTATGAGAAGCTACCTTGTCTTGGAATTGCGATGCCTGGGCTTCAGAATGCAATATGAGTTCAGAGATGTACTCTTTGCATTGCTTGACCTTCAAAATATGGACAAAGTTCCAGTAAAAAGGGGGAGGTAGATGATATAAAGAATAGAACACTAGGCAATGAATGCTGCGATTGAAGAATATCAATAAATTAGCAGTTAGTCAAGACCACACCTCTTCATCCTTTTCCACAATGTCCCTCTCAAGATGTTGTATCTGATTATGCGCTTTATGAAGTTCCAATAATTTACATTGCAATTGCCTGCATCAAAGATTATCAAAATCCTTGGAATGGTGATGAAGGAACCGGTGTTCTATATCAATAGAGAAACAGTATCCCAAACCTAGTTATGGGATCTTCTTTTATAGAGTTTGCGTTTTCAGAATCCACAATGTCAGTGAAGTTTTCGACAGTCAACAACCTCTGTCTCAAGGCTTGAAGTTCCAGTTCTAATGATTCTCTAATCAATATATGCCTTTCTACTTCTGCATCCATTTCATAAACCTGATGGGAGAAAAGTGGCACTTCAGTTGCCTTAAAAGGGCTTGTAGCCAGTACAGCTAAAAGCGCAATAGAATTTCTGGGGTACAAGATCCACCCTTATGTCAATATGCAGAATTATGTAAATTGAATTTCTAAAGTCAGTTACTCCTCACCTTAAAAAAAAAAAGAGTCAGTTACGCATCAAAATTTTATTTTGTCATTAGTACCAATATACAAACCTTTTTCTCCAAAACATTTATGGTACCCTCAAGCTCCTCAACAGAGTGTTCTAAAATCTTGACCTCCTCTTCTTTTTGTTCCGCATATAATTTACTTGCCTCTGACTCCTACAAAAATTAAAAACTTACCATCAATTTTACTGAACATCCTTTTGCAATGTCTGCTTGATCTTGAAGAATGAGTTGTTAAGTACATACCTGCCGGGATTCCACAGCAATAGCTTCATTTTCATCAGCTAATGCAAAGGCCATCTCAAGCTTATCATTCAAGGTGCAGATTTCTGCACAGAGTTGATCTCTTTCATCTACAATCTTTTTAAAGTCTTCCTCCAGGCCTTCAACTGAAGAGTGTATTTTTCTCTCAACAGAAGTAGTTAAGTGAATAACTTCCTTTTCCAGGCCTCTGACTGCCTCCTTTTGTTCCTCCAATTCTTCTTCAGCTTCAGATCTTTTGAGATAGAGATCTTTTAGTAGCATCCTTAACTCAACATTTTGATCTGCCAAAGTATTTAATCTCTCTTTAGCATGCAAAAGGTCAAAATTTGACATGGACAAAGCATTTTCAGTATCTGCCAGATCACCTTCAACTTTTCTATACTGAACAAGCAGGGCATCAAGCTGACTTGTTTTCATTTCTAGCTCCTGTCGAACTTCACTCAAGGCTAAAATTAGCTTTTCAGTTTTATCTTTCGTATCCTTTTTGTCAGAGGCTGCTTCTTGTAACAAACTAAAATCAAAAAGCAAACCTTTAAATAGAACTTCTTTCCTTTCCAGTTCTTTCTTAAGAGCCATATTTTCATATATCAGATTGTCATATGATAAGCTTAGCCCTCCCTCTTCCAAGTCTGCGACTGTTTCCTCTCCCTCTGCAACCCTTTGACTAGCAATAACAATATTATCTTGATCACTGCAGCAAACTTTCTGCATAGTATTCATTACCATACGGTGTTTTTGCTGTCCAAATGGGTAAATTTCATGTTGCATGTTGAAGCTTGAAATTTTTTGAATTACCTCTCCCACAACACATTGGTACATCACAGAGAGAGCAAATTCCTTCTGCATTATCTCAGAGAAAATATCTTCCAGTGATGATCTTGAGTTCCAAAAGAATTCAAGCATCTCTTTTCCTATAAATAAGAGATTTGAATATAATTCCTTGTACCTGTCATCCACATCTCTTTGCATTTGCAGAAAACATCCTTCAAATGAAGATATAGAGTTTGTTAATTCTACCAGACCTTGACAACTTTCATCCAGTAGTAATTCATTCTCCTCTTCTTTCGAACGTATCAAAGCCTTAAGTTGCTCATTTTCTTTGAGTAACCATGATCTATCCACTATCATTTTTTCACTCGCTTGCTTCCACATATCATTCAATTGTTTTACATTTTCATTTTCTTTCAGCAATGCCTTCAACACATAATCAACTTCTCTCATTGTTGCACGAGCTTCATCAAATTTGCATAAGAAGGTGTTTGCATGATTCACCTTGTCATCAGTAACTGCCTACATATTTGAAAACATTGAGCATAGTTTAAGCTTAGTGATTTTGCTCGTCTTCCAAAAGATGAATAATGGGAAAAAAATTAGAGAATTATATGTATGAAATTAATACCTTTCTGATGTTATGACTGGAGGCTTCAGCAATCTCCATCCTCGAACCAAAAGATTGAACTGTTTTCTTCATCTCTGCCATACCATAGCTGATTAGGACCTACCTCAGCATAATTTCTCATAATTATTTACAGATCAAATAGATCAGAATAAAATATACCTCCTGGATAAGAAATATCCACAATATCATTCTCATCAAAGATTGCAATTACACGAGCATATAATTTGTTGAATGCATGAAATGCCACATCCAACTCCTTCCGAAGGCACAGCATCATTGCTTCATTATGATGTGAATTTCTCAACAGCATCACTGAATTTTCTGATTCAGCATCAACTGATGAACCACTTCGAATTTTTAGGTCCACACTCTGTTCATTTGTCCTCCTAGAAAACTTAGAGCAGCAAATGTATGAGAATCCATCCATTTGACTTCCCAAAACAGCACTTTCATTTGATAACTCAGAACCTGATGAGGAATAGCCTGACAAAGAATTATCAGCACTACAGCTGTCTTCTTCTGCTAACGTTTCATCAGTTAATAGGTAGACAGATGGACTTATATTTTTGTTAATAGAATCCTCTATGATTTTGAACCTTTCATTCATCTTAGCAAGTTCATCTCTTATTGGATGCAGAATGTTCAACTGCTTCTCAGACACTTGAAATGCAAGTGATTTTGAGGCTTGAAACTTGATTGCAGAAGACTGAAAGCAAAGATTATCTCGTTTTATTTCCATAATTATACTCCTCATCTCTTGAATTTCCTCCACCAAGTCCCAAACCCACTTCATGTATGTGCTAGAAGCTTCAAGCATAGTTGCCTGCAGGGATGCTATATGCATCTCGACATCTTTGTAAAATGCATTGATAGCATTTCCAGACTCCAAAATCAACCTTTCCGAGTCAGGTTGAGCGTCAGCATCTTCCACAGTCAGAGAATTTTCATGAGTTTGAATTTCAAGGATCTTCCGATTGCCCTTTTCACTGGCAGGAACCAGTTTTGAGATGTCAATACCTCTTCCAATGTCATTACTGGAAGAAACCTTGTAACAATCAGATAGCCATTTCACCACGAGGAATGCAGCATTAGCATGTTTTTCTGCTTCAATAATGTGATCCTCCTTGCGTTTGAGTTGACTCTCTAGCATCATTATCATGTTGTTCTTCTCATTTACTAGCATGCCTAAGTTGATTGCTTCTTCTATGCTTTGATCATTATCTGATTGCGGATATTCTTTCAAAGCTATTGTTGCTTCCTTCAATGAATATAACTTTAGCTCCATTTCCATTACCATCTTCTGTGCATCTTCCAAACTTTTCTCAAGCTGTAAAATTGCTTCTTCCTTGTCAATGCAAGCTCTGGCAGCCCTCTTAACATGTTCCCTAATCCAAACATTTACTTGAGGAAAAGAACAGACAATGCTTTCAATTTGGCCCGAGGCATCTTTAAGTGATTTTGAACCTTCGACAAGGAAGCTTGTTAGTTCAAAGGTTGCCCTTTCCCATTCCCCACAAAGCGTCCTTATTTCTTCTTCTTTAGCCTCTAAGGCATTTCTTAGTCTCACATTGTCTTGGGTAATACAACATAATTTTTCATTAAGATCTAATTGAAGAGCTCCAACTTCCTCCTGTAAATGAATAATCGTTCTTGTTGTTTCCATCTCAACCTGTTCACAGATTAATTCGACTTGATGCTGGTGAGATAACTGTGATGCCTGATCCTCTTGGTATTGGCAATTAAATAATCTGGCCTGCTCAAGGTCTTTAGTCAGTTTCTCCAACTTGGCTTGCAATGCCTTGTTTCCAGTATCTTCAATTCCCTCCATCATTAGACTTTTGTTCTGCTTCTCTAAATTTTGTAATTCTAGAAGCTCATTTCCTACTTTGATCTCAGATTCTCTTCCTACTTTGTTCTTCTTGTTTAACATTTTTAAGTACTGGCGATTCTGCTCTTGAAGATGTTGCAGTTCTTCAATTAGATGGACCTGCTCTGATTCCATTACTTCAATTAACAATCTGGCATCTATCAACTCTTTTTGAGCATCGCTAGTCTGAGTAACTAAGGCAGTACTGGTCTCCTGACTATCTTTATTCTTAAGATCTGTGTCATCTGCCTGGTCATAAGATGCCATCTCATCAACAGAGTCTCCTTCAGTAGATGCAATTTCAACCTGTAAAGGTGACCAATATAAAGCAGCCACCAATAGGAAGGAAAAATACTGTGTGATATGTCCAAAAATCCAACCACAACATCACAATAGCAGTTAACAACTTTCAAATAATTTGGACATCAAGTGCAAGCAGCAAGTGACACTCACCAAGGAATGTTTATCTGCATGCCTAATTTCCTCAGCATCCTTGCCAAAAGAATTTGTAACCTGAGACAGACAGTAAATTATTAACCTTCTATAAAGGCCAAGGCATCTCGCTAATATAGTACGTTAGACATCCTTACAGTATTAAAAGCAGCTTGAGTGCAGGTTTGGTAATTTTTTAGTTCCCCTCTTAATTCCTCTACTTCTCTGCAGGTATAGACCATAAACAGTATTAGTAAAACTATGAATAGTATTGAAGGAAAAAGAGTGAGGAAAAACTAACAGTAACGCATTTAAATTTTTTCTTTTTTAAAAGAAAAAAAGAGAACATAATGACCTCTAACTACTGATTGCAAAAATGTAAAAGAAAAGCACATAGATGACCGGAAATATTGGCAAAGAGCAATAAAATGACCATGCCAAATCATCCCTGTAAAAGTCCTCAAGTCACTGACACGCCAGCACCCATTAACTGGACCAATAAGCAATTCTCTGGTAAGAACCAGAGAATTCTGATTCAATATTTCATTCAAAAATGGAGGTTTACCGAGGCAGAAATTCGAGACTCAGCAGGGTCTCCCTAAGCCAAAGCTTTTACATATGTTTTTCCATGCCCTCCTCACCGCTTGATTATTCTCTTATATTCATTCCCCCATTACTGCAATATACGCAACAAAATAAAACGCATTACTGTGATGACCACAGCTGTCCCTAAGATCACTAACCATGTAACCACCTGTTCATTTAGAGGAAATATTCCTCTGCTTGTGACGCCTAGAATACTTACAGAGAATTGGTGATTTATCAATACCCCCCTATAGCTTTCACCTTGTCCTCAAGGTGAAACTCAGGAAATTGCTGGTGGAGAAGGTCAAAGTTGCCTAAAAAACGGGTAAGTCCTTCCAAACCACTAATACCTCAATACCAGCAGCCTCCCGACCTAGTCTGACCCTTATAATTTCTGCTGGTTCCACATTCCAAATCATATCTGCAGTAAGAAGAGGAGGGAGAGGCTGAACCGTATCTGTCACACCCACTGCCTTTTTAAGTTGGGAGACGTGGAAAACCGGGTGGATGTTGGTAGTGGTAGGCAAATCGAACCTATAGGCAACAACTCCAACACGCTCAAGCACAGCATAAGGTCTGAAATAACAGGGTGACAACTTCTCATTGCGCCTCGCGGCTAAGAATTTTTTACGATAAGGTATAAGTTTCAAATAGACTGGTCCCCCTTCTAAAATTGGACATCCCTACTCTTTCCATCAGCTACTTTCTTCATCTATTGCTGGGCTTTTAAGAGTTGAGCCTTCAATTCATCTAAAATAACATCTCTTTCACTCAACATCATCTCTAAAGAAGCATTACAAGTGTTGTCCCTGTCATAGCCGATTAAAGGTGGAGGATCTCGGCCATACAATGCTTCGAAAGGAGTCATCTTGATAGCTGAATGATAGGAAGTGTTGTACCAAAACTCTACCCAAGCCAACTATTTTGCCCACAATTTTGGCTTATCACAAGCAAAACATCGAAGGTACATTTCCAAGCAGCGATTAACCACCTTCATCTGCCCATCCGTTTGGGGGTGATATGCTGAACTTTTCTTCAACTGAGTTCCTTGGGAAGCAAATAGAGCAATCCAGAAATTGCTCCAAAAGATCTTATCTCGATTGGAGAACATAGATTCTAGAAATCCATGGAGTCGAAAAATTTCTTTAATGAACAAATTTGCAATTCCTTTTGCTGTGAAGGGATGTTTTACCGCAATAAAGTGAGCATATTTACTCAATTGGTCCACAACAACCAGTATCGTGTCAAACCCATCAAACCTTGGCAGCCTATTACAACATGAACTTTCATAAGTACAAAGTCGCATCCACACTTAGCGGGTTTAACCATACAAACTCAGATGGTACACTAGGCCCATAAGTAAAAAGGCCCCATGTTCTACTAAAAAAAATTCTCAATAGTGGTGGGTATCTTACACACTTATAAACCACCAACTCCCCATATAGTTGATCGATATGGGACCGTAACATACCATCACCTTGAATTTGCAATGCCCCTCATGTGTGTGGAAAGCAATCTTAGGAATATCCATCTCTCGGACCCGAATTTGGTGATAACCAGATTTGAGATCAATTTTTGAGAAGTACCTTGCCTCATTCAGTTCATCCAATAGCTCATCAATCACTAGTATTGAATGACTTTGTTCAAAGCCCTATAATCAAAGCAAAAGCGCCAACTTCCATCCTTCTTCTTGACCAAGAGGACCAGACTTGAGTAGGGGTTGTCACTTGGTTGTATTATACTAACAACCAACATCACCTTCACCAATTTCTCAATTTCTTCTTTTTGGAAATGGGGGTATCTGTAAGGTTGTACGTTTACTGGAGTCATGCTTGGTAATAGCTCAATTATGTGGTCATGCTCATGTTTAGGAGGCAACCCTCCTAACCAAGAAAAAATTGTGGAATGATTATCAATAACTTTCTGGATTTCCACAAGAGTAGAAGGGGTTGCCATAGTACCCAATTCTACCAAATAGGCTTGTTCCTCTAGTTGGTAAGTGCAGCTGAAGGTCTTAAAGGATACTCGAGTATGACAAAGGGTAGGATCTCCCTTGAGAAAAACAGTGGTGCCATTTTTTTGGAATCGCACTATCATAGTTTTCCAATTGATTTGCATAAACCCTACCGAGCTCAACCATCTCATTCCCAATAACATCAACACTTCCTAACTTAATTGGTAAAAAATCTTCCACAATATCCACCTGATCTACCGTTATAACTACCCATCGACACACCCCTTTTCCTGCCTCAATCATTCCCATACCCAAAGTAATGTTATAAGTGGTTGTCTTATCCATTGGAAGTTATAGTTGTTCAGCCAAAGGGGCAGAAATAAAGTTGTGGGTAGCCCCACGATCAAAGAGTACAACTACTTCATTTTGAAAGATCGTACCTCTTAATTTGAGTGTACAGGGAGTAATGAGACCCACTAGTGAATTCAGATTCGACCCCTTCCAAGAATTATTTTCCCTCCAATGTTGGTTGCTCTTTGTTGTTAGGCTGGGTATCACCTTCGGTAGTCTCCTCAACAATCATCAAATGAAGCTTCCGATTCTTGCATTGATGCCCCATATGGATTTTCTCATCGCATTTGAAGCACAAACCCTGTTTTCTCCTCTTTTGCAACTCAGTTTCTAATAACCTTTTGTAAGACCGTTGGCTAAGTTCGTTAGATGGGTGGGTAATAGGTAGTGGAAGAGTGCATGGAGGTTGCTCATGGATAATACTAGGGTTCTTAGGTTGGATTGAAGGGAGTCTGAGCATTTTCAAAGTTTGGGTTTGTGTATGGTTGGAATTTGTGTTGTTTTGGGTTGTGGAAGCTTGATTCATTGGTTGGGAATGAGGCAAAGGTTGATTATGTGGTTGGGATGGAAATCCAGAGAAAGCTAGATGGCAATCTTCAATCCATTAAGCCATGTCCATGATTCAGCCCAAGCCCACAGCTTCTACTCAAGACCTCTCATCATACCCATTTGCTAGGAAAAACTGATTAGCTAGAAAAATCCACCCGTCCGAGTTCTCTCCTATAAAAATTGGCAACTCCATCTGCCTCAGTTTGCGTTCTGTGGGTGGAGGAAGTGGTGGCATCTCATGAAGATCAGATGGCTCATAAGCAGATGATTTCGCCGTTGCTAATGATGAAGATCCCACTTCCGAAGCGACGCCTCCTATCGAACCATTACACGTAGGGATTTGAACAGCCCCGGTATCTCATCCAGCACGGTCAGCCGTCGCCGCACCTCTACGTACTCTTCCCAGACTTCCTTCAAATCCTCTTTCACTGCCTCTAATGACTCCTCCATCTGGTCCACTCAATCGCTTACCTTGGGCAGCATGATTTCTTTGATACCAAATTGGTAAGATTATCCTCACCTTAGCAAAGCAGCAAGTTAAGAAGGAAGAAAAATGAAATGGTTAGCAGGAATTGATATGAATTTTTGGAAAAAAATGAAGGAAGGAATTGTTGTCATTAACTAAGCCTGATATTTGAGAGACTAGAAACTCTCTCTACAATCAGAATAATAATTTTTCAATACCCCAAATGCTTTATTCTTTCACTCTAATAGTTAGCTGTCCTTACACCGAGGCTACCTCACTAATACCAAGACTAGATTACCAGCACACACATATTGCCATAACAATATTTCTATCTATCCTAAAATCTCCTTTTTGCCCCTTCTAGAGTATGTGAGCCTTATTAGAGGCTTATCACAACCCCTCTATAAAATCCATACTAATATTGAATCATATTTGTTGTGGAATGGGTAGCGGTTGAAAAAGTCCAGCCAGAGACAGTGGAATATTTTTGGTGCTGACACACTATACAGCTGGAAATGAACTTGGCAATATCCCATTTCATACCAATCCAATAGACCTCTCAGCAATCCGCTAGTAAGTCTTCAACACTCCTACAAGTCCTTACAATAGCATGGAACTCTTCCAAAAGTTTTGGAATGAAGAGAGATCTTCTCAAAAACATTGTTCTTCCCTTGTAAAGGAGTTGCCCATTATTTACAATATAGTGGGAAAATAGGTCAGGATTCTGAAGCAAGACATTTTTACTCTTCACCAACTATCTTCACCAACTTTGTATCTTGTTCAACCTAAGTCCCTACTTCAGCCAAATCAAGGATGTCTGACGTAGTAAGAATCATGGAAGCCAATTGCTCATTATGAACACAACGGGATAGTGCATCAGCCACTCTATTTTCATGACCTGACTTGTATTGAATCTCGAAATCAAACTCTATCAGCTTGGAAACCTACTTTTATTGCTCCATGGAGAGAACCCACTGTTCAAAGAGGTGATTAAGGCTTTTTTGATCCGTCCAGATGAGGAATTTGGCTCCCCATAAATAATATCTCCATTTTTGTACATCCATCACAATGGCAAGAAGCTCTTTCTCATAAATGGACTTGAGCTTAGCTTGGGAAGACAGAGCTTGTCTGAGAAAAGCTAACAGACGACCTTTTTGCATGAGGATTGCGCCTACACCGAAGCCTGAAGCATTTGTTTCTACCACAAAAGTCTTAGAGAAGTCTAGTAGTGCCAACACCGAACTATGGTCATGGCACGCTTCAACAAATTGAATGTCTCTGCTGCTTCAGAAGTCCACCGGAAATTCTCCTTTTTTAGCAAATAAGTTAAAGGCCAAGCTATATCGCCATAACTGCGAACAAATCATCAGTAATATTCAGTTAAACCCATAAATCCTCTGAGTTCCGTGACACCCTTCGATACTAGCCATTACACATTTCCTGGATCCTTTACTACTCCTTCAACCAAGATAAATGTGACCCAAATACTCAATTTGTTGCTGGCCAAAATTATATTTCTTTTAATTGGCATAAAAATGGTGTTATTGAAACAATTGTAGAACTAACTGCAAGTATGTCTACATAGTGTAGCTGTAAATGAGAATATCGTCGAAAAATACCAACACAAACTTCCACAAATAGTCTCGGAACAGATCATTCATAACTGACTAGAAGATAGCTTGTGTATTAGTGAGACCAAAGGGCATCACTAGGAACTCATAGTGTCCTTCATGAGTTCGGAAGGCAATTTTGGGGACATCTTCATTTCGAACTCTTATCAAATAATAACCCGATTTCAAATCTAATTTGAAGAATATGGTAACTTCTTGTAGTTCATCCAACAACTCATCGATGATCGGTATGGAAAACCTGTCTGACACAGTGGCATTGTTCAATGTACAGTAGTACACAAAATCTCCAGCTCCCATCCTTCTTGCGGACCAACACCACACTAGAGAAAGGACTTACACTGGGTCTATTAATTCCAACTTTCAACATCCCTTTAACTAATTTTTCGATCTCTTTTTTTTTTTTTGCACATAAGGATATCTGTAAGGATGAACATTAATAGGGAAGAGTCTTCCTTAAGGATGATTGCATATTTCCAATCCTTTTGCAGAGGTAAACCTGCTGACATTTGGAAAACTCCTTGGAATTCCTACAGAAAGTCGTGTATCTATGGGTCTATTTCCTTAGTCTACTTTTCCAAAACCTCTAGCAAGCTTGCCAATTCAACAATCACCTCATGGCCTGATTGGGATATGTTTTTGATCATAGAATTAAGAGATATTTAAAATTTTATCAAGTTAGGGTCCCCTTTTAGAGTTACCCACTGTTTTCAAACTTTGAACTGAAGTGTATGCAATTTCCAGTTGATTCTAGTCTTGCCCAAAGACTCCAGTCACTTATACCCCAGTACTACATCCGAGCTGCCTAAATCAAAGTAGAAAATCATCCACAATTTGTACAACTTGTATGCCCAATATCAGCCCTGTACATTTTCCATTACCTGATATAACGTAGCCATTCCTTATAGAAACTCCAAACCCACTTATTGTCACCACTGTTAATCCAAGCCACTTCACCAACATTTCTAAAATAAAATTGTTGGTTGCTCCACAATCCACTAAGACTATTACCTCTTCTCCAACTATTCCCCCCCCAATGTATTTCTCATTACACCGAAAACAAAATCGCTCTTTGCCTTTTTCTCTTGTATCTTGGCATTAGTCAGCTTCTTAAATGGTGGAGTTTCTAGTTTTGGCATGATTTTTGAAGCTATTGGGGCAGTAGCCAGTTTAGAAGCAGGGGAAGTCACAGGTATGAAAGTGGTAGAAATGGTTTTTGTGAAATTTCCCTTGTTTTCTTGTGTTGTTTGTGCCTTAATAAAATTTCCACCATTTTAGCAACTTCCATCATGCGTAATAACCCTCCCGGCCTTAGCAACCTCACCTCAAAACGAATGTCGAGTTTAAGTTCATTCATAAAAGCACTCTCTAAAACAGTATCCGGTAGGCCTCTAATTGGAGTTGATAATATCTCAAACTATCGCCAGAATTTTGCCATTGTTCCATCTTGCCGAAGAGCCAAGATTTGCTCATGTGTCATTCCTTCTTAGCTGTTATGAAACCTTTGAATAGTTTTCACTTTCAACTCTTCCCAGCTGGTTAAAGGATGTCTTGATTCTAGGCATTGAACCCAAGACAAAGCATCTCCTTCCATACTTACTATGGCCAGCTCAAGCTTCTCTGTATCAATGGTGCATTGGACCAAGAAAAATCTCTTCATCCGAAAAATCCACCCATCTAGGTTGTCACCGTTGAAGAGCGGCACCTCCACCCTTTGAGTTATCATCTCTGATTGGATTCCCGAGCTCATAACAGACCCATGCAAACACATCACCACCTCTTGCGTTCCCTTGTCCTTCCGCTTCCAGCAGCAAAGGACTTCAATCTAGCAGCACCATTCCTCTTGAACTCAGCCCATTTCAATACAATTGAGCAACATTCTACGAAATAATGGCCACACTCGATTTGAGGTCAACATCTTCCTTCTCCATCAAATCGGCTGGTGCTTCAGCAAAACTTGACGAAACTGGTGGTCTCCATCTCCTCACCAAAGTTCATCCGACTTTAATACCACTTTGGTAAGAACTAAAGAATTCTGATTCAATATTTCATTCAAAAATGGAGGTTTACAGATGCTGAAATTCGAGACTTAGTAGGGTCTCCCTAAGCTGAAGCTTTTAAATAAGTTTTTCCATGCCCTCCTCACCTATTGATTATTCTCTTATATCTATTCCCCTACTACCGCAATATATGCAACAAAATAATAGGCATTATTGTGATGACCATAGCCCTAGGGCCACTAACCATATAACCACTTGTTCATATAGATGAAATATTCCTCTAGTTATGACACCTAGAATACTTAAAGAGAATTGGTGATTTATCATTATCTAAGATCTTTAAAAAAAATTTCAAGGAAAAACCTATTCAGGCTCTTAGTAGAATTTTCCAAGAGGTCAAGCACATAGCTAAAAATTCAATTATAATTGATCACAGATAAAGTTTGGAAAAACAACAAAGAAGCATTGGCATGAAATTCCTTGGTTAGTCCCCTGTAGAAGCCAAAATGGGTGATCATGGAAAGTATGCTGCAATTCGGGCCAAAATAATGCAATGAAAAGCAAACGAATTTAAAACAGTACCTCATCAATTTGGAATTCATGTTCCTGCAAGCTTCCAACTCTTCCAAGATATCACCATCCTACTCATTCAGGGTATGTACGCATGTGGAAAATAGTGAGAATTTGAACTTTAACATGTAAAACATGCAAAAAAGTTGAGTATTGCATTCCCACCTGATTCTCATATCTAGAGGAGCATTGAAGCATTGTTTCAAACATGTCCAAGAGCTGCATGCGATAGAAACGAACAATGATAAGTTACCCTTAATGGAGCCATTCAAGAAGAAAATATTTCAGCAACCTGTTCACGTAATTCTGAGATTTCAGCCAACAGTGTTTCACGTTCTCCTTGCTCATAAAAATTCTGGAACCTGAAATAAATGGCATGTGAAGTAAGTCGTTGATATCAGAAGAAAGGAAATCAGGAGAATCAATTTAGATCACCAGCATATCATCCACGGGAATTACAATTGAAGCCGCTCAAGAAGTCTTAAATTTTCCAAAGCAAAACGTGTCAATTCTGGATTTTTTTCAATTCTTGCTTTAAGAAGCGGAATCTCTTCCTTTAAAGCTCTGTTTTCCTCTATAAGATAATTATCGGCTGGCAATGATCCATCCAATAAAAATTCTAGATTTTGGATCTTCTCCTCTTGAGATTTGAGCATCATATTGTTTCTCTGAAACTCTTCCTCCCTCTGGAAAGCCTGCAAGTGATGCCACAACTTTAAAATCGACCCATTGCTACACCCATTTTCGCTTATGCTTTAAAGCTGGAAGATATTTAATAAATTTGGCTTTTAAGACTATGGAAAAGTTTGCCAAAAGAAAATATTGAATTGTAAGTTATAAGCACGTACAAATTGATTTAAGCGCTCAATTTCAGCCTCTAACTTCTGGACGGCCATTTCCGCCATCTTTTCCCTCCTAATTGCACCAATTAAGGTAGCTTCCATGCATTTCATCTGACAAGTATATATTAGCACTATGAGCCCAAAATAATACCATTCACATTTTCTTGGACAATAAAAATACTCAAATGCGGACTTGAAGATCTTACCTTCTTATATGCAACACTTGATATATCAGATGCCCTTTTTCCTTCTGAAGAATTATACATTTGGGGATAGCTATCTAAACTAGATTCTTCAAAATGCAACCCACTACTATGCATAGGTGTTGAGAGATTATGATGCTTTATTAGAAATGACAACTGATCCTGCATGAGAATTGAAATTGCTTCAATTCTAATATCCAGCAAGTTTCCGGGGGAAAAAAATTATTATACTGCTACTACACCTTTAACTGTTGAATTTGCCGCTGAAGAGTACTAACATCACCTGAAGCATCTTCATTCACTTTAGCCTATATGATGAATAGAGATAAATCAAAAGGGTGCCAGATTTTCATGATAATTGAAATATTTGCGAAGTTCAAAGTTAAGTACATTATTTTGGATGAGTTTCGCACGTTGGGCAAATTTCAGTGTGCTTAGAGTTTCAAGTGCAGAGCTGCGAGAAAGGAGAAATTTTTCATATGGAAAAATGAAATAAAAAAATATGTAAGGATTTCAAGCACAGAAAATTTTAACTTTAACATTTTTAATAAAGAAAAAGGAAATAATAAAAAATCTGCAAGGATTTCAAGCACAGAAAATTTTAACTTTAACATTTTTAATAAAGAAAAATGAAATAAAAAAAAATCTGTAAGGATTTCAAGCACAGAAAATTTTAACTTTAACACAGACCACATAGATGGGCTGACATTTGCTATAATTGTTGTTTTTGAGTTCCCACCCAGAGAATCCTGCATCCAAATATGTAAAATCAGAGGTTTTTAAGGTGAAGTACCAAAATTATATAGTACCTCATAGAAATCTATATCAGAGAATCAATTTTTTGACCTGAAGCAGAAATGTAAGCCGAGAGTCTCTGTAGGGAACATGCCTATGTTTTCCATGTGCAAAATCAACCAAAGACATTATCACCAACCTAAAGCAGAAAATTTAGATAAGTTAACTGAAAATGAAACTTCAATACAATCGCAGGAGAAAGAAATGGGAGGAAAAATAAATAATTGATAAATGCTTATGAAACCTATTATCTTACTGAGGTCAAATGGTTGATGATATCCACCTCTATGTTCAATATGCTCTTTCATCTCTCATAGAAGATAAATGGGCCTCGGAATTTTTTGTGGCATTTAAGAGCAGAACTAATATTCCATCCATTTACGAATATAATAATAAGCACTTACAATGGAAACATATAAGGCTGAAACATCTAGGGAAAAGCTCTCGAAATCGGTAATATTTAAGATTTTACTGAAGGCAATGATAATATTTCTGATTACTTCCGCTAAACTAATGTTTGAAATGATTTGTAAAATAGTGCATCAGCTTATTGTTCCTCAAGTAATAAAATAGGTGTCCCACTCTCAAAATTTCATGATGATTACCTCATCAATTTTGTTTTTAGATTACAATTTATTAAAAAGCGGTCAACATTTAGCTTCTAATATCCTCCATAGCTTGAGTTCTTTCCATTTCAATGTTAGACTAGACGCAAAGTTAAAAAGTAATCAGTCAAGAAAAGGTGGTCGAGATGAGTTTTTATGTGCATGGTTCCCATCAACAAGCATAACAGTGAAACCTAAAGCAGTAAGTACTACATGCTGAAATATATCCAAATCAACAAAATGAAAAAGAGGCAGGTGATTTTATTACCCTAGAGTTGACAAAGATTTGTTTATGTTTGCTGCTTCCTTTAGACGATCTCCTTCAGCGCCAGAGCTTTTCTGCCTAATTGATTAGAAACTTAGTCAAGCATTGGAGAAACAAAATATAGGAACAGGAGATAGTAAAAAGGAGAGAAGTTACCTCTCGGAACCAGCCAAATCTACCAAATTTAATCTTGCAAACCTAAAGTGAGTCATGGAATCTTTCTCCCACCAGCTTTCAATGGTACAAGTGAAAACACTGTGGGAACGGCTGCTCTCACTATTCATGTTGGTTGCTGCAATTTTTCTGTTGGCAGCACCCTGCGTACATAAATGTAAAAGTCATCAGTCATGTCAGTCTAATGCATAATGAATAATCATAAAGCACAAATTTCACCCACCAGTGACAGAAGCTTAGTGACATCATTAACAGTCTTCACATTATGTTCAGTAAGGTTCTCAACGTATATGCCTTTCCTTAAATCTTCTCTGAGCTGCGGTAGAAAAGAATATATATATATATATCATTACTGTTCATTGCCTAACTATGAATCAAGTTGGAATAATTGATTACTTGCAAATTGGTCGATGAAGGCTCTAACAGATCTGTTATTTGCTCATTGTATATCTCCAGAAAAGAACATTTGCAACTGAACCTCAGCTTTTCATTTCTCCTCCTCTCTTCTTCCTACAAAACATGTATCACATTTACATAAACCTCCTCGCAGTCAACCTACAAAACGAAAAAAAGAAATAGAAGAAGCGAAACTGAATTACCATTCCTATCCTTGAAAATAGATATTCAAATGTGCGAGGTGTTATTCCACAATCTTCACTAAGCTTTCCTGCTTGCTGATTTATCTCGCCCATCATGGTGTATGTTTTGCCACTACCTGTCTGCAACACAACATATTGAAGATTACTATTCACCCAAATTCCATCCTTCAGCAAATATACACAATCCTTACCTGGCCATATGCAAACATACAGCTATTGTACCCAGACATGCAGTTTTCCACCATAGGTACTCCAACAACCCTGAATAGCTTTTCCTATAACGACCAAATGAGAAATATACATTTGTTAAGTTCTCTTTACCTTTAGCTTTCAAAAAAATTTAAAAAAAAAACTCTAAATTTTAGGTTCATCTGTCAAATGTCAGTAATCGGAAACCTAAATAACATTATTATTGAGGGAGAATATCAAGTTTTTCCAAATCATAATAACATGTAAAGATTCTAATAAGAAAACTATCCATCTGGATTCAAAAAAAAATTCCATCTAGCAGGAAAATAAAGCCCTTCATGTCTGCATCATCAACAGTCTTTTTCATTTTTTTACCTGCGATATGGTCTCGCAGGCAATGTGATCGAAAGTAAATCTGGTTTCAGGATGACCAAGCCACGTCAATGACTGTGAACTTTCCTGCCTCAAACACCGACCGCGCCCTTGTGAATCTCTCTCCATGTTACTAAGTGGCCGAATTCTTATCAAAACCTGGGGCAGAAAAATATCCTGAATATATGTTTCACAGATTCACTACGCTCAAATCCTCAAAAATAAAACGGGCAGTGCACGAACCTGTACATTATGATCCGCCCAAAATGCGGGATCTTCATCAAGCTCAAAATGCTGAGCTTCCTCTCTAAAATTAGAAATGTTGATGGAATTTCTGTCCGGAAGCCTGTAGGTAGAGCTCAGATCTTTCCCCTTCGTAAAGTGTGTAGTTCTACCTAAAGAAACTCTTGGACCATTTCTCGCGGGCGTGCTCTGCGCAGAGTTGGGTTCCGAGTGTGGTTTCCCCTGCCGAGTCGAAACCCTCGGTGTTGCGTAAGTTCCGGTTCTATCCACGGACTCAATTTTCCTACCTGATAGCCTACCACCTCGAACCGTTTCGAGTTTCTCCTTGGAATCGAAATCCGAATCCTGAGTCTCTCGATGGAACTGAGATGGATCAGGAATCGTGTTCAATGGTGTTCTCGGAGGTGGAAACTGAGCTGAACTCAGCGAGCTTTCGAATACATTCTCGCTCGTTTCTTCAGGTGGATTCCTCGATTGAGCAACCCGAGCTATGATTCGCGAATTGGAGGCGTCCCTTGACATGATGAAGCTGCTATTCTAAAGAGAATAAACTCGAAATTGAAACTTAAATTTGGAAATTTCGTGGCTTTGAAAGCCAAAAATGAAGGTTTTTTAGAATGAATTAGAGGATTTATGGTAGTCAATATGATCATTATATGATGAAATGATGATTTGTGGAGCCATTGAGTATAAAGAGTTGATTTGAGATTTGAAAAGGAGACAGTATGGGAATAAAGTTTCAAAGCTGAATTCCATAGCCGAAAGACCCGAAACCAGGCCGCCCATTTTCAATTTGAAACTTTTGTCGTTCTTACGTACGTTGCTCTCAACTTTTTAGAATATCAAAAGTAACCCACGATAGTTTTCAGAAATTTTTTGACATACGAAATACGGATAAAATTGAAATATCAATTTGGCCTCACAATTTTTTTATTTTTACGACGAAAATTTGTTCTATTTGAAATTAATTAGCTCGTTTTTTTCAATTTATATCTATTCCCCCCATTACATTTCTGGAAACATTATTTATTTTCTTTTCTTTGCAAAACATTTATTTACTATCAATTTTTGACCGATCATACAAAAATAAAAGAAATCATTTTTGAAATAAAACTTAAAAGTTGCATCCTAATTTAACCTAATAATTAATTTTAGAATAAATTAATCATTGAAAAAAGTTTGATAATAAAAAATCTTTTTTCCATACTATATTTGAAACGATTGGATGTTACCTCTTACACTAAGCTCTTACTCCTGCCACGGGTGAAAATTAATTTAATAAAGTAATGTAAAGTAAAATGAGGTATGATTTAATAAGGTGAAATATAATATTTATTTTGTTATGTTTAGAATAAAAGTAGAATAATGAATAATTTTATATTTAGTTATATGATATTGGAAGATTGAATGTGAAAATTATTAAAATTTATTTTGAATATATATAAATAATGTGAATAAAAATAAATTAAAATTTTAAAAATAAATATTAAATTCATAATCTCCCTTAACACCCCAAATTGTTAAAATTTAGGGGTAACTTCAAAATAACACTTAACATTTATTTTATTTTTAATTAGATTTCTAACATTTTTTTTCAATTAGGTACAATATATTTTTTTTTTCAATTGTAACCTTCAGTTCTGTTAAATAAATATGAACGAAATGTTGATGTGTCCATTCAATAAATGACCTACGAACATCGCTATAATAAAGAAGTATTGTCACTAAATGTTTTATAATTTTTGCAACAAATTTTTCCATGGCTAATAATTTTTAAGCTTTTGGAATGGAATTTTTCTTGAAAATCAATAAGTGAATATTTGAATAACTTAAAATAATAATAAATTTTTGCTCAATTAACACCATAATAATTTTTTAAAAAATGGAATTAAATGGTTATAAAAAATATAATTTTTTATAAAACCCCTTTTTTATTATAATTAAATGGTTATTTATTTTTTAAAATTATTAAAATATTTACAATAGATTTGTTTCTTCAATAAAAATTGCTATTTAACTCCTTAAATGTGTTTTTTTCTTCAAAATAATGACATAAACAATATTAATTTTTTATTTTTATCAAAAATTAAAAAAATATATATTTACAAAAAAGTTAGGCATATAATTGAAAAAAAATGAAACGTTAGATTTAGTGGTATCTTTGAAGTTATTCCTAAAATTTAGAAAAATTAGAATTTTTAACACGTGAAATACCCATATATTAATACATTTATCCTTTTTTTTCCAATCAAATACCCCTGCATTGTATTGTCGTATCTTATCCTGCATTACTTCATCCAAACAAAGCATTGGTAGGAAGCAAATAGACTTAACAATCAAGTTGGGTAAGCAGATACAGATCAATTTGGAGCTTCTAATTAAATTATTTATGTGAATTATCGGAATAATGTAATTTTTAAAAATCAAATTCAAATAATTTATAGATTAAAGTACAGCTTTTATTAACTCATTAGTGTTTTAATAGATTTAAAATCGAATTCAAATTAAATAAAAAAATTTTGATATCTAGAAGCAATCAATGCCGATACCATGTAGATAATAATTAGTTAGTGCTCCACACTATAAAATATATGAGATATTTTTCAGTAAGCACTCAGAACAATTCAAAATTCACAGGCAATGGATGTGAACAGAAACCAATTGTATTACCTGCAATAGGAGGTTCTTCACAGGTCCATATTTGTCAAACATGATTTTTTTTTTCTTCCTTTTATTCTAATAATAATAATAATTGATAACTATATTAAATAAATGAGTTGAGCCACAATTCAAATATACATCTAGTAAGAGTGGACTTTTAACTCAAACTCCAATACTTGCATCATTTTCCTTTTTCATACAATCTCTAGCTGAAGAGGGACAAAAATTTCACACATAATATGTGGACGGATATGGGACTATAACCAAAATTCGAGTGAGAGTTTGACAAGCGCATCACTGCCTGAATTTCTCTGGGGAATTGCGATTTTGTAATTAAAAATTATTTTATTTAAAAATATAAATAATGCGATAATGGATTTATTTTATCTTCAATTATTATACTTTATATTACTTGTACAAAAATAATTTTTGAATTTTTTTTCATAAAATTTACTAAATTTATTTTTTCTAGTAAAATCACTTTCATCAACTTGCATGCCGGAAAGTTGACTTGTACCGTGACATGATACTAAAATACCTACTTATAATATCATGTCATCAATAATGTGTCACATTATTATCCACATAGATAATATGTCAGCAACTTTAAAAAATTGTATCACGTCAGTATCACATGGCTAATCCAAATTTGTCAAATTTTAATTTCATCAATAGTCATTGAACTTTGTTTTATTTATCGCAAAAGTTATTATAATTTTTTTCCAAAAAAATAACCAAATTTTGTTTTTCATTCGCTAAAATAACTTTCAAGCAAATGTGATAAAATAAATAATTAAAAATTTTGACTTGACAATGTGATACTTGATTTGCTATATAAATTTCATGACTATCATCTCTTACAACTTGATTCCTCTTTGCCTGTGCAACTAGTTTGGGAGATTGGAGGTAACTCATCTTAGATAAAACTCAAGTCGAATACAGACCTAGTAATCACTTTGTTAGTATTAGCAACTATAGAAGAAAAAAAAATTCTTAGATCCGACGCTACCAAGAAAACCAAGATGTCAAAACCATTGTAAAATCATAAAATTTGAGAAAATGAGACAATAAATTCAAATTTTTTGCAAAAACTCAGTAATACATCAGCTATCAAATCAAAATTTCAATTGTCTATTCATTAAATTTAGCCAAAAGTAAAAGAAAAAAAGTTGTTATTTTTTATGAACAAAAAAATAGTTTAGTAATTTTGCTGCAACTAAAACAAAATTTAGTGATTGTAAGTGAAATTAATCTTGACGTTTAGTTGGATTTGTTGCATGGTAACTGATATATGATATGATATACATTATAACTCTTGGTAGATTGAAGGAGATTATATCATATTAATCATGGAGTCATCTATAAATTCAAACTCTGTTTCAGCCCCTTTATCACTTTCAAAATCAGTTTCTTCATCTTCTTCACCTTTTCGTATTTCTACTAGTAATCGTTTAGATTATCTGTATGAAATCCAACATATTTCTGATGAACAAAAAACTCTTATCACTAAAATTCCTTTTCTTAGTCCTTATGATGCATATAATAAGTCTAAGTCTTCTTGGAAAGCTCAAATTAAAACTCTTCTAAAAAAAGACCAAAAATATATAAAAAGTATTTACAGTCCTCATCTTTTGATCATTGTACTATTAAAGCTACCAGAGAATAACAGTTTGTTTCTGTTGAAATTCCTTCAGAATTTTTAACTATATGGAGACGAAAAGGATATTCTCATCTTCATTTTGAAGTTATCATACTAGCATTGTCATATCATGGAAGAAAAGGACTTCCAGTTGCAGCACGAATTGTTCTGTTAGATACAAGATATTTGCAATACCAACACGCAGTTATTGGTACTGTAGAAACTTCATTAAATGCAGGCACAGTGTTGTTCACTTTGTTTCCAAACTTTAATATGGCACTTGATGATCCTCATGTGCTTTCAGCCTTAAAAGTACAAGTTCAAATGAATGGTGCTCCTCAAGTCATAACTGCTACAACAGCAACACTTCATTATTAGCAAGTCTACAGGGTTCAAAACCATGCTCTAGATCTAGCTCTGCCAGTCTCAAATGATGTTTTATTTATTGTAGCAAATGCACAGAATGTTCCCACATGTGTGCATATCCCAAGACAGATTCCAAGGAATGAACTCATAAAGTTGTTACCAGAATCATGGGTGACAAATTATGATAATATTCAAAACAACGCTCAACCTGTCCAGTCTCAGAAATCAAAATTTCTCAAAAGGTCTAATGGAACTGTGGAAATTAAATTCCTCAGATCTACAGAATCAAATCTGAGTACATCAATGTTCACTATGTAGTTTATAATTCAATCATATGAAGTAGAAGAGAATCTTGCAATTACAGGTTTTACTGCATAAGGAAAACCGATATATTCTATGTACCAAGGAAAACATAAGGTACTAGATACAGATTGTGACTGTGAAGATTGCAGACTTCAAGCTTCTTATGATTCTTGTGATGAAGAATCATCTCGAAGAAGGAGGAAAAAGAAAACATCCTCATCCTCAGAAAAGAGTTACAAAAAGAGATTTGATGACCATGATCCATCAGTTGGACTTCTTGATCAACCTTCTGGAAAGTATGACTACATAGTCAGCTATTCAGAACCATCATCATTCAAGTCAAAGATGCCAACTCCATCAATTCCTCAATGGGATGAGCCAAATATAAAACCTCCAAAGAAAAAGTCACCTTCAGTAGCTTCATTCCCAATATACAATGAAGGGTTAGAATGACTTCAAAAAAATGAGCCACAGTGGTTTCCAAAGTCATGTCAAAGCCAAGATTTTTAGAAAGAAAAGCTAAAGCACAGACGATCCCAACAGTATGCATGTTTCATCTAAAGGAACATGAATTTCCACCATTACAAGAAACTGTTGATCCTAATATACATGTTAAGAAAATTCCATGGGTCAGATCTCCAAGTCCAGATGCTCAAGGGAGACCTAGAGATATCACAGTTGGTGAATCTGTTCTTAATTAGTAAACATATAATGTTTTGGCACAAAACAAAGTTTTGGAGAAAATTGACAAAAAGGTAGATCAAGTCTCACACCAAGTTAATCAGCTTGGTTCGGATTTCAACAAACAATTAAGTTGGCAACATGAATTTATGCTGCGACTCCAGAAACAAATAATGGCACTCCACCAGGAGATCATACAAATGATACAAAGTCACACAAGTGGACCTCAATTCATTCAGAAACACACAAGAAAATTAGAAGTTGAAAGCTTAACTTGCTCAAGTTGAAAAGGATCTGCAAGTACAAACACTTTTTAATCCATTTGCTTTTGCAAGTACTCATCCATTACCATAACTTGTTATTCAAAATACTCTTGCTCAACCATATGTTGATCTGGTCTTACTTGAACATGAAAATTTTCAAAACATGATGAGAGAAAAAACTTTGTCCCAAAGAAAACCACAAAAAAAAGAAACAAGTTAAACTTGTAACTACACCTACTATTTCTCTATCCTTCGACACTATTCCAATTCCAAAAAGACTAGATAAACAACCAGCTCTAGATCCTTTTCAGGATTCACAGGATTTTTATCAATACATGATTCAAATACAGTAGAATGAGATTACCTCATTCCTTCAGACTTGTATTGATCAAGATCAATCACATCAAGTTATAGAGCATGAGCAATCTGACTCTTTTGAAACACTATAAAAAAATGAGTCTATCAATACTGAAAAATCCTTTCCATCACTTAAGATGATTGGTCCAATAGAATCTTCAACCAGATCAGGATAGACACATGCTGCACCACCAACAACAATTATTGTGGAAGAACCACAAGAAGAAAAAGTAATGGGAGAATATGAATTTCATTCACAATCGTAACATCCAAAAGTTTCAAATGATCCTTGGTTCTCTATGGACAATGTTATTCAAAGTCAAAGGAGAACAAAACTTCTTGAGATATATGCATGGATGGAAACACGAATTCAGTATGGAGTTTCACTGCCATAAGTATTACAGGAATTTACTACCAGATTTACTGGTAATCTACGAGATTGGTGGATCAGAGTAAGTGAGTATGAAAAACTTACTTTCATGCAACTTACTAACATAGTTGCAGCTCTGTCGTATATTGAAATTAAGTTCATAGGAACTCCTCAGGATTCTTTAGAAACAACTAAAAATGATTTTTTTAACTAAAATGTTGTTATTTAAAGAGAAAAGATATTGAAAAACATTATCTGCAAGTAGCTGAAAGATATTACCAAATTGGTTTTGGTGATGTCAACTTAAAACAACAATTTGTAAATTATGTTCCAGATGAATTAAGTGAAGCTACCCTCAGGTATTTCAGAAAGCATGGAATCATTCTCAAAGATTGTTCATTGGCACAAATTTATCAAAAGATGATGATCGTGCTCCATGAGATATGTTCCAGCAGAAAACAGATAAAAGAAACTCTAAAGATGACAAACAACAGAAGCATGAAACCTATTTGTTCAATAGCAGATTTAACAATCAAATGCACAGATAAACATGATTGTGATTGCAAGCATTCTAAGAAGGGGAAACATTACAAAAAGCATAAATACAAGAGTAGTCCATTCAAAAAGAAATACAAAAAATTTAAGTATTTTAGGAGGATAAATCGAAGGTTTAAAAAATATGATTGATGTTATCTTTGTGGAAAGAAATGACACTTTGCAAAGAAATATCCAAACCGACCAAAGCAAGCGATTCAGCATCTAGAGCCACAATTTGATATCAATTTTGATGATGCAGATATCGAGTCATTGTTCTCAGTTGATGAAGATCTAAGTCAGGATTCCCTTATGGGAATTGAAGCTTTGAGTTTTTCTTCAGATTTAAAGGAAGAAGAATGTTATACTGTTGCAAAAATTGGCCTAAGCCCAGAAGTCCCTACAGATCCAGTCCAAATCAGTACAGACTCAACTAAAACAATTGCGATAACTCATAAACAAATAGTTCTATAATGCTCAATCCAATTGTTTATGGATAAGTATGAAAAGCCTATTAAGGCTATAACTTTTATTAATACCAGAGCCTATAGAACCATAACAAATCCAAAACTCTTTCCAGACCACTTTTGGAAAACCCATAAAGAATTTTTCAAAGCAACATATGGTGAATTATTTTCAATAGATTGGATTACATCCAAGGCCATGAAAATCCAATTTCTTCCAAATTGTTTCATATGAACCAAAGTTTTAGGTTCATATCTTCCCCAAAAAAATATTATGATTAGTTTTGACGTTCTTAGTCAATTACCAAATATATCTATTACTGCTCAGGATTTGAAAGCAAAAAAATGGTTTCCTCCTTATACATCAACTCCAAACTTATTCATGGCTTCCATATCCAATCCATTTTGGGATATACAGACTTAAATCATAAAACAGAGCTGTGCAGATAATCATACAGAATTCCGTCAGAAATGTCAAAGTCTTATTTGGACTAGAAAGGAATTCTACATTTCTCTTCCATTCAAACAGAATAAGGATATTAATCCTACTAAAGCTACTCACCTTAGTATGAATCCAAAAGATCGAATAATGGCAGTTCAATAGTGTTTCCATTTATTTCAACAAGGTCTTATTAAATCAACTAAGTTAGATTGGGCATGTCAAACATTCTATGTAAATAAGCGTTCTGAACAAATTAGAGGAAATAAGAGATTGGTGATTGATTACAAGCCTTGAAATTATTTTTTAAAGGATGATAAATTTCCTCCTCAAAAGATTTCGTCGCTATATTCATTCTTGAAGGATTTTGGTCTCAAATCAGGATTTTGGTAATTGGGGATACATCCTGATGAAATGCATAAGACAGTCTTCTGCATTCCAAATCATCACTATCAATGGACGGTGATGCCTTTCGATTTTAAATTTGCACCATCACTGTTTCAAAAAGAAATGACAAGAATCTATGGTCTGATCTTATCTTCAACATTAGTCTACATTAATGACATTTTTTTTTCTAAACATGAAGATAACCACAAAGAATTATTAAAGCATTTTGCCGACTTGGCAGCACAACATGAAGTGTTGATTTCAGAAAAGAAAATGTAGCTAGCAAAAGAGGAGATAAAATTTTTGGGGATGAAATTCAAAGATGGGATATATCAGCCTTATCCTCACATTGGTACTGAATTATTAAAATTTCCTGATAGTGAAATGACAAAAAAATAGGTATAATAATTTCTTAGAATTGCTAATTATGTCAGAGACTTTGTTTCACATTTTACAAAAGTTGTTCAACCACTCCGCCAATTATTGAAAAAAGACACATCACCATTGTCAAACGCGCAGATGAAAGTTGTAAAGCAGATAAAACAAATTTGTAAAGATCTTCCACCACTATGCATACCGACAAAAGGAAAAAGGATACTCCAAACAGATGTCAGTTATGAGTATTGGGGGGTCATCCTACTGGAAGAAAAAGATGGAAAAAGACAAATTTATGCTTATGCTAGTGGACGATTCAAGGAATGCCATTATCATTCCACATTTAAAGAAATATTAGCGGTAAAGTATGAAATTAAAAAATTTGAATTTCATTTAATCAGCCATAACTTTACTGTTTTGATGGATTGCTTATCCTTTCCAAAGATTTTAAATTTTAAAGGAAAGAAAGTTCCACACTCACAATTATAGAGATGGAATGACTGGTTTTCAAAGTACAGTTTTGATGTCGAACATATAAAAGGAGGTGAGAACCTCATTCCTGATTTCCTATCTAGACATCTCACAAAACCATTGAGTCTTATCACAAAAACACAAATCATTCCCTTGATATTCATGATGACAAACTCAAGCTCAAATGTTCATTCATACTATGGTTTAAGTTTCTTTGCCTATTCTCCCTCCTCAATCAGAGTAATGAATAAATAACAAAAGAAGGTACTCATTGTGGACACCCAACTTACAACCATAAAAAAGTATGAAGAGACTTTTCTGAAACCTGAAGCATTTCATCCGGACTATCCATTCATTGATGTTTTTAAAATCCCTCTGGTTGGACAATTTCCAGAGAAGCCATTGCATATGCTATGGTACATGAGAATCATGTACTTTATGACATTTGAGTTATGTCCAATCAGATGGTATAATGTTGTTGCTTCAAAGACCGTACCAGAGAATTCGAAAAAATTTCTTGGCTGGTTCAAACCAATTGCTGTTTGGCAACAATCTTTATTCCGTCTTCTTTAAGAGAATTGGGATGTGAGAGTCCAAGCAAACAAGATGCATTCCATAATCATCATTCACTGGGATGAACATTTCTCCACTTTCGAGGTATACAAAACTTATCTTTATTCGCTTTGGAAAAATTGTGATGCTCACCCGCAAAAAGTAAGAGAACTACAAAGATCTCTAACGGCAAGGAATCAATATATACCAAGAGAGATTTGGCCAAAATATGAAGATGATACACCTTGGGAAACTATACCTTCAACGTACTGGAAGGACTTAGGAGAAAAGAAGAAATTCACCAGACAATCATTTCTGCTGAACAGCCACCTCAACCACCACATAATAATGGATCTCCACATATTATAGACTATGATTCAGATGACTACAGAGAGATGAATCTTTCTCCTAGTCATGAACTGATAAGACATAAATATTAGGTGGTCCTATCTTATTTTTTGTATAATTATGTGTGTGTACGTTTTTGTAAAAGTATGATAAAACTTCTTATTTTACTTTGTTTTGGTTTGCTTTTACTTTATTAAAGTAGTTTTTATAAAATTATTTTTATTAAAGTAGCTTTTATAAAATTGTTTTATTAAAGTAGCTTTTATAAATAGTTTTTATAAAAGTAAAGATAAGGAGAATCTTTACTTTAATAATTGTATTTTGTTTGTTTCTCTCTGAACATTTTATATAAGGAGACTCAAAATTCTTTTAAAGGCAGAACGCCTTAGAGTAAGTTTGAGAAATAAAATTTTGTGTGCTTTCATAAAATTGACTTTTTAAGTTTCTTTATTCTTTTTCAATCTTAAAAGAGTTGCAATGTATTTCTACTATAATTTCTTTTCTCAGATAAGTCAGTTCCAGAATTCTTGATAATTCTCAAAATGATGTTATTGATACACCAAAAATACTATTGATGCACCAAAGTGGATAGTTAAAAGGCAGACGGCCGTTGAGTGTCCAAAAAAAGGCCGTATTGGCTAGCATATCTGTTATTCATATTAAGTCATTTATAGAGTCCAAAGGGATCAATTGGTTACAGTACATGTTAGCATTCCGTTGTTAAGGTATTGGAAGTAATTTTGTTGGAAAAAAAATAATAGAAATAAAAAATAAAAGTTATTTTTGGGCATAAATTATAATAACAGTCGTTAAAATTAACCTGGGATAATGTTGTGAATGAGAAATCAAGAACTGTAGGATCTGCCACTGTCGCACCAATTCTAATGTTTGGTCTGCACCTCTTTTCAACCTTCTTCGGATTCTTTTCTTCGTCCTACTCTTCATCATCCTTCAGGAGCTAACAGGTCGGTACTATTATTTCCCCTTAATGGCTATGATTTGATTCTGAGTACACCTACTTGTTCAATTTCTTTTTACTTTTGCGCAAATTTGTACTTCTTTTTGCTTGTTCCCTTCGAATTTAATGCAACTTATCCTTCCACTTCAAAATATTCGCATAAACATTAGGGCTTTAACAAAAAAAATTTCCCATTTCATTTTTAATTCTGCTAATTTGTTTATTTGTATCGGTTATTTGTCATTTTCTAGGGCAATTCTGTTGCTGGCTACTTACCATTTATCAGCATTCATCATATTGTTAAGAAGGGGCAGCTCTCGTTATACCATTAGAGTTTAGCTTTTCTGCGTATTCTCCTTTCTCATTCTTATATATATTTTTGGATGTTTTGCCTTTGATTGTTAGTGCTTATAAGTTGAAAGATTATGTGCGTGTTTTATTCACATTCTTTGGTTATTTTGCACTTCAGCTTCTTCAAATGCTCTTTCGCATCTCTTGCTTAGGATTTAGAACCCTTGTCTGTGTAATGACAAATATATGTATTTTTTGCCCTCACATGGACCACCACGAATCCCTCATTAATCCATGAATTTCAAACCCGTCAAGCATTCCTTCTCCACCATCAAGGCTTACCATTCAATACTTAAAGGGAATGTGTGGTAACTGCCATGACGCTGACAATGAGTATATTGACAAAATCAAGAACCTCCACATTTCCATGCCATCATGGGTATTGCACTTGTGGTGGAAGGAAGATCCCTGCTGTCTTAATTTACCTCAAAAACCTGCCTTATAAGGTCAATTCACAAAATGGGTACATTGATTGTGGCACTTGATTTTGGTGAATTTCTTGAATATGGAGTTTGATGGCAAAGGAGTAAGGGGGTTTGAAGTGAGTAAAGGCTAAGGGCCAGAGGACAAGACAGATTTCTGGAGTGAAGAGAGAGAGAGAGAGAGAGAGAGGACAGGATGAAGGTTTTTTTTTTCAATAAAATGTTAATTATTCCTTGCTTCTTAGGCAAGTTTAACATATGTGTCTTGCAGGCTTCTTTTTTTTTTTTTTAACAAATTTGTCCGTAAATAGGTAAAAAAAATAAAAAGTTCAGGGATTTGCAGAACATGTTTAAACATTAGGGACTCAGTAAAACTCACACAAATAATTGAAGAACCAAATATGCATTTTTTTTTCATTTAAGGTCAATTCTCACTTTGTTTTATAACAATGTAACTGGCAATGCTGTGACTTCAAAATTTTATAACTAGGGGTCTTCAATTTCTGACTATTGTTCTTTAGTTTAGATGGTTCAGCAAACGGTAGAATCAAAATATTAAGTATGGACTCAGCAATACCGAAACTAACTTGTCCACTTCTGATAAGCAATTTCCTGTTGCTGTAAAGAAGACAGCATTGAGAGATGTGCAGAATGAAAACAGAATTCCTAATAGGATTGAGAATTCCCCAAAGGATAGAGTGTCCATGGATGCTTTTAAAGTCTCTGGTATTAAGAGATCCTCACCTAAGGAGCCAGTGAGCCCTTCTCTCCACCAATCACTGAGTAGTAATGCTGCAAATGCTCAGCTTGTCTATGTTCGTAGAAAATCTGAAACAGAAACTGGCAAAAACAGCATTTGTGATGTCAGAAGCATTAGTTATGATTGCCTGAATTCAAGACAGCTTGATCATGTGGAGAAGACCACACAAGTAAAACCACGGATAAAAGAGCCAAAGGTTTCTTGTTTTTCAGCATTTGCGCCTATGCCTGTGGCTTCCTTGACAAGTGCGTCTGGAAAATCTTCAATTCCTTTTCCTGTTGGCAACTCTAATATGAGACATGTGCCTGCAGAACCCAATTATCATCATGCTGCTTCAACTCCTTTGGAAAATAATCTGAAGGGAATGAAAAACCTGCACTGGGAAGAGCGATATCATCAGTTACATATTCTACTGAAAAAAATTGACGAATCAGATCAAGAGGATTACTTGGAGAGTATGTACTTGAATTTTCATAGGTGCCACATTGAGATAATCTAATTTACCACTGCAAAATTTTTGTGCACTGATTTATTTTATTGTTTTTGTTTGTCTTAGTGCTTCGTTCGCTTTCCTCAGTTGAGCTTAGCAGACATGCAATTGAGTTGGAGAAAAGATCAATTCAACTTTCACTGGAAGAAGGTAATACAAAATCTCTGAACTCCGTAAAAATTGATTTCAAATGCAATCTTGCATCAGTGAAATGTGGTTATGATGAAAGGGATGGTAGAAATATTATTTTCTTTTCTTTTTCATAAGTATTTATATCCTAAATATATGATTAATTTTTCCCTTATACAAGGCAAATAATTTTTTAATAATTGCTTGATGCTTGAATGCCGTGAAGTGCTAGTGTTTTCTTCTTTGCATATGCTCATTCCTTGTTGATCGAAGCCATTTTTGTGCGAGATGATACCTTGCTGGTCTTGCTGCTCACCATTGTGCTAGTCAAATTTCATCTTGTCTTGCATGGATATGCTTCTTGTACAAGTATATAATATGGCCATGTCTAGGTACATCATTCTCATTATCATTGCATGGAGTTGTAGGGTTAGGAATTTGCATTTTCCTCAAACACGTTCAGGAGCCTTGGTTTGCCTAAGAGTATTTTTGTCCCCAGTTGAAATTTATGGAAAGCATTAAGGTTTAAAACTTTATATTAGAATTGATATGCATTTGCAATGGAAACCAAATTGTGCCCAATATGAAACGTTTTAGCCATTAATGTAGTATATTCATGACAATTTGGCAGCTTTAATTGTTAAGATGAAATGATGAGATTGTTTATTCTGTGTTGGCATATTGCCTAGGAAGACTTTAGTTTCGACATTATGTTTTTGTCCTTATTTTTAGACCAAAGGCAGTCTTGGTTTCCATTTAGTGCATCATTCATTTACTATTTTGGTGGAAGAACCAGGTTAGGGTAGAGGGAGAAGCTATTTGATGTTTGAATGGCACTCTGGCTAATTTCAGAGTCTAATTGCGAGCTCTTGTGCTGATATTGTGGTTGCAGTAGGTATTGTTGCTAGTGCGGTGGTAATATAACTGTCTGGGCAGAGAATATGCCTTAATCAATTAGAATGTAATTTCTTCTATAAATAACCTTGTAACAGCTCAAGTTGGAATATCAGCAAATAAAACTATGATATAATCATCTAATACCTTCCTCCTCTACTGATAGGGTTTCAAATTCTTGTGAAATGTGACGTATAACTTGATATTGGCCTACGGGCATGTATTGGTGTTTGTGAGCTTGTCATCATACACAAGAGACACGGGCTTTCAAGAAATTGATGTGCCATAGTTATTCTTGCCACGTGGTTGCTGGATTTGTTATTACCTTATGCATTAATTGATTCAAACCTCTGTGTATTAGTCAACTTAAACTTCTAGACTTCATTTGATGGCTGCAAATACATTGGAGAATTTCTACAAGATGATTAAAATGGCTCAGGTGGGGATTTATGGTTCGTTTTGGTTTTGCATGTCTTCTTCACAATATGTAAATATTTGGTGGCCGTAACTTTTGACAGTAGGTAAAGAAGTTATAATTGGTAATTACAGGTGGTTGGCACAGGTTAGAACTTAGTAGTCTAGTTTGTGACCTTGTCTGATTTTTTTGGTTGGTGTATGCGAGGCCAGTCTAGATTGTGTTATCAATGCATTGATTTCAGGAGGTCAATGTGACCAGAGGATGGCCAAACAATTGGATTATTGTTGTGCACTCGTCAGGTGTTCTTACTTTGGGGAAAAAGACAGATATTAATCTTGTATAATGGGCAGTGATATCTCTATCTTTAATGGTAGTTGGTTCAATTCTCTGCATTTTTTTTTCAAAACAAAAGAAAAATTAGCAAACTTAGGCTCCATCTATTTCACAGAAAATATTTTGTTCAGAAAAATATAATATTTTTCGATATTTGACTGAAACATTAGAAAACAGTGGAAAATATTTTCCAATATTTGGTTGAAAATAATTTTTTTCCTAAATAATACTAGTAAAGTTACTTTTATACATATAATTGGTAGCATTTATATAGTTATACGTAGAAAATAACATATATCTGTCACCGATTATATGAAATAACACAGTAAAATGATTTATATAGTTAAAACAAATGTAAATCATATATATCCTCATCTGTTTATGCATAAAAAAAGAATAACAGGATGAACTATTAATTATCTTTAAAGAATATATATATTACTTAAACAAATCACTATCACCTCACATGGTTGACATCAATTCCCTATAATATTAAAAAAAGTGATTACAATAATATTTAAAACGAAAAAAACAAAAAAAGTGAAGTTAGTGGTTCTCATGGCAAAACTAATTTCACCGCAGGCTTAAAAAAAATTGGTTACTTTATGTTTACGAGTAACAGTAATAGGCAAAATAAGAAAGGAACTAAGGGTTTGTAATAGGCAAAACGATAAGTTTTTAAGCATTGGAAAATAACTTCCTATTCTTACACAACTTATTTTTCTTTGATTCATTTTCTCTTGGTAACCCAAATACTGAAAAATAAGAGAAAATATTGTTTGGAAAAATGTTCTCCACAAAGAAACGGAGCTTTAATATTCTTTGTAACTTTGCTGCCTCATGTTAAATATTTTGTGATGATTTTATGCTAAGAGATATGATGGCCCAATTGTTTGATCCACCTTTACAGCGAAAGATATGCAACGAGTTGGGGTTCTAAATATACTGGGAAAGTGCATGAAGAACGTTAAAGCATGCACAAGTTGTGAGGCAGAGGCAGAGAAACAATAGGGATTGGAGTGTCCTGTATTTTAACTCTTTTGGCTGACAAGGGAAGTAAACCTATATCTGTCTCTCTTTAATAGCAGCGAAAGTTGTTGACTGTTGACGTGTAGCTGTATGTAATTTGATGTATTGATACAGATGATTAGTTTTTGTTCAATATTGCTTTTTAGCCAGTTTTGTTAATGTAAATTATGTAATCTTACAAATCTATGTCGTGATCTTATAAGCCTATTAATTGGCTATTGGTAGAATAGTTTTTAAGAA
This sequence comes from Triadica sebifera, assembly GCA_023653625.1. NCBI lineage: Eukaryota > Viridiplantae > Streptophyta > Magnoliopsida > Malpighiales > Euphorbiaceae > Triadica > Triadica sebifera. The sequence continues at coordinate 457,383 of CM042897.1, forward strand.
GGTAATAGCTATAGCTAGTCTTAATTCACTGCATTCTTTGCATTATTGCTTCTTAAATTTCAAGCTTTCCATCCTATAAATCTATGGGTTTGTTTATCCAATAATAATAATAATAATAATAATAACCACAATAATATCACAAAGAATAAGATGGAATATAATAACAATGAATAGTAGAATGAAAATAATTGAAAGTGAGTTGTGACAATAAGTGAGTTGTGACAATAAATTAATTTTAATTTTAATTTATATTACGTACTATTCTTTATTTTTATTTTTATTTTTAGTTTTTGATGGATGCATGTGCCCATGAATTGAAAGTGAGTTGTGACAATAAGTGACAATTACTTAAATAAATAAATATTAAAAATATAATAACAATGAATAGTAGAATGAAAATAATTGAAAATAAATGCTAGAAATATAAGTGAATTTACTTAAAACTAAAATAGATTACAAGTAAAAACTAAATACTAGTAAAAAAAATTCCCCTATCAACAAATGTTGCCCTATTTTATAATGACATGGACAACGCATATAACCAATTAAAATCTTAAACAACTTCTTTAACCAATCAAAATAATTATCTAACACAATATTTAAATGAGCAATACTATTTACTAAAATATCGTTGTGTTTACATGAATGAGTGATGTATTTATTTTTATATTCCAGCAGATCCAATGTGAAATGAATTCTGAAAATGGCTGGAATCCATGTCCCTCATTAGGCCGGTGTTAACAAATAATAAATAATTAAAAAAATTTATGGGTTGATTTTGATTGCACTCTTGTAATGTTAAAGGTTAAAAATATTTAACATATGCATATTTTGTCTCTTGGACAAAAATGTATGTGTATACATGTGCTTCATATGGTATGCCTCTCAAATTTAAATTTATTACACATGCAAAGTGCAGCTGATTTACAACTAAAATTCGGCCCATTTGATGAAATTACAATCCAAATTATCTTTAAGACACTGAATTTCTTTCACGTGTCCTTCATTACATTAGATAAACTGATTCACTCCCCACATTTGGTAGCAGCAGTAGGCAGTAGTAGTAGTGGCGAACACCAACAGTCATCTTGTTTCATGATTGGATATCCTTAAGCCTTCAAGCAACACTTCTTACAATTCAGTCCCTGCGTTCCTCGGCCAGCATGATGACGCATTAAGTGTATTGAAGTAAATTCGACTGCACGGATAAGCAAGCACTGTAACAAGGGAGGGTTCAAAAAACTGTTTATCTGATCTCTGGATTTCTTTAACTGCCTGAACTGTATACTACATAACCAAATCTCTCCTCCCTCCTTACACCTTTTTTTCCCCTTTTTTTAGCGTCCTTGCCATTCTCAAAGATGACAAATAATCCACACCCACATTTCAATTTCCCTTCTTCTTATTCTTCTTCTTCATTCCACCACCATCAAAATCTGCCCAGAAAACGCACCAATTTGATCAAGATTGATCCCAATTTGGTTTCTTCTTCTTCTTCTTGTTATAGCAAAAAAGCAGACCCATCAGCTCCAAAAATAACAATGCCTTGCATTGAATGTGGTAAGAAGTTTCGGTCATGGAAAGCCCTGCATGGGCACATGAGATGTGATCCTGAACGCCAATGGCGTGACATTAATCCACCAACTATCTACTGCAGATCCATTTCCCCAATTCAAGAGCAACAACAAGAAGAAGAAGCTGTAATGTCTGACGAGGATCATGAGGTTGTTGCTTCTTTGTTATTGTTATCTAAAACTGATGATCATGTTGCACCAAGTTTCCAAGAAGATGTGAATTATAATTCACCTTCCAGTTGCAAAAAAGTGTTTGGTTCCCACCTGCAAGCATTAGGGGGCCACAGGGCAACTCATAAGAATGTGAAGGGCTGCTTTGCAATTGCTACAAATACTAGTAACGGTGAGGAAACTGAGGATGATGATAGAGGAGATGTGAAGGGGAAAAATAAAAAGAATATGATAATGGTTTCAGGGCACAAATGTAGTGTTTGTTTAAGGGTATTTTCTAGTGGGCAAGCATTGGGCGGGCATAAGAGGCGCCACCGGGAGAAGGGGGAAGATTTTTCTTCTTCCTTAGTTCCTTGAATATTAATATTCATCGTCAAGGCCTTCATTTTCATACTACGGACAATTGTGGACTGGACCTCAACTTGCCTGCAGCACTTGAACATGAAGGATTTACTCTGGATTTTGAGATTGAGCCTTCGAATTTTGAAATTCCTGTCACTTTTACTTGTATTATTATTATTATTATATAACAAGTTATTGTGGTAACTAATAAAAGCTCCAAAACTGGGGAGCTTTTATATTTAATTATGTGCTACTTACTATTGATTGCTAATAAATTATTATTATTATTATTATTATTATTATTATTATTATTATTATTATTTAATCAAGGGGAGGGGGATCTTTAACCACTTCAGGTGGGGTGAAAAATTATAATCTTATTGATTATATAGAGTTAGTGAATATGTATGAGTCACTTTATAACTCAACCCACCCCAAAAATATATTTTGTTCAATTAATTTTTATATAAGATATTATATTATTTTAGACGTTGGTCGTCTATTTACACGATTTTTTTTGTTAATATATTATGGTATTTATACATTTAATTAATCTTTCAAATATATTGAACTATATTTATTTTTATAACTTATCTGAGCAAGTCTTTCCTCACTTATCTGCAGCATACTTCCCAAGGAGATGCAGTAATAATTGCCATGAACTTTTATGCTTCCTTGATCACTAGCCCTCACCAAAATCCAAATTCAGTCCACAAAATATAAGAAACAGCTGGGACCTTCAGAATTCTTGATCCTTCAATAGTTGCCCCCACACACCCATTTCGGTTGCTGTTTATATTGTCTCTCTCCTGCTCTGAGCGAGTGACTTGCTCAGATTGACGGACTCTAGCTTGAAGAACTGCTCCATCAGGCAGATTGCAAATACAATATTGAACATCATCAATAAAATCATTCTTAGAATACCTGACCAGGCTTTGCTTTTATTAATACAAGTCATTTCTCTAAGTCTCTAACCAAATTCATATACAAACAATACTCGAAGCATGCAGCATCGTTTAAACTTACTATTATTTGATTGCATCACATGGAACCAGAATGAAAAGAAAAAAAAAAAAGAATTACCAAGGGACTGCGTGCTGACTTGGGAAAGGAAGAGCGTAAGAGTAAGACTAATAGATAGAAGCAGGCGGAGGCAACAGAGGAGCGTGAAATTGAATGGAAGCGAAGCCGTTTGTGAGAAACAGATACTGGGTCTTGACTCCTGAGGCATGGGAAAAGCATTCCCAATGAGAAAGGCCTAATTGTTTCCTCTCCATTAAAATTAAAATTCAATTTATGCCCTTTTCAGGGTTTTATGATTTTCATAAGCTACAATGGTAGTAATTGAGTTCTTTGGTATGATCCCAACAGGTAAATGGCATTCGGAATACCAATTAGCACCTGAAGGCATACATCAGGCACAGATGGCTGGAGAACTATTCCTTAAGGCATAAACTATTCCTTTTTTCTTTTTCTTTTTCTTGATTTCTTATAGAATACGCGGGAAACCTTGTGTCTTTTCACATTTTGGTCGTGCTAATTTGGTTTTACATTATTCTAAGTTAAGCTCTTTTATTTTTATGAACAACTTTGACACCAGCCTAAGTGCTCTTTTGAGGTTTCTGGAACTGAAGATGTTAAGGACATTACTAGTTTTTGTCCTAGACATAACTTATTTATTAGGGGTGGAACAGAAACCATCTACGAGGATAGGTTAATTTGTTTTGTGGGCAACAATGACTAAGCCACCCTTTTATCAACTTATATTCTATGGTCTCTCAGTCTTAATCTTCTCATACTAGTCCTTCAACACTCTGCTAATAGAACTGCCAATGTAGAAACAACTTTAATTCTTCAGTTATTAAATGATATTAGCAATGGCATTGAGTCAGGTAGGACTCAGGTTTCACAATTGTTATGGAATAGACCTTTTCCTTCCTAATTTACATGGTACCAGAGCCTCATGTAAGGAGAACATTCATAAATTTTCATTCATAATACATGCATGCATATATATAGCATAAAATTCTAAAATAGGAAAAGAATAAAATACTCATAATTATGCAAATTCAATAATTCCTATAATTATATTATTCAACTAAATATAGGAATATTTAACATTCCCTCTCATGTTGTAGCATGATGCTAATCATCCCCACCTTGTTGCAAATATAACAACTCAAGCTCCATCCAAAGCTTTCATTAATGTGTTTCGCAATTGATTTCCATTTCTATCATATCCTGTAGAGATGAACATATGTAGAATCTTTTCATGAACAAATGACAATCAATCTTGAATGTGCTAGTTCATCCGTGAAATGCAAGATTTCTGACAATTAATCTCAATATGTTCTATGTACACTACTTCCTAGACCACTTAAATTTGAATTGTTATGTACTAGTACTAGTGAGCATAATTCATGCAACATTACAGTTCAAATCAGTTGTTAAGGCTTAGGAACTAAAATTGGTTTTTTGTTAATTTTGGCAGTGGTTGATCGACACGGGGACAAAAAAGTGTAAACCATTTTAAATTTCAGATAAAATTTAATGTGAGTTGAAAAATGGAGGGACTAAATTGTATATTATTTCTAACAAGATGCATTTCATAATATTATCAACCCTAAGTTCCTGGATCCAGAATATTAGAGCAGCACAGAATGCTTTGTGTTATGTGGGAGAAAAGTTTAGTTACTGCAAGTTGAATATTTTTGCTGTAGGGGATTGGTAAGACCAGAAACAGGCATGGCTCATGTGGATGCTATAAAAACAAAAGACTATTTGCATTGATAATTTTTAGGTCACTCTCATGTGAAAATTGAGTTGCGTTTGCTGTATTACTATGACAAATAATGTGGTAGAGATAGTGCAAGGATTTTATCTTAATTTGTGGATTGTTCTGCAGACGTACAATATTAATCATCAGCCATGGTGATCCGTTGCAAATCTTGCAGACTATATTCAATGCAGCTAAGCAACAAACAGGGTCTGCTGGTAATAACTTGGCATATAGAATTCAAGCAAATAAAGTCCCTTCAATCTTGTCTCAACACTGGAACCTTGCCTTGCTCACAGGAGAGCTTCAACTAATTATATAATCAAAGCTTTGCTGAGTTTACCTTGAGACTTTGGCATACATATTGCTTACTCCAATTGATCTTTGTACCTGCCAAATTGATTTATGGCTCTGGGATTTCATTAATCACGTTCAATGCGTTTCCTATAATAAATTTTTGAGTGGTCAAGCTGGAGATCATCATCTTATTATCTACCCTTCAGTCCAATTCTTAGCTATTATTTTGTGTGTGCCCATTTCTTTACGAACCTATAGAAGTTGTTTGATGAGTGAAGCTTGTAGCTTGTAGCAGATATTTATTTAGCAGTGTTATGATATGTTGTTAGTTAGCTGAGGAAATTAGATAGCTGATGTGTCATTTTTCTATTGGTAGGAGTAGTAGTATATATGTTGTTGGACAGTTATTCTTTTTTCAGTAATGAAGAATATTTTTCACTGTACTAAGTTTTTCTCTGAAATGAGCTTAAGCTCAACCTTGAACATGGTATCAGAGAGGATACTGATCCGTTCTGCTTGATATTTTCTTCTACTATTTTGATTCTTCCTTCAGTAGTTTCGTCATATAGTTTGCATTCATTTGAATTCCTTTCTTGTGTTTTTTTCCCCTTACTGTTCTGAGCTTTGCGCTTTTGAATTGTCGATGGCGAATGCAGCAAATGTCAAGGAACGTACCACGGGAGATCCTTTTGTTTTATAAGGATCGGATCATCCAGGCATGGTTTTGGTCACAAACACATTGACTAGTAAAAATTTTCTCTCATGGAAACATGCGATGAGAATTGCACTAGGAGCAAAACAGAGATTATGTTTTGTTGATGGAACTATACAAAAACTGATCCTGACTCAGAAGAATATGAGTTAATGAGTCGTGTTGATTGTATGGTACAGTCTTGGGTGTTGAATTCAATTTCAAAGGAGATTGTGGAGTTATTTTTGTATATTAACTCAGCTTGGAAGCTGGTGGTAAAGTTAAAATAGAGAATTGGAGAGTGTAATAGTTCACTCTTGTATCAACTATAGAGGGAAATTGGTTCCATTAATCAAGGCTATATGTCAGTTGTGGAGTATTTCAGGAAACTAAAACTTTTGTGGGATGAATTGAACTATCTAATGCCAATACTACAGTGTACATGTGGAACTTTCAAAGTTTTAGAGGAAAGAAATGTGTTTAATCAACTAATGCAATTCCTAATGCGTTTAAATGATATGTATAATCATGTGAGAAACCAAATACTAGTTATGGAACCTCTTCCTAGCATTAATCGTGCTTACCCATGATAGTGAGGGTAAAAAAGCATAGAGAGGTGAATGCGAGTTATGAGAATGTTGAAACAAATGCCATGATGGTAAAAGAGTTATAGTACAAAAGGTGGTTTTACTTCTGCAAGAAACAATAATGCCAAAAAGAAAGGTGAAAGGTATAGTATTCATTGTAATAAAGAGGGGGCATACAAGAGATACATGTTTTCAGCTCCATGGAGTTCCTGGTTGGTCTAAAGAGCTGAGGGACCAGAAAGGAAATAGTAAGCCAATGGTCAAAAGGCAACAAGCAAATTTAGCAGAATACGGCATGGAGACTCCAATGGATTACAATTCTGATTTGAATATGGTGAGACAAGATGTAGTGAATCCAACTATTGCAACACTGATACAACAAGAAATTACTAGAGCTTTGAGAGGGAAGATATCGTTTGACATAGCTCAAGTCAACTTTGCACAAGCTTCCAATTTTGCTGGTAAGGGTCTGGACTTCGCCTTTCATGCTGACTGTTTAATAGATATTGGCACTTGGATAATTGATACAGGTGCCTCAACTCATATGTGTAATACCTTAACCCTTTTAAACAATCTGAAACCTAACCCTTTTACACAATCTGAAACCTAACTTAAAACCAATGTTCGTTTACCTACCTGATGGATCTGTTAAAATGGTGGACAGAGTAGGTGATATAGTATTATCAGAAAAAAGTTGTTCTTACTGATGTACTGTATATGCCAACTTTTAAATACAATTTACTGTCAGTTAGCAAACTGACAAGTAGTCTACCAGTAAATTTCCATTTTTACTCATCACATTGCATTTTGCAAGACCTGAAGACTGATCAAGTCTTGGCAGTGGGAAAAGTAGTTGGCACCATGTATATCTTGGACAAATCTTCCTTTTCTACTGATCGCATTCAATTCCATCTATCCCCCAAGTCCTGTTTTGTCATCTATCCAATGTAATAAAGTGAGTTGTACTTCAAAAATTTTAAGTAATAAAACTTCAGCTACTTTTTCTGTTTGGCACAACCGTTTGGGCCATGCATCTGTTACTGCTATCAGCCATATTACAGATATGTATCTCATTCTAAAAGAAATACCAAAAGTGTATGATACTTGTCATCTTACAAAACAGTATAGGTTGCCATTTGCTCTTAACAAAATAAATACCACTCAGATCCTAGAACTTTTGCACATAGACCTATGGAAACCCTATAAACACCCCACTCACACAAATGACCTCTATTTCATGACTATAGTTGTTGATGGCACATGGGTTTACCTTATCAACCATAAAACACAAGTACCTCATATGCTTCACAGACATCTCACTATGGTTAAAACCCAATTTTTCTTTTCAGTTAAAGCTGTCAGAACAGATATTGGTACTGAGTTTACTAGTACACAATGCCAACAGTTATTTCACACTTTAGGGATTATACACCAAAGAACAACCTCTTTGTTGAATGCATTGTTTAGGACTGCTGAAGTGGCATTTTAGCTGTCATTTCCAGCTTTTATTAGTTGATTAGTTTCCTCTTTAAATGATTTTATTTGTTCCATATTTTTAGGAACAAGTTGATTTATTTCTGTTTTTATTTACCTTGATACTAGGACCATTATTTCAGTAATTTGTTTGTTTTTATCTATATATATTTGCTGTAAGTTTTGAATTAATTAATGAGACAGAATTTCAAAAGTTAACAATTGGTATCAGAGCCCTTTTTCTTAAGGGACCTTTTGTTTTATCTTCTCTGAATCCATGGAAGCTGAAGCAAGCTTTTCTGCCATTACTCCATCAGCGTTTGATGGAACCAATTATCAAATGTGGGCAGTTAGAATGAAGACTTACTTGGAAGCCCTGGATCTCTGGGAAGCAGTGGAAGAGGATTATGATGTTCCTGCACTTCCTGCAAATCCCACAGTGGCTCAAATGAAGTCCTATAAAGAGAAGAAGACAAGAAAGTCAAAAGCCAAGGCAGCTTTGTTTGCAGCTGTTTCTGCTACTATTTTTACAAGAGTTATGTCTCTAAAAGCGATTAAAGAAATATGGGACTACCTCAAATCAGAATATGCAGGAGATGAAAGACTCAAAGGTATGCAGATTCTGAATCTGATTAGGGAGTTTGAATTGCAGAAGATGAAGGAATCTGAGACTATTAAAGCCTATACAGAGAAGCTACTTGAGATAGCCAACAAAGTCAGATTACTTGGAGCTGAGTTTTCTGACTCAAGGATTGTCGAAAAAATTATTGTTACAGTTCCTGAAAGATATGAGGCTACAATCACAGCCTTAGAGAACACAAAAAATTTGTCAAAGCTCTCTTTGGCAGAACTTTTAAATTCTCTACAAGCTCAGGAGCAAAGAAGATTGATGAGGGAAGATACAAAAGTTGAAGGAGTTTTATTTGTCAAGCATCAAGGTACTGCAAAGAATAAATGGAAGAACAAGAAGAAAGAAGGAGAAGGCAGTGGCACAAATGCAGAACCAGCAGATGCAAAAGGAAAAAAAGAGGCTCAGCAAAGGACTTACCCTTCATGCTAGCATTGTGGGAAGAAAGGGCACCCACCTTTCAAATGTTGGAGAAGGCCAGATGCCAAATGTTTCAAGTGTAATCAAAAAGGACATATGGCTATTATATGCAAATCAAAGAACCAGCAGCATGAAGAAGAAGCCAGGGTTGCTGATCAAGAGGAGGAGGACCATTTATTGGTTGCTTCTTGTTTCTCCACTACTGAATTCAGTGAAAGCTGGTTAGTTGATAGTGGTTGAACCAACCACATGACTTACAATAAGGAACTATTCAGAGATCTGTCAGAGGCAAGCTCATCGAAGGTTCGAGTAGGAGATGACAAATATATTGCTGTAAAAGGAAGAGGTACAGTTGCTGTCACAACTTGCCAAGGTACAAAATTCATTTCAAATGTTCTTTATGTACCTGAGATAGATCAAAATTTATTAAGTGTAAGTCAGTTGTTAGAAAATGGATATAAAGTGGTATTTGAAGGTAGAACTTGTCTGATTCAAAATTCAATTGGTAAGAGTCTATTCAGAATCCAAATGAGTGAAAAAAGTTTTGCTCTAAATCCATTGGAGGAGGAACAAACTATTTTTTCAGTGAAAGAGAATGTGACTGAGCTATGGCACAAAAGACTTGGTCACTATAACTATCAAGGGCTCTTTCAAATGAAGTCAAATGGAGTAATGAATGGACTGCCAGATCTGGAAAGTCAAGCTTCAACATGCAAGGCTTGTCAAATAGGCAAGCAGACAAGGAAACCTTTTCCAAAGGTAGCCTGGAGAGCAACCAAGAAGCTACAACTTGTGCATACTGATTTAGCTGGCCCTTAAAAAACACCTTCATTGAATGACAGTCTTTATTATGCCATTTTTATAGATGATTTCACCAGAATGTGCTGGATATATTTCCTCAAACACAAGTCAGATGTTGCTCAAGCCTTCTGGAAGTTTAAAGCACAAGTGGAAAATGAAAGTGGTTGCAAAATACAGATTTTAAGGTCTGATAATGGGAAAGAGTATACATATGAAGCCTTCAACAAATTCTGTGAGGATGCAGGCATTCATCACCAACTAACAGCTCCATATACTCCACAGCAAAATGGAGTTAGTGAGAGGAGAAACAGATACATCTTGGAAATGACTAGATGTATGTTGCATGAAAAGAATTTGCCTAAAAAATTCTGGGCAGAAGCAGCAAATACAGCAGTGTTCCTACAGAATAGGCTTCCTTCAAGTGCACTAGGGTTCAAGACATCTTTGAAGCTTGGTATGGCTATAAACCCTCTCTGAATTTTCTTAAAATCTTTGGTTGTCTTTGTTTCACTCATGTTCCTCAGATTAAGAGAGACAAATTAGATGAAAGAGCACTACCAGGAATTTTCATTGGGTACAACTCAACCTCCAAAGCTTACAAAATCTTCCAACCTCAAAATGGTAAGATTGTTGTAAGTAGAGATGTACACTTTACCGAAGAAGAGGAATTTGGGATGATCAAAGGCAAAAGATGCAAAAAGGGCAGCACCTCAAGTTAATTGATTTGAATATAACAGATCAGTTTTTTGAAGATGGTGAAACTGATCTAATTGATGATGAGCCTGTTAGGGGAACAAGATCACTAGTAGATGTGTATCAAATGTGCAATGTGGCTATGTGTGAACCTACTAGCTGTGAAGAAGCTATGCAAAGCCAGATATGGAGAGCAGCAATGAAGGAGGAGTTACTCATGATAGAAAAAAATCAGACATGACAGCTTGTTGATAAACCTCAAGGCAGAAAAGTGATTGGAGTTAAATGGGTATTTAGAACTAAACTAAATGCTGATGGAACAATAAACAAGCATAAGGCCAGATTAGTTGTAAAAGTGTATGCACAAATACCTGGAGTTGACTACTCTGACACATTTGCACCAGTGGCTAGGCTGGATATCATCAGACTTCTTCTTGCTATTGCTGCACAGATGGACTGAAAGGTCTTTCAGCTTGATGTAAAATCTGCTTTCCTAAATGGGTACCTACAAGAAGAAATTTATGTTGATCAGCCAGAGGGGTATGTGAAAAAGGGAGAAGAAGATAGAGTTTATCTCCTAAAGAAGGCCATTTATGGTTTGAAACAAGCTCCTAGAGCCTGGTACAGCAGAATTGATGAATATTTAAAGGGTTTAAACTTCTCTAAAAGCCTATCAGAATCAACTTTATATGTTAAGAAAGTTGGAACTGATATTCTGATTGTATTCGTGTATGTTGATGATTTGCTGGTTACTGGGAGTGAAATGAGTCTAGTGCAACAGTTCAAACAAGAAATGATGGAATGTTTTGAAATGACAGATTTAGGACTGATGTCTTATTTTTTGGGAATGGAAGTTAGACAAAGTGAGAGTGAAATTTTCATTTGTCAAAAAAAATATGCGAAAAAAATTCTAAAAAAATTCAGACTTGAAGACTGCAAAGGAATGCACACTCTTATGAATGTGAAAGAGAAGCTAAGCAAGGTTGATGGGACTGAGGAAGCTGATCCAACTCATTTTAGGAGCTTAATAGGTTGCATCATGTACCTAACAACAACTAGACCTGATATTCTAAATTCTGTAAGTATCTTGTCTAGGTTTATGCACTGTCCAAGTGAAAGTCATCTCAAAGCAGCAAAAAGAGTACTGCGATGTGTCAAAGAGACATGCAATTTTGGCATCAAATTCAAGAAGAGTAAGGAGTTCAATCTAACTGGATTCTCATATAGTGATTGGGGAGGCTCAGTTGATGACATGAAAAGTACCTCTGGTTATTGCTTTACTTTTGGTTCAACTGTTTTTTCATAGAGTTCAAAGAAACAGGAGGTGGTAGCTCAGTCCACAGCAGAGGCATAATTCATTGCTGCCACATCTGCTGCAAATCAAGCACTTTGGCTAAGGAAGATTATGATTGATCTTAATCTGGAACAGCAAGGGAGTACAACCATTTATGTTGATAATCAAACAGCTATAGCTATCTCTAAAAACCCTATGTTTCATGGCAAGACAAAACATTTTAACATCAAGCTATTCTTTCTTAGAGATGTGCAAAGAGAATGTGACATTATGCTGGTCCATTGCAACTCAGAAGAACAACTTACAGACATTCTAACCAAGCCCTTACCAACAAACAAATTTGAAGAGTTAAGAGGAAAACTTGGTGTTTGCAGTTCCTAAACAAGGAGGAGTGTTGAATGCATTGTTTAGGACTGCTGAAGTGACATTCTAGCTGTCATTTCCAGCTTTTATTAGTTGATTTAGTTTCCTCTTTAAATGATTTTATTTGTTCCATATTTTTAGGAACAAGTTGATTTATTTCTGTTTTTATTTACCTTGATACTAGGACCATGATTTCAGTAATTTATTTGTTTTTATCTATATATATTTGCTGTAAGTTTTGAATTAATTAATGAGACAGAATTTCAAAAGTTAACACTCTTAAACCCCACAACAAAACGGGGCACAAATACCTCATATGCTTCACAGACATCTCACTATGGTTAAAACCCAATTGGTCTTTCCAGTTAAAGCTGTCATAACAGATATTGGTACTGAGTTTACTAGCACAAAATGCCAACAGTTATTTCACACTTTTAGGGATTATACACCAAAGAACAACCTCTTATATCCCACAACAAAACGGGGTAGTAGAAAGAAAATATAAACATCTACTTGATATAGCAAGGGTCTTAATGTTTCAATCGAATTTGCCTAAAAGGTTTTAGGGTGATGCTATTCTGATAGCAACTTGCCTTATAAATAAATTAGCAACATCCATTCTACACAGGAAAAGTCTTTATGAAGTTCTTTTTAACAAACCAGTAGACTGTACCTCTCTTAGAAGCTTTGGTTGTTTATGCTATGCTGCAAATGTCTCCTTCACACAAAGAGCCTTTAAATCTGTTTTCCTAGGATATTCTACTGGACAGAAAACTTATAGTCTCTAGGATCTTCACTTCAAAACAAAATTGTATTCAATTCTAGAGCTGTTATCTTTTATGAAAATAAATTCCCTTTTCATAATTCTTCTTAAACTCAATTGGATAATGTTCCTCTACCAATTCCTTTTGTCCAGGATATTTCTATCCAAGAAGAAGTCACTACTTCTATTACTGCAGATCCGGATTAGTCTCCTAGTTCTAATCTTTCACCTATGGTTTCCAACCCATTTCCTCCTAGAAAAAGTACCAGACATAGAAATCCACCTAACTGGTTACAAGATTATGTCTGTCATTCTTCTCTCATAGATTTTCCGTAACATTCATCTAACAATACCACATCAGCTACACTTACATCTCCTACATCTTTACATCCAACTTTCTCACCCAGTTATATGGCTTACATGGCTAATGTATCACTTATCTTTGAGCCTGTATCTTACAAACAGGCAGCACAATCTAATGAATGGGTGCAGGTTATGCAGCATGAGCTTTCTGCTTTAGAAGACAATAATATTTGGACAGTCACCAGTCTACCCAGGGAAAGCATGCTAGTGGGAGTAAATGGGTATATAAAATTAAGTACAAGCTGGATGGAACTATAGAGAGATATAAGGCCAGATTGGTGGCCAGGGGATACAACCAAATGGAGGGCTAAGATTTTTTTGATAGCTTCTCACCAGTAGCTAAATTGGTTATTGTCAGGGGTTTTATGCCTATAGCAACTGCTCAAAACTGGGTCATTCATCAATTAGATATCAACAATGCATTTTTGCATGGATATCTTAATGAAAAGGTTTATTTGCTTCTTCTAGAGGGTTATGACAAGGCTCAACCAGGGGAGGTTTGTCATTTGAACAGATCCCTTTATGGGTTAAGGCAAGCCAACAGAGAATGGAATAATGAATTAACTAAACAACTTCTCTCTTTTGGTTTTATTCAGTCTTCCTCAGATAATTGCCTCTTCACTAAAATTACCACAACCAATTTCTTGGCACTTGTTGTTTATATAGATGATGTATTGGTCACAGGGAATGTAGATTCAAAAATTCTAGCTGTTAAATAATTTTTGCATACCAAGTTCACTATCAAAGATCTTGGGTATTTTTTGGGGATTGGAATAGCTAGATCACCTACAAGAACATATCTTAACCAACGAAAATATATAAAGACATTTTGCATGATACTGGCAAGCAAGATTGCAAGGTAGCACCAACACCATTTCCTAAAGGAGTTAAATTCGTTACTGAAGTTGGCTCCCCATTGCAAATTCTAGAACAGTATCGAAGACTAGCTGGTAGATTGCTTTACTTAAACATGACCAAACTAGACATTAGTTATAGTGTCCAGCAACTAAGCCGATATATCACACACCCTCATCAAGGTCACTGAGATGCAGCTATGCATCTGCTTCGTTACTTGAAGAGACATTTGACTCTAGACCTCTTTTATCCAACAGTGAATGATTTGCAACTCATTGCCTATTGTGATGCTGATTGGGCATCATGTGCACAACATGCAAATCATTAACTGGATACTGCATTTTCCTTGGAAATGCCCTAGTTTCATGGAAAACAAAGAAGCAAACAGTTGTCTCTAGATCTTCATGTGAAGCAGAGTATCAAAGCTTAGCCTTAATTGTGTGTTCAATGGCTTACCTACACCTACTTACTCACTGATTGGCAGGTTTCTATTCCCAAACCGATCCCACTATAGTGTGACAATCAACAACTCTTCACATCACAGCAAATCTGATATCCATAGAAGAACCAAGAACGTGTAGATTGATTGTCATATTGTGAGGAACAAGTTCAAAGAAGGTTTTATTCATCCTCAATATATAGCTTCTCTGCACCAATGGCAGATGCTTTTACAAAACCCCTTGTCATTTCTCAGTTTCAGACTTTTATTTCTAAGTTGGGATTGGTTGATCATTACGAATCTCCTACTTGAGGGGGTGATGTAGAAGTTGTCTGATGAGTGAAGCTTGTAGCTTGTAGCAGATATTTATTTAGCAGTGTTATGATATGTAGTTAGTTAGCTTTGGACATTAGATAGCTGATGTGTCATTTTTCTATTGGTAGTAGTAGTATATATGTTGTTAGACGGTTATTCTTTTTTCAGTAATGAAGAATATTTTTCATTCTACTAAGTTTTTCTCTGAAATGAAACCATACACATTAAACTCCATTCTTGTCCTTGGCTTCATCATAACAACCCCAGTCAGTTGACCTTACGACAAGAATTGATGGGAAGAAGAGAAAAGCATGTAATGGAACACGACAGTGCAACGGTGACGTTCGTCCAAAATCCCAAGTAATCTTAATTTTCTTCCAAAATGCCAAGTAATCTTAATTTTGAGCATGACGCGTAGTGCAGCAAGATATACAAGTAACACTATTGAATTGGGAAAAGTTCATCGAACGAAATTTGCTTGCTAAAATCTCCAGAAAGAAAAAATGCAGTAAAAATAGTATGAAAGAGCAGAGGAATTTACTTGGTCAAAGCTCCTCCAGAAAGCAAAGAACAGTAAAAATAGTATGAAAGAGCAGAGGCATTTTGTAAGTCCATGTCTACAAGGTCAGTAAGCCCCACGTCAGAAATGCTAATGTCTATCAAGATGGATGATTTCACTAGCCAAAAAAAGCAATATCTCACTCACTTGTATTGTCTAGAATTCGATGAACAAAAAAGATGCCATCAGGTATGAATGGTATTCAGTAGCCAGGGCAGCATACATCATACAACAATTTGTTCATGAACATATATGAAAGAATGGAGAGAAATATCACAATCATGCAGCAAGATCCGTTGGTTTTCATAGACAAACAAGCCTTATGAAAACTCTATGCAACATTTAAAAGCCTAACCTATTCATCAGAAGAAAATCTGAACCAAAACTTTCTTCCTCCTTCGGAGGCACTAAAATATAGCTTCACTATTGACCAGAAGCCATCCCAGGAGAGAAAAATCATTGCTTAATCAACTCACGTTGACACATGCACCATTTAAATCTGATACCTTCCTCCAATCAAATTGCTAAACTTTTGTTACCCATCTCCGGCCCCTGATCTGATATCCACCATAGCTTTGATCACTGCTGCTTTCTCCTCCACTCTCTCCACTTGTATATCCTGATTTCCGATGGTACTTCTTTCCTTTCCCTACCCCACTGTCGCTAATGCTCCCATTTAAGAAGGGATCATCTATTCCACGAATCACCCTCCGTGTGGGTGAAGAAGTTGCTATGCAACTGTAATCCTTTGTTCTTCTCCTATCCTTGTCCTGTCTCTTGATGTTTTGAGAGATTTTATGCAATTTCTCATTAAATTTTGTAATACCCTTTTCTACAGGCTCCACTGCTTGGTTTACAGTAAACTTCACATCATTCACAATCTGGATAGGAGAAAAAACATAAGATTCAGCACCTAAGAGAGAGACAAATAGCTTGTCTAAAAGAAAATGGAAACTGCACAAAATTTTTTGTCAAGGCATTATTCATTGTAAGCATACATTCCAGATACTGTCAAGTGCATAGGCATCGAATAGCCTTCAGTTTAATTCTTGACTACACTGGTAATATCCTAATCGACAATCAATTCCTCTTGTTTGAATTTCTATCAATATTATTTTAGGTCCTACCTTGTTGACATAGGCAACACTGCTACCACAATTACCTATTCTTCTTTTCCATGCTAATAGTACCTCATATATATATATCAAAGACAATATCAACATTGACAAAAGTAACTAAGCCATAAACATCGCTGTCCTGCTATTATTGCCATCACTATTGTCTACTGGCACAAAGAACTTTCAAATACTAGGGAATAAATAATTAACAAATTCATTTGTTTTCCCCCTCACAAAACTTCTGCATAACAATCAGAATAACCTATTCATCATGGCATAATGATTGATTACTAGAACACAAATTCAGAAACATTAATCAATAAGTTTTGACGTAAAATGATTTGCTTGGCAAATCAAGAGACATCAATCCCTAGGACCGTCGATGTTCCAAAATAATATATACAATCACAAGCACTTATGACATAATTCTTCACATGAAATATCCCGTTTACAGCGTCAATTGGAATAATAAAAACAATTCAATTGCATGTCTTTTACTTGTCAATAATATAGATAAAAGTAAGGATAGGGGGGGGGGGATCATTCGAACAAACAAAAATACACTTAGTCATATTAAATATTTACAATATAAAACCATACAATTTTATTCCTCATCAATTAATCTGAGCCCTTTTAACAATTTTAATCAAATTCAATTTTTAGTTTAATTCAGTAGGTATTAATATTGTATTATTTCTATAATTAAACTTATTTTATATAAATATTTTTAATCTATAAAAAATTAAACATTTTTAGTATTGTAGGAATCCTATAGAATTGAGTGCCAAGGACCAAATTCATCAATCATAATAATAACTCTTCCTCTATGAAGCTGAAAAAATTTGACAATTTAGTCTTTTCTTCTTTGGTTGAAGTAGGTTCAAGAAGTCTAACGTTCTGAGAAATGGGCAAAATAAGCATGCTTTCTTAACCAAAAGTACATTGTCATATGGGAGTCAGTTCCTTTTCACCCCTCAACTTCCTCAATTCTTAGGTAGTAACTTACTAGTGAAAAGGGGTGGAGACAACTTCCAAACTGGAACCAAGATTGAGTTACCTAAAATACTATTATATTAAATCCCAAAATGAACTTTTTATGGATGATAAGGTACTACTGTATTTTAAAGTGGAAAGGGAACCAAAAAAGGGCATTGGTGAAATAAACAAAGACGTTAGATAATCATCTTTTCCACTCAAGTAACAGCTATAAGCGTGCAATAAAGTTATATGCAATGGTGAAATCTCATTTTTCATAGCTTAACCAAAACGACTTCAATTAACTAAAATAACAAACCCATGCCACCCACCCCCAAGATAACAAAGTAACGTCTCCCAAATTTCAAGTACCAGTTAAATGGAAGAAAACTTACATATCCACTGCCACCAACAACAACATCCCGGACACTTTCTTTAATGGTCATTCCACTCTTAACATCAATATCAGGCTGAGGGAGGTGTAACTTTGTCGGTCTTTCACTATCTCTAACCTCATCTGGATCCAACGGGCAATCAACAGATGCATAATCTCCAAGAACTGAAACACTACCCGGAATGTGGTCACCCATCAGCTCATAAGGCTTTGCAGGGAACACATAGAGGTGAACGACAGAAGCAATGCCCATCTGTGCTGGATGAATAAATAGACGTGTTACACTTTGTTAATCTGAATGAGAACTTTCAGAAGTTAGGAATTCTATTTCAGAAATCCTGATGATGGAAAGTTATTGCACTCCTGGGTTACTTCAACCACACATAGGTGAACCGGACAAAGTAATTTTAACAGTAAATAACATATCCATCCTGCAGTAGAAGAAACAAGATGACCTTTCATAAATAACAAACGCTGTTTCCTTATTTACACTATCTTCCAGAAGCTCATTATAGTAGCGAACATTCTGCAATGTCACCTAGAATATAACTAGCAATGTCTTTTCAATTTTAAGATAATTGCAACTTCTTTGTACTTGATAAATAAATGCTGCTATAACAAAGAGTCCAGCTCCTATTTAAAATCTCTCACAACCTGCAATCAACTTGTGGTAAAACAATGACTCAACCACGATACAATCTAGAGTTGACATTAGAAACAAGTGGATCAAATTTGAATTATTGAGGAATTTGGTTTTTCCCCGGGAATCAAACTTCTATGTCATCATAATGGCAGACACGTTAACAGTAGCAACAGCCAGTCCATCAACCAGCAAAAGAAATAATAATCATAACTATGAGATGACATCCATTGCATAATCCATGTAGATTATTATGACTCAGTTGATACAATGAAATTTCCAGGGACTAGCCCCTTATTTCAGACAGGAAATAGCTCATTTTTAATACCATACCCAGAAATTTAGTAAAAAAAAACCAGACTCAGAAATGAAATGTCAGTTATCTGTAATGCAGGAAAATAAGTCTTAAAAAGCCATTTCAGTCATGAAATAAATAAAAAAATTGTCTTGTTACAGTAAAATACAGAAGAGAAATATTTGGCTGTGATAGACCTATACCTCTATACAAATGATGAAATCCTGGACACTTGACTTAAATTGCAGGCTTTGAGCTATAGGACTTTTGAATAATCCAAGGGAGTAAAGGAGAGCAATTGCCACTCCTTGCCACCAAGTCAAAAACACAATTGATTTAAAATTGAGGAACTTGTATAATGGTTTTATGTGCGCCAGTTCATCCTTTGTAGCAGTGTGAAATTGAACTAAACAGTACAAAGCCCATGACTGGCTGAAATTTAGAACTACAGCCATGTAGGGGAACCTACAAAAGTAAAAATGCCAGGTCAATCACAAACTTTACAAGGACTAAGATAATGAGAGCTTCCACAAGAAATAACCTTCAAAAGAACTTATTCACTTACGAAGATTTTGTAGGTGACAAGTGTGAAGCATCACTTATGAGAAACGTTAATACAAATTTGGCAACATTAACTGAAACAACATTGCACCAATTCATAATAAAAGCTTAAAAAGTTAATTATTTGGTCCAATGAAAAAAAATATCAATGAGATTTGAGATGATAATTGTTGAGATATTCTTAGATATTATATGCATGACTCTATGCATGATTCTAGGCTATAAATTTGTGAATATATTGGTTGTAAATATATGATTTTCTTTCCTTCTTTGTATTTGATTTTACTTCCTATTTTGTACCTACATCTAGTATATATACTCATTAGCTTGAGGGAATAATCAAGCTGAAGATTTCAGAATTCATTCTTCTCTTTCCCTTTTTCTTTCACTAAATTTCTCATGGTATCAAAGCCCTAGGATTTCTGCCACCTATTTTCTTTCTTCCTCCCGTTTATGTTCACAAGACCCATTCCTGTCTAAACTTCTTCCTGTCTAAACTTCTTCTTGTCTCACAAACACTAACCAGCACTCCGGTGAAACTTCATCGCTAGACACCTGCGCATGTGAGTATACGAGTCGTCCCTCTTTTTCGTCGGATTCCCACACACCAATGTATGAGCCCATCTTTGACCGCCATCTTGGACGCTCTTTAACAAATAGGGTTACCCGGTCATTCCACTCCTGGTGGTCACATTCGTTTCCTGTTCTGGCTTCATCGAATTTTCTGAGTTTTCATCAGTACCCGGTCAATGTTTTGGAATTTCAATATATGTTGAGAAATAACGAAAAATAGCAAGAAAATATAAGAAAACAACAAAAACACAAGATTTAACGAGGTTCGGCAATGTGCCAATGTTCTCGAAAGCAGAGCGACTAGATTTTTTTATTGATAGTACCAACTGAGGTTACAATACACATGTATATATATATAACATGTACGGTAGAATTGTATAAAATTACCTTTGTACCGTACCACGGGGGCGTTGTCCCCGCACCCCCAACCCACTTAATCCGTAACCCTTAAAATAACCGAAAAACTCCCCCACAAGAACAAATTTTGTCGCTTCGCTCCACTACACTCCAGCATCTGTTCACTTACTGTGTATATGAGTCATACACAATAGTCTCTATTTAACAAATTTGTGTTCTGGAATTTCAAGCAACATGGCTAATATTTCAGGTTCTTTAAAACCTTTTATCTCTTATATTTCCAGTTCTCCAGCCTTAGGGCATTTTGGTAAAAAAGTCTCTCCAACAATTTTAAAGCCCACAAAATCCACACTTTTCTCATTTGCAATGAATCAGACCCATCAATTTCAATAATAATTTGGTTCAACGAAAAAAGATATCATTGAAGTTTGAGATGATTTTGAAATAAGCACTAGTGGTTCTGATAGCACATACATACAAGTACTTCTTAGAGAATATCAGCAAAATGAGTAAAAAACATAAAAAAAAAAGACCCAATTTGCAACAACTATTCTTGGAAGCATGCAACAAATGCAATATCTGTATCATTCTTCCAGAACAATCATATAATGATTCAAAGGTCAAGTACAGATATAGCTCTCTTATGCATGTCCATGTAAAGGAATAAAAACATATTCTTTCAAGAAGCAAAAGAAAATTGAAAAGATGCTCGGCCATTCCTATGGAGAAAGGCATGTGGAATTCTTTTCCACAATGATTCACCTATGAATGATCTAGATGGAACTTAGGACATTATCAAGTGTTTGTTCTTAATCTTTACAAGGGCTTAACTCCTAAGTAATTTCCAGCTCTTCAAGAACAGAAGTTCAGATGTCCTTAAGAGTTATCATTTTTATTTTGAATTCTTATTTCAGTCCTTACTGACTTAGGAAGACATTATCCTTGTAGCTTTCTTGAGAAATCAAATCCTTATAATTCTTCATAAGAAATTTTCAGTAAATTAACAAAAGCAGTCATGCTAATTAAAATAGTGTTATGAAATTAAACCTGAGCTACTTAAAATCCTTTATCATTTTCTCTCACTTTATCTTAACATTTATCCTGTTTACTTTTGATTCCAAAACCCACCTGCAAACCTGTTTCCTTACTTCAAATTCCAAACTACAAACCCAACAAGTTGTCCTATGTCAATGATGCACAGAACTCAACCATCCAAATCTTTCTTCTCTTAATTTTCCCTCAGCTAGAAATGCATAGAATCCTTATTCCAACGCATTCTTGCATTTTTTGCATTTCAATAAATCCATTTTAGCAATTAATTTCTGCTAGGATAATCTTTTATATATGTGTTTCATCATCCTATAGATGTATACAATCCTTATTCCAATCTACTCTTGCATTTTTGCTAGGATAATCCTGTATGTGTCTTGCTACTTCTCCACCAAACAACTGCTGTCATTTGTCATACCTGGCCTAATCTTAGTCTTGTAAACAAAGGTAATGGTGATGTGTCATTTAAGCCATTAATAAAGGATTAATTAGATGTCAGGAGGAATGGCATAAATAACATTGTCAGGTTGTTTATGGGGATATCTTGCAATCAAGAAAAGCAAGGGCAGCAGAGATGAGGAATTCAGGCACTGCTGCAGGCTACTGAGGTGTGAAGACAAGATTGAGGGATAGAAAGGAGGAGCTTAGTGAGATACAGAAAGGTTAGGATTAAAATAGGAGAAAATCAAAATTTTCAAATTTAATCTTTTGCTATTCTTTTTCCTTTTTTTATTTAGTTATCGTTAAACTAAATAATTTTTTACAAGCTCATAATTCCTTTAACAAAAAATATAGACTAATGGATATAACCAAGAGGCACTGAATTAACATAAAAAAAGCTTGTCCCTGAAATATCAAACTGCAAGGTACTTTTTTGATTTACCCACTTCTGTCTTAGTGTTTTAACATTTAACAGGCCTAAGAGAGACCTACTCTTGTGAAATTGTTTCTGCACCCAAACCCATCCACAAGTTTACAAGAAAATTTGCCTATTTTCTCCGACATCAAATAGCTGATGAGATCTGTTGCTTTTTGGTGAAGTCTTAGCTTTATGAATTAGCCTCTTTAGCCACATTCATCCACTAAAATGTTGAAATCTTGCCAATTTGCCACCATGTTTAGGCATAGCATGGCACCCCACCTTCAGTCAACAACAAATATCATTCCTATTTTTCATTGAAATGGAACATTCATTTATGTGTAACAACACCCCCAACATTAAATCTGATTAGATCTCTCCCATGAAACATGAAAAAAAAATTATCTGGTTTCTCTCTTACCACAAACCTCCTCCTTTAGCTGCCACAACCCTTACTAAGGCTTTTCTCATGAACATAAGTAGAGTTTCTTCAATCTTATCCACACAGAAGATTATTGTCTTCTACCATTTAGCTACCTCATCACACTTTCCCTCAACACTTCATAAATATGTTATGTTTATAAGGCTTTGTAATATTTGCTTAAAGGCCTTCCATTTTAATCTAGATAAGGAAGGCTGAAACACATCTATATCAATGCATCTAATGGCATTATAAGTATGCTTACTTCACAACAGTAGACATATCATCAGTTAATTTTAAATCGTGAGACACATCTATTCCGCAATGTCTCTGAACTAAGATTTACTCATCATATAGCTACTATAGTAACATCAATGTCACTCCTCCAACACTTCAAAAACCTTCTGCTAGATGCTGTGTAACTTCGCTCTTTCATACACAATGAGCCACTTGCAAAGATTGAGTTTAAGGTTATCTTTTAATATGACTAGGTGGGAAGGGAAATGTAATTTAACAATAATATGACTCATTGGGTGCTCGGTTTAGAGGTTTTAGGTAGCTCATAGTTGTTTTGTAACCAACAACTATCCTAAAAATGTTAGGTAAAATTATGAAACTACTAACAATAACTGATTCTAATACCAAACAGTTTTTGATTCCGTCAACTTCACTTTGGAGCTTTTTTTCATACTAGTCAGTAGTCTATTTGATTTTATTTTTTATTTAGACTATATTACCCGTTAAAAATTTATTAATCGCAAAACACTTGCATCTCTAAATTAATTTTTTTATAAGTATGAAAAATAAATAATAAATAAAAACAATAAAAAATTATATTGTTTTAAAAATAATTCTTATATATATATATATATATGTTTTGTAACATATATGAAAATTTACTTAAAAATAAATTCTACGCTTAATGGTCATTTAACATATGAATGGTAAGTGCTAGTAAATTTTTTTACCAAACAATTAGAATTTATCAGTTACCAACTATCAACTACTTTGAATCATTGAACCAAACAGACCGTAAGTAAAAAAAAGAGGAAAATGGACTTAGTCCGTCCATATGCTGCCCAAACACATTTCCCTCTTCCTTCCTCCAGCCACACATACCCTAAACATCCATAAAAGCATACATAAGGCATGTGTGCACCCCTCCTCTATGCTAAAATAGATAAATAGACATATCACCAATGTAAAAAACATGTCTCTATACCATTCAAAGAAAGGATTATACCTTAAAATACCATCAAACAATTGCTATAGGCAACGGATACATCATAAGATAGAAGAAGCAAAGAATAAATGCTCGATATAGTGCCTAACATGCTGCTTTTACATAAGAAAAAATTCAAAGGAACCTAACCAATTTACAAAAAAGTAAATATTCATGTGACAAAAGATCAAGAGAAGAATTAAGATCATCTTACCCACATGCCACTTTGAACTCTCCTTCACAATATACACCAAAGCCTTCAAGAACTACAGCTAATATTGCAGTCAAAGACTTAATTAACATCTGATATAGAAAGAAAATTATCACTCTTTTCCAAACTAAAAAGGGTAAAAAAAATTGAAAAGTGAAATCAGAGGCAAAAGATTAAAAAAAAATCCTTGAAAATCGAACATACATATTGAACAATGCCAAACTTGACTACTTGATAAAACCACTGACCAAGCTTCCAAGGTTTTAAGATATAATTCGTTGGAAAAGGATGCTTTACAATTCCCTTCTCGTCACAGTGTTCCAGAAAGGGAGTCTTATAACTTGCACGTCCTTGTCTTTCCATAAATTCAATAGTTCTTTCTTCCCCACCTTTAACAAGGACACACACAAACAAACACAAAAGTAAATAGCAATATCAGCAGCAAAATAGAAAATTAATCCTGACACTGCTGCACAACTACATACACTCTCTCTCAAATAAAGATAAATATGGTTAAAAGGGAAGTGATTCCAAATGCATAAACCAAGAGAAGGAACATAACCTACAACAACCTTACAAAACATATTTCATTATGTTCCAAATGTTCTTACGCTTGCAATTTAAGCAGACACAAAAATCATGAATATCCACATTGCATATTACTCAACAGAGACTAAAGCTCACAATGACACAAATGGCCAGTATCGGATAACCATTGTCCTTATATTATATCAACAGCTAAAAAGTATCAATAGCCATATTTTAATTTAAGCACATTTCAGATAACAATTTTTTTTTTAAGAAAACTGTACTCTTGCATGTGGCATAATACTCCCTATCCCAAAATGATTGTCCCTTTTAGAAAAAAAAAAAAAAACTGTCTCAAAATCTTTGTCCATTTTCTGAAAACAAAATAACTTTTCAATTTTTTTCCAACTCTACCGCTTGTTTTAATAAAGACTTCACCAATAATTGTAGGTGAAAGGTTTTATGTTGTGTGGAAAATAGTTAAGTAAATAATTAAGACATTCTTGTTTTAAAATGGTATTATAGTCAATTATTTACATTATTAATGTTTTCCTTGATAATAATGCCACACCAAAAATGGACGATCATTTTGAGACGGAGGGAGTATAATCAAAGTTTTAGCTTATGTTCATCAACAAATTACCCAGTGATATATTTGTTATTGGACCTCCTTTAATTAATTATATACTCCTGAAAACTTGAATGTAAATATCATGATGACTGGCTATAGTCTATGAATCCGGATAGCTTTGACCACTTCACTGCAATTACAGCAGACCATTCAAGTTTCTGATTATGCAACATTGTTTTAAAAGCCAAAATGGAAATATCCATTCCAGAAAAATAATAATATAAACTTACCAGGATTTTAAGATCATGAAAACTTACCAAAAGTATCTAGATTAAGTCAAATTGTAGCAGAAGTAAACAACAAATAAGTTCCAGAAAATTTTAGAAATATAATCAATTATACAAAAAGAAACTCAAGGAATTTCATATCAGAAACCTTTACAGTAACAGCTCTTGAAAGTTGTAAACGACATACCCAAGCAAGCAACAAGGTATCTTCCAAAACAATACATGGCAAATGATTCGTAGCAGTCCCTTAGTATCTCAATATCAACACTATTTGATGGATTCACCAGCGATATAATCTGTTTAAAAATCAAAATGAAATAAATCAATAAATAAAATAAGCTTTACAACCATAAAACAGATTGAAGTAGCAATCTCAAAGTACCTTGTCTTGATATCATATTACAGATTGATTCACCCAACCTCCAATTTTTACACAACAGTTTAGAAAAAGAAATGTTGATTTCCAGTAATTAACAATTATAAATAAATAAATACGTTCCCTGCTCAAGATTTAAACTTAAGTGAAGCAAGTTGAAATGCCATCACTCACTGATTCAATGGCATAACAAGGAACCATTAGGATAACTCCAATTAAAACCTTTCGCTTCTGACAGAAAATAAATAACACATTAACTGAATAAAAATGCCGAATTTTAGCCAATGCTTTAATAAATTAGACAGTAAAGATATGGGTGAAATTACCTCAGGATTCTTGTAAGCAGAAAGGTGCTCGAACAAAAGATAAAATGACAAGGAAAGTGTTAGAAGCACAAAGGCAACGGCAACGGCAACTATAGTTGCCCACAATGGAGGTGAGTAGGCAAAAAGAGATCTTAAAAAGTCCCGATTCATCATCGGCTATGCTAACTTCTAACTTGCTGATAGCTAGCCAGCATAACAAGAATTGCCAATTCCAATGCTACTGCAACATTGCAATTGAATCCAACGCACAATGACCTGTTACAGAATGCAAAAGAACACCAAAATCCGTAAACTATGCCGCATTACTTTTAGTAGTTCTCAACACAAAGTGTTTTTTTTTTTTTGACAATTTGAACGAAACCCCAAAATTTAATTGATTCATAATTGTGTCACAAAAAAAAAATCGTCTTTTTCAACAACATAGTTAAATAACATAAAAATGTAACAATAAAGAGAAGGTCCCAAGTTTTCCTTCACTTTCAGGATATCCAAACAAAGCAGTTTAAAATCCAATCGAGAATATGATCATCGCAATTTAAAAAGAAAGAGAATCGGTATAAATAACTTACAGTTAGAGGTAAGTGATGGAGGAGGAGGGTATAGAAAGCTCGAGGAGAGAAAAAAAGAGAGATTGAATTAAAAGCATTTGGTTTAATCCATTTAATTTTATAAGTTAGAATATTTTTTTTATATGTAACATTCTTTTTAAATTAAATTAAATTGATTGAGTTATAATTTATTATTATTATTATTATGTTATAAGCTAATATTTATGGAATGTCAGAATTATTATATTCGTTTAAGTTGAATTTCTACTTTTTAAATCATAAAAATTGTAGATTCATTTTGAATTTTAAAAATTTTAGGTTTTTATTTTATTTTGTCTAAATTTATACTCTTATATTAATTGAATATTTATATGCTGCTAGATAATTTGTTCTAATATTATATTGAAATTAATGGATTAAATCCACTGCAAATAAAAAAAATATAAATTTTATAGATTTAAAAATTATGGATTAAAAAAAATATCAAAAATTCTAACACATTTGATTTAGTCTTTCTTAATTTTATAAATTGCACTTTGTTTTTCCACAGTATGTTCCAACATCCACTGAAATCCGGTCATGAATTCCAGAATGGGCTGTAGAAAAACACGAAAGAGAATGACATTTGTTAGATTGTAGAGAAATCACGACGGCCGCCTCTCTCCTCCACCAGGATCACTGTTTTTTGTTACATTTGTTAGATTGTAGAGAAATCATAGTTTTTTTTTAATCTCAGCTAACACATAAAAGTGAATGTCTCGCCTAAAGTCACATTATTAATGGCATGTTACCATTTACTACTGTTTTGATTAAAGAAATTCATATTCTAATAATTCCATTATTTTTATACATTTTGTATATTTTAAATTTATTTAATTTTATTATACTTCGTAGATATACTCTTTTTGATCATTAATGAAAATTTAATTGCAATTCAAAAAAAAAAGTAATAATAGGTTTGTGGTTATCTGTATTAACCTAATTAGCTCGAGGTGATTTATCCACAAATTTCTTCCCAGAAATCCTTACAATAAGAACTCAGAAAAAGCTCAACTGTAAATGGCCCGGGCTTGAAATTTATGAAGTATGAATCCCCAGCCCAACTCACTCATATATATCTATGAGTTGAGATTAAAAAAAAAACGTCCCAATTATGTTAATCTGAAACATTAATTCAAGTATTAATCTTTGCAATTATACTAGGCTAATGATTATCAATTTAGGAACAAAAGTCATAGGAGTCCAGATTCTTACTGTAACGTATAGCGGTTAAAAAAATTCTATTCCTCGAATTGTATTATCAATTATTAAAGAAAAAGTGGTTTTTTATATTAGAAAGAAAACAATTTTCAGTTATAATATGTTATTGTATGATAATAAATAAAAGTTAATGGCAAAATTTAATAGAGATCGGTCTTTGCTTTTTATAATTATATTTTTTGTTATAGACAATTATATATTACACTTTTCAGAATTACGTCTTATAAAGGTATACATGTCATAATAAAAATTATATACAGAATCATGAGATTATGAAATATACAAAAAAATATTATTTATCATGAAATATTTGATGATTTATTCAATTGTCTACAATAAGTTTGTTAATATTGACTCATTTTATATACTTAATTTGTATTGTTATGTTAGCAAATAAGTTTGTTATCAAGTATGTCACATGTATTTATATCGAAAATTGATAACCGTAACAGAAATATCCGACAAAAAGTTCAAATTACAAAACTTTGAGATTTTAACAATATTTATAACTCTACTAAGTTATATAATCTCAAATTTTTTTTTTATGCTTAACGAAAAGATATATCATTCTTTTAATTATTTTAATATTGTATGTACATTTACCTGTATATAATTATTTGTTTTCACGATGTACTTTTAACATTTGTTTTTAGATGTGATTGGGCAAATAGAGATGTTGAACTGGTCAATGTACTTAACAAATTGGTAGCAAACACAAAATTCAGATAAAAAAACCAAAAGTGAGCATGCATCTAAACTAAATTTCTTTTAATTCATTTATGATTTTTTTTTATTAAACCATTTGAATAAAATGTAGAGATAATAAATTAGATATTACCCTCTAAAATGAAGTGGCCACAGATGAAGTTGTTTCTCAAGACTTAGATGGCTCAGTTCATGCAGGCTTTTCCAGCCTATTAAAAAAATTATGTACAACTAATAAATATAGCTCTAACACTCATGCAGACTCTTCCAGTCTATTGAAAAAATTATGCACAACTAATAAATATAGCTCCAACACTCATGCAGGTTCTTCCAGCCTATTGAAAAAATTATGCACAACTAATAAATATAGCTCCAACACTCATGCAGGCTCTTTCAGCCTATTGAAAAAATTATACACAACTAATAAATATAGCTCCAACACTCATGCAGGCTCTTTCAGCCTATTGACAACTAATAAATATAGCTCCAACACTCATGCAGACTCTTCCAGCCTATTGAAAAAATTATGCACAACTAATAAATATAGCTCCAACACTCATGCAGGCTCTTCCAGCCTATTGAAAAAATTATACACAACTAATAAATATAGCTCCAACACTCATGCAGACTCTTCCAGTCTATTGAAAAAATTATACACAATTAATAAATATAGCTCCAACACTCATACAAGCTCTTCCAGCCTATTGAAAAAATTATGCACAACTAATAAATATAGCTCCAACACTCATGCAGGCTCTTCCAGCCTATTGAAAAAATTATGCACTCCAACACTCATGCAGGCTCTTCCAGCCTATTGAAAAAATTATGCACAACTAATAAATATAGCTCCAACACTCATGCAGGCTCTTCCAGCCTATTGAAAAAATTATGCACAACTAATAAATATAGCTCCAACACTCATGCAGCCTCTTCCAGCCTATTGAAAAAATTATGCACAACTAATAAATATAGCTCCAACACTCATGCAGCCTCTTTCAGCCTATTGACAACTAATAAATATAGCTCCAACACTCATGCAGGCTCTTCCAGACTATTGAAAAAATTATGCACAACTAATAAATATAGCTCCAACACTCATACAGGCTCTTCCAGCCTATTGAAAAAATTATACACAACTAATAAATATAGCTCCAACACTCATGCATGTTTTTCCAGCCTATTGAAAAAATTATACACAACTAATAAATATAGCTCCAACACTTATGCAGGCTCTTCCAGCCTATTGAAAAAATTATGTACAACTAATAAATATAGCTCCAACACTCATACAGGCTCTTCCAGCCTATTGAAAAAATTATGCACAACTAATAAATATAGTTCCAACACTCATGCAGGCTCTTCCAGCCTATTGAAAAAATTATACACAACTAATAAATATAGCTCCAACACTCATGCAGGCTCTTCCAGCCTATTGAAAAAATTATGCACAACTAATAAATATACCTCCAACACTCAATTCGAACCAATCGACTCATAGCATAGAAGGAGATGCAACACTTAACAAATCACTGCTCAAAAAATTGTGTATTAGATAATTTTCTATTATTTGTCAGATATACATATATATTTGCCAACTCATCTTTTTTTAAAAATACAATAGCAAAATGACTTTTTTAATGTATAGATATGATTGTTCATCATCCAATAAAAAAAATAGAGTGATATTATTTTTATGTTTTTTGAGATATTTATTTATTTATTATTGATTTGATTTTTACTGATTTGTATAATATATTATTTTAATGAAACACATATCATAATTACTATATATATTATTTATTTATTCATTATTGTTTATAATCGTATTATATTTTTTCTAATGAGAAGCTAGAGCTACTAACTCGTTAAATTGTATAACACATGTGTACTGTTTAAATAACAGTGTTAAATTGTATAACACATGTATACTGTTTAAATAACAGTGTTAAATTGTATAACACATGTATACTGTTTAAATAACAGTGTTTTCCAAATCATCCTCCGGCGTCGTTTCCCTTTGCCAGCACAACACCATTTTTCTTCAACGTTCCCAAGGGATAAATTCTTGATCCTGACTTTGCAATATTCTTCCTTTCTATTTTTTTTTATTTTTATTTTTTTGAAAAGTAATAATCTTCTGTCTTATTATTCAAAAAGATAGACTCACTGAAAACAAATAAAAAAGATAAGACTTTTTATTTATTTATTTATTTGTTTAGAAAAGGCAGTTCATATTCATTTTTAATAATATATTTATTTGTCAATTATTTTTATTATATACATGCTTAATTTATTATTTATTATTTCTTCTTTCTTATTATTAACTTATTATTTTTTTATTTTTTCTATTTTATAATAAAATCTCTAATTCATTTTAAAAATATACTATATAAAATTTTAATTATATTAATCATATTTTTTTAATTTGTGTAAAAATAAAAATAAACTTCAAAAATAAAGGCGGTGTTTAATTTCAAAAAAAAATCTTATGTTTTACCTTTGAATGTTTCTTCAAGTGGCATTTAATTAGCAAAACACGGTATGAATTTTTCTCTGAAAATTCTGGCTTAATACTTAATCAGAGCTGTATAAGTCCATAAAAAAATAAACATATGGAGAAAAAAGGTCCAATAAACTTCAATTCAAATCAAAATGATACTAAACTCATTCTTAAATTTGTTTAATACTCTTCTTCACATAAAACTGTCACTTTTTATATTGATTAAAATTTTTTGTTAATGTAATGAAAACTATAAATTTTATTTTTATTTTTTAATTTTTTTTATATATCTCTATATCAATTAGATTCGTATTAAAAAATAGATTCTAATTTATTGATCATAAAAGATTTAAAAGTGTAAAGAAATTAATTATATTTTTTATTAAACAAATGGACTATATTTAGAGATCGGATAGATAGAAAAACAAAATTTTATTTCAATTAAGTGAGGATCGATCATTAGTTAATTCACTGGTTCCAATTTCAAAATGTCATCGCATTATTATTTGAGTGAAATAATTTATACGCATTCAATACGTATCATGGATGTAAATAATTATTGTATCAATGGTTGTCTTAATTATTATCATTTTCTTCTTGTTCAAAAAGATAAAAGCAAAAAAGAATTTATTTCTTCATTGCATAACTTTTTTACATAGATAAAATATTTTAATTTTATTTTTAGTATTTTTAAATGTTTTAGTTATTGTTTTTATTGTTTGTGATAAAAACAATTAGTTTTAATATATTTATGAAATAAAATGGTTAAAAATAAAGATATTTGAACTGAAAATAAGTAATATAAAAAAATAAAAGCGTGTTGTTGGAGGTTAAAAATGATATATTTGGTATAAATAATGAACATGTAAGTGATAAATTTGTAAGTCGTAAACGATTAACTTATAAGTGATAAACTTACAAATTTTAAGAGATTAACTTGTAATTTTTATACGATAAATTTGTAAGTTCAAAACTACCAACGTGTAAGATGTAAACGGTAAACATGTAAATGATAAAATTGCAAAATTTAAACAGTGAATTTGTAAGTTATAATGATGAATTTGTAACTACAAAATGATAAATCTAAAAGTTTAAAACGATAAATCTGAAAATTATAAACAATAAATCTATAAGTGATAAAATAACAATTTATAAATAATGAGCTTATAAATTGTAAATAATGAATCTGTAGTTTATAAATTATGTTGCTTTTAAATAATGAACCTATAAGTGTAAAACGATAAACCAATAAATTCTAAAACAATAAACATATAAGTTATAATTGATAATATATTTTATATTAATTAGTTTACTAAAATTCAATTTTGAAAAAATACATATTTTTATTTTTATTTTTATTTCATACGTATGAATAAAATTTTTTATAAATAGCTACGTAACAACTTCCACCAATGAAATTTTTTAGCTATTTGTATTTGGCATTTGCCACCATTGTTTATTTTGATTTTTATTGCAAAAGGAATCATGCATATTATTTATTTTTCAATTCTAATCCAGTTTACAAACCAAGAAAAATAGGATATTTTTATCTCAATCAGTCTTTTTGATTCCAGAGAAGAAATCAATCAATAAAGATTTCTTTCATCTACCCTCTCTCCTCCTTAAAAATTTTGATCCAAATTCAGAAATAAATAAATAAATAAAATGACAATCCGAAACTGATCTGACTGATTTTCAAAGAAAATATTTCTATGGTGCAAAATATATGTACATTGATGTTTGGATCTGACTCGCCCAATACTTCATAAGTTTATCATTAAAATTTGAATAAAATAAAATTATATGTACTTTCTTAATTTTCTTTTTCTAAATTTCATCATAAAACTTGTATATAATTTAAATATTCAACCCAATATCTTGTAATTATGTATTTTCTCAAGGATTAGGTTGTAATCTAGCTAACTTATTTGCAATACACAGATGTTGTCATAAATTTCTTCATATCAAATTTCCTACTTAGACTAGATTTCTAAGTGGTAAGTTTTTTTCTTATAGGTAAGTGAGTGCATACTATAATCAATATTAAAAAGCTACTCAAAGTTTCTTGTCACTTAAAAAATATAAATTTTATTAAAATTATGAATAAATCTTCTAAAATAATACCCTACTTTTTTAAAACTATGTATTCTGGTTTCAACTATTGACGAACATTACATTCAGTTAATATTTGATTTTCTCATAATTTTAATTAATTCACTGCAATTTTAAATATAAAAAATAGAAAATTTTATTTTAATATAAATCTTAATCAATCAACCAAAAAGTGAAGCAATGAGAATTATGAGAAAATCATTAATTGTTAGAGAGTTATGGTTTTGTCCTACCAAAAGCTTGCTTATTGTCACGACCCTAGACTTCAGCTAGCAATCGTGCGACACTTAGCACGGTCCGTTGCACTAAGCCTGCCTTCCAAACCGATAAAAGCACTCCAAAGAGAATAGAACGGAACTTAGAAATCGAGAAGATTCAATAGCAAGACAAGAACACAAGAGAGTTTGAGAGAAAAGCTTTGTATTACTTGAAATGCTTGAATTGAT
Source organism: Triadica sebifera (assembly GCA_023653625.1). Classification (NCBI taxonomy): domain Eukaryota; kingdom Viridiplantae; phylum Streptophyta; class Magnoliopsida; order Malpighiales; family Euphorbiaceae; genus Triadica; species Triadica sebifera. Next base: position 491,122 of record CM042897.1, read on the forward strand.
TGAATTGAGTGAATGATTACAAATGAATTTACATAAGGTATATATAGGCCTCCATCTCCTCAATGGATGGCCGAGATCAATTCCCACCTAACAGATGGATGGTTAGGATTAACTCCCACCTACCAAATGAATGGCTAGGATTGATTCTCACCTACCAAATGAATGGTTAAGATCAACTCCCACCTACCAAAATGGATGGTTAGGATTGATTTCCACCTAACAAATGGAGGACTAGGATTAATTCCTACCTATCGAAATGGACGGCCACGATCCATTTAATCTAACGGTTTACAATGGCCTTCTAGAATATTACATGTATGTGCCAAAATGTAATTGTGCGGGAAATCCCGTATGAACCTTTGCGGGGCGTGACACTCTCCCCCACTCAAGTTCGCGACGCCCTCGTCGCGCCTTCAAGCTTGAACCTTTCTATGTCATCTTTGAATTACCACAAAATGTCTTCAGGTTCCCAGCTTGCCTCTATGTCCGGGGCATTCTTCCATTTGACCAAGTATTCCCGATAACTTGGTACACCTCTACGCCGAATTAAGCGGTCTGCTAGAATGGAATCCACTCCTCTATCAAAGGAGGTTACTACCGCAGTGGGTGCCCTTTTCGATTCTCCTCGACTTGCATCTTCCTCGTCTCCATGATAAGGCTTCAACATACTTACATGAAAGACTGGATAGATTTTAAGCTTGAGAGGTAGTTGTAGCTTGTAAGACACCTTTCCAACTTGCTTAAGGACAGGAAATGACCCTTCGTATTTCCGTACCAACCCCTTGTGAACCTTCCGCAAGGACTTGAACTGTTGTGGTAATAATTTGACGAGGACCAAATCTCCTTCCCGAAATTCAACCATCCTCCTTTTCTTGTCAGCCCACTTCTTCATCTTTTTGGATGCCTTGTTCAAATAGGCTCGGGCCAACTCAGCTTGCTCATGCCATGCCTTAGCAAATTTGAAAGCTGCAGGACTCTTCCCTTCATAGCTTGTGGCTAAAGCATGAGGAGTCATCGGTTGTTGTCCCGTAATGATCTCGAAGGGACTCTTGCCAGTGGATTCACTTTGCTGCAAGTTATATGAGAATTGAGCTACATCCAGCAACTTAGCCCAATCATGTTGGTTGGCACTAACAAAGTGCCTCAGATACAGCTCCAGTAGTGCATTGGCACGTTCCGTCTGCCCATCGCTTTGCGGATGAAAACTTGTGGAAAAGTTTAAGTCTGATCCCAGCAGTTTGAACAATTCTGTCCAGAACTTCCCAGTAAATCGTGAGTCTCGATCACTCACGATATTTGATGGAATTCCCCAATGCTTCACAACATGTTTGAGGAACAACCGTGCAGTCTCATCAGCAGTGCAATCCGCCGAGGCAGGTATGAATGTTGCATACTTACTGAAGCGATCAATGACCACTATTATACTGCCAAAGCCTTCTGATTTTGGCAAGCAAGTGATGAAGTCCATCGAGACACTCTCCCATGGTCTCTCCGAAATAGGCAACGGTTCTAGCAAGCCACCGGGTGCACGTTGCTCTATTTTGTCTTGTTGGCAAACAAGACAAGTTCTTACATAGGCTTCAACATCATCCCGCAGTTGAGGCCAATAGTAAATAGACTTGATCAAGGCAAGGGTGCGCTTCATGCCTGGGTGTCCAGCCCATAGTGAATCATGGCATTCCTTGATCAGTTCTTTCCTCAAGTTCCCCCACTTAGGAACGTAGATGCGATTTTTCTTGCCATAAAATAGTCCGTCACTCTGCCAAAATCGCCTTATCTTTCCTTCCTTGATGAGGACAAGGAGGTTTTGAGCCAGGGCATCATGCTCCAACCCTTCTTTGATCTTCTCCAGCAATGGACTGTTTGGTCTACTCAAAGCTGCTAACTCCGTTTTTCGACTTAGTGCATCAGCCACCACATTGGCCTTACCGGGCTTGTATTCAAGCTTGTAGTCAAATTCTGCCAGAAAGTCTTGCCACCGAGCTTGTTTGGGACTCAACTTCTTTTGAGTTTGGAAGTAGCTAGTTGCTACATTGTCTGTCATGATCACAAAGTGAGAACCCAACAAGTAGTGTCGCCACACCCTTAGACAATGGATGATAGCAGTCATCTCCTTTTCTTGCACTGTGTAGCGGCGTTCAGTGTCATTGAGCTTGCGGCTCTCATATGCTATCGGGTGCCCATCTTGCATCAATACTCCACCAATGGCAAAGTCTGAGGCATCAGTATGCAACTCGTACATCTTACAAGGGTCTGGCAAGTAAAGAACTGGTTCTTCGGTAATGGCTCTTTTCAAGTCATCAAACGAGGCTTGACACTTGTTTGTCCACTCCCAAGTATTATTCTTCTTGAGTAGGTCGGTTAGTGGAGCTGCTCTTGCTGAATATGACTTGATGAATCTCCGGTAGTAGTTCACAAGTCCAAGGAAGGACCTTAACTCGGGGACCTTAGTAGGAGGTACCCATTCTTGGATGGCTTTCACCTTGTCTCCATCCATCATAAGCTTCCCACCTTTTATCCTATGACCTAAGAACATCACCTCATCTTGGGCAAAGGAACATTTCTCCCTTTTAACATATAGCTCATTTTCCCTGAGGACCTCGAACACCTTCTTCAGATGCTCAAGATGTTCTTCCATAGTTCGGCTATATATCACAATATCATCAAGATATACTACCACGAACCGATCGAGGTAGGGATGGAAGAGTTTATTCATGAGAGTGCAAAAGGTAGCAGGTGCATTGGTGAGACCAAATGGCATAACAAGGAACTCATAAGCACCGTACCTTGTTACACATGTAGTTTTCGGCTCATCCCCTTTTGCTATGCGCACCTGGTAGTATCCCGACCGCAAATCTAACTTTGAGAAGTATCTTGCATTCCCCAGTTGATCAAACAAATCAGCAATGAGTGGGATAGGATACTTGTTCTTTACCGTGATTTTGTTTAGAGCACGGTAGTCAATGCACATTCTCAGTGAACCATCCTTCTTTTTCTGGAAAAGCACCGGGGCACCAAATGGAGCTTTGGATGGTCTAATGAAACCAGCATCCAACAGCTCGTTGAGTTGCTTCCGCAATTCTGCCAACTCTGAGTTTGCCATCCGGTAAGGACTCATGGCTGGTGGTCTTGTGCCAGGCTCCAGCTCAATTGCATGGTCCACCTCCCTTCTTGGGGGTAACTGTTTTGGTAATGCCTCCGGCATCACATCCTGGAACTCATCCAAGACAACTTGCACCTCCGTCGGCAAGTTTAGTTGTGGTGATGCTTCATCATCATCATACTCCTTTAGAATGGCCAAGTAACTCTCTTCTTCCCTCTTCAATCCTTTCTTGAATTGAAGTGCTGAGAGAGCTTGGGTAGTAGGCTTGGTGGTCCTTTCCGTCAGTACTAGACAAGCCTTTGGTCCATCCATAATGCACATAGAGTTTGAACATGGAACAAGGAAAGCTCTTACCTGATCCAAGAACTCCATGCCGAATACCACCGAGAAATCATCCATGGGTGCCACAGATAAATCCACTTGGCCAGTCCATGCACCGAGACTGACCTTCACTCCGCGGGCAATTCCTTGGAGAGGTTGTGCCGCTGAGTTAACTGTTTTGAGGGAGCCACCTCCGTTGGCAACCTTGAGACTGAGTCTCTTGGCTTCCTCTAATGAAACAAAGTTGTGAGAAGCACCTGTGTCGACCAAGGCTTTGGCGACTTTCCCATTGATGGTTGCATCCACAAACATGAGTCCCTTGGGGGACTTTGGGGCACTTTGCAATGCACTAAGCAGCCGCAAAGATCCCATCTTCGCACCTTCATCTGCCTCACTTCTCTCTTTATCATGAGTGGAGGTAACTAAAGCATTCAATGTCTTCCTTTTGGGACATTCTCGTGCCCAATGCGGTCCGTCGCATATGAAGCACGTCACACGGGTCTTTGAGGCACCACGTTCTTCCCTTTCCTTCCCCTTGTCTCGGGGCTTGAATGAGTAGCTTTCTTTGTGATTTTTATGGTTCTGACTCTTGGCATGGCCTCCCCCATTCCTTGCCCCAACAAACTTTCTATCGGCTGGCCTCGAGCCTTCTTTGTTTGAGAAGTAATCAATAAGACTTTCAGCAACGACAATGGCTGAAGATAAGTCTTGGACACCACGTCGTTTGAGCTCAAGATTAGCCCATGATTGGAGACCATCCATGAACAAGAATAAGGCATCTTTGTCCGATGTGTCAGGGACATCTAGCAGCAAGGTTGTGAACTCCTTCACATACTCCCTTATGCTACCCATCTGCTTTAGTCGTCGAAGCCGGCCCCTCGCCTCTTCCTCAGCATTTACGGGGAAGAATTGGCTTTTGAACTCCCTTTTGAAGTCCTCAAATGTATCAATTGTGCACACCCCACGTTGCACATCTCCATGTCTTCGTCTCCACCACAACATAGCAGTGTCGGTCAAGTACATGGCAGTAGTTCGGATTTTACTGGCATGGTCCGTTACGCCAGTAGCCTCAAAGTATTGATCCAGCCCCCATAGGAAGTTCTCAACTTCCCTAGCATTCCGGGCACCATTGAAAGTCTTTGGCTTAGGAACTTCCACTTTCTTGGCCTCAATGATAGTGGTTGTATTGGTTCCCGAGGCCATAGCCCGTTTGCATAGTGCTAGATCACCACCCATATCCTCAACTCTAAGTAACACATTGGAAATTTCTCTTTGGAAGAGATCACGTACCTTAACAAGTTCGGATTTCAGCCCATCAATCTCTTGCCTTAACCCACCATCTAGCTCGTTGAGGGACATCTTGACCGCTGCATGGATCTCCGCATCCTCGGCCTCCAAGCCGCTGCAACGTTCCTCCAAGTTGTCTACTCGGTCGAACAACTCTCCCAAGTTGTCCTGAGCACTCACAACACGTGCTTCCAAGCTAGAAATCATGTCTTTCGACTTGGCTCGAGATTCTTTAGATGGTTTCCGAACTTCTTCACGACCACGTTCCATTGATGGAACTTCCACGCTAGGTGTAGCTGGGGCAGTAGCCTTCATTATGCCAAAGGTAGTAAAGCTTCGAACCTTGGCTCTGATACCAACTGTCACAACCCTAGACTTCAGCTAGCAATCGTGCGACACTTAGCACGGTCCGTTGCACTAAGCCTGCCTTCCAAACCGATAAAAGCACTCCAAAGAGAATAGAACGGAACTTAGAAATCGAGAAGATTCAATAGCAAGACAAGAACACAAGAGAGTTTGAGAGAAAAGCTTTGTATTACTTGAAATGCTTGAATTGATTGAATTGAGTGAATGATTACAAATGAATTTACATAAGGTATATATAGGCCTCCATCTCCTCAATGGATGGCCGAGATCAATTCCCACCTAACAGATGGATGGTTAGGATTAACTCTCACCTACCAAATGAATGGCTAGGATTGATTCTCACCTACCAAATGAATGGTTAAGATCAACTCCCACCTACCAAAATGGATGGTTAGGATTGATTTCCACCTAACAAATGGAGGGCTAGGATTAATTCCTACCTACCGAAATGGACGGCCACGATCCATTTAATCTAACGGTTTACAATGGCCTTCTAGAATATTACATGTATGTGCCAAAATGTAATTGTGCGGGAAATCCCGTATGAACCTTTGCGGGGCGTGACATTATGCTTCCAAAGAAGGTTTACACCTTTTTTCTGTATAAAATCAACATTTTATTTTATTAATAAATTTCAAACTATAAATTTCATTTATAATTTTACTAATACACACCTATATAATTAGATGCATGTTATAAAATTAAGAAATGGCAGTTCATATAAAGAAAAAGGATCATATGCCATCCCAGTGCAGTGCCATTAATATTATAAATGTAATTTCACTTCATTGAGTGATACTTAGGCATATCAATTGCCCTCAGCAACTCCTAAAGCTTTGTTATTAATTAAAATAAAACCCAGCAACATAATATCAATGCTATTGCTACCACGACAAATAAATAATAATAATACTCCATCCATCCATTCCAATCTAACTATTGTTTAAAATAGTATCACAAAGTTAATAATGTTATTTAATAGACATAATTATAAATATAAAAAGATTATATTACACTCTTTTAAAAAGAATAAAAATAGTAATGAATTATAATTACTCCAATAAAACTTATTTTTCTAAAACTAAAATATGAATAAAGTTGAAAACAAATAATTTATTTTTTATTGGTAATTTAAAACGTCAGTTCAAGTGAAACAAATTATATCTTATTAAACGATAATTAGAGTGAAACGGTGGGAGTAAATAAAAAAAAAAAAAAACTCATGTCATCAATAGATTATTACATTCAAACACAAGTCTCCCTGAAGAAAGATGGGAATATAAATGATTAATCTGACTCGTGCATGATATCTCTTACTCTGCATTCACTCAACACGAAAATAGTGAACTCCAAATATACACTTTATTACTGCTGAATCAATATATTTGCTAAAAATCAATATTCAAAAGTCATCAATTTATTTTATAAAAACTGAGGTATTGTTTCTGCAAAATTCAGTATGCTGCTAGCTAATTGTCAAAAATCTCACTTGCCGGCCAATGACAAAAATTCTCTCAACCTATTTCGACCTGCTTATGTGATGCTCCAGCTATCCAGCAATTCATTCTGTGTAGTTCAGATCTCAGCTGGCAAGCTAAAAAACAGTATGAAACAAAAAGAGCAGAAAAAAAAATCAGATATGAATTTCAGAAGTTCTTGGGCCCTAAAGTACTAAATATGCCAAACCCTTCACATGTTCTGGTTTGAGTGAGAAGTTGCAATGCAAGTAGATGGAAGATGGGATGAATAACCAAGCAACTTGTTTGTCTTGAACATTTAAGGCAGAGCAACCTCTGTAGCTTATATGCTTCTACCCTTACTTTTCTGTAGCATCTTGTGATCTCTTCCGCAGGACCAGTACAATCATTATTCCATTTCAATTTTGTCCATGTCAAACCCAAGATCTTTAAGTTTTATTATCTGTCCTCACATGTCCTATTATTTTCACATTAACTTTTACAACTTCTGTTTTGGCGAAAAAACAACAGGAAAGGAGAGATTTAAAAGACGCAAAACTAACACATTATCACAGTTCTAGTAAAATCTCGTTTAGATTTACTCACAAAAGATATCACACAAAATACACACTAAGAAATCAAAAAGTTGAACTAAACATCATCCTACCTGGACATTGTGCAAGTCTTTGTTCAAGAACCACCATGGACCAGATCTTGAAAACAATCTGTAAATACAAATAAAAAATTGGAGTAAGGTGACAAAACAACCATAGTAAAAATTGCAAAATCCAATTCTAGATTTTTAACTCATCTTCTGAAGGTGCCAACCTTCAACATTGTTAAGTCATCAAGAAAATTAATTATTCACACAAAATTATTACAAACTCAATTAAGTGTAATACTGCATCAGAAATTAGGTGAATCAGGTAGAGCATACTTTCATCTCAGTCCCACAATAAAGTGACAAAATTCTAACACTAGCAATGGAGCAATAGGGGTACAGGACCTAAAGCTCTGGACCTGGAACAGTACAACCTTAGCCTTTTTTCTAATTCAGCCTGGGCTTTTGAATGTTTTATGCTTTCTAGTTTTAGATATGAGAACAGGTTTATGATATATTGGTTTAAAACATTAGACAATGTACTCAAACTCAGAACCAATTCTCAAATAAACAATTACAAATACATAGTGTTAAAACTGAATACATATGATTTTCAGAATTATGTAACAAATTTAAAAGCATTCAGTTTTTTTTTTAAATTTTATTTTAGAGTTCATGGTTCCTAATTTTTTAAGGTTCGGTTATTAAAAAATGATTTATGTGCGTCCAGACATACACACACGCAGAGGTTTAGGGATAACAAATATCACAGATAATTCAATGCTTCATTTACTAGATTGTTTGTACCTAATAACTGTTTCAGATTGAAATTTTGAGAACTATACCCCATAACATTGACTATTTCTAAGGCCAACAAGCAAGCACTCCAAGTCCCTAACCAAGTTGCTCTGCTGCTAGACTAAATTTTAACACCTCCATATACAAATTCTCATTATATTTTAAAAAGAAAAATCCCCATTATCTTGCACCAAGTGTGTATCATAACTGTGATGCACAATAACAAACTTGCTGCGGAAGCAAGAAATTACACGCTACACTTTGCTTTATTGTACCTGACATATCCTGCCACTGTGCGCAAACCCATAAAGAGAGCCAACCCTGACCAAACCCCAGGAAGACCAACAATTGATGGAGCATAGAGCAAAAAGACAGAAGAAATTACTCCAACCAACATCTGTGGATCATTGACCAGCATTAAATTAAACTAAGATAAGGACATTGAGAATAAAAAAGGAATAAGAAAAAAAGAAGACATTGTAGGATGGTAGCATACCATAGAGCATGCCGCATATGGGAAGTCAGAAACACCATAATGAAGCCCATCGAAGATAAATGCCAGAGCATTCAAAGGTTGACTAGCGCTCACAAACTGGAATAGTTGTAGATCAAATCATAAGAAATTTAGTGCTCAGATATGGTAAAACAATATACAAACTGAAGGAGAAGTAAACAAACCAGTATTCCAGTTCGGACAATTCCTAATACTTCAGCATCCTTGGTAAACAATGTAGCTATGGAACCAAAAGATACACCCAGAATTGCAGCTAAGACGATACCAGTCAACAGACCAATCTACACAAACATGCAAAAACTTAAAAGGAAACTATAAATGTATCAAGCATAAAGCAAATTAACAAGCTGCTGCTAATACAAATTGCCAAAAAAAACAATAAAAATCCAAAGAAACCGCACCTTCAATACAAAATTTGCAACTTCTTTCACAGTTATGTAGTCACCTTTTGAAGAATAACTCGCAATGAGAGCCTAGAAAAGAGAGAGCAGGTTCAACATCAAGAAGACAGCAATTACTGTGCAGATGCAATGCAGCATATTTGCAGATGAATCATTTATAACAAGCATTTTATTGGATTTTAAAAGGTGAAATTTACAAATAGAAGATTAACATAAAAGAAATTCTTGTGAAAGGACCAACTTTCTTCAATGAATTAAGGAAAAGTAACAAATATCTCCAATTTATGTCCATTTTGTTGACAGAATGGGAGAGGTACCTGACCAGATGCAGCCAGAGCATCTGTAAGAAGAGATACGGCCAACCATACTTGCATGCATATCTGATGGGCAGCCATGGCCACTGGACCTTGGCGAGCAGCCATAGAAGTTGCTAATGTCATGGTCATTAAAACAGCAAGAGTTCTTCCAATAAGAAAACCACCTAATGAGAAAAAAAAATGGCCAACAAACAAATTAAATGATATAGGTAGTGAAATAAACCGTTCATGCCAATGCACCGCCACAATGCCATACCAGTGAACAGATATTTTAGTAAACTGGGATGCATGTCTCATGCAGTTTCTATATTATGCTTTTAGATGGAGGAAAAAATTTACCAGATTTCATATAGACACCAAATTGCAGGGCTCCCATTCTCGGAGGCAGCAATACAACCCTCTTATTTAGATGCCACATCATTAAGAAGGCGACTAAGTATCTACAACATGAAACTCTTAGGGTGAGTATCACCAAAAATACAGCAAAATGAAATGCCTGAAGAAGGAACTCAAAGCACAGAGAACGTACTGAGATATGACAGTGGAAATTGCAGCTCCAGAGACACCCAACTTAAAATAATACATCAGTATGGGAAATAAAAATACAGCTGAAAAATTACCAAGAGCTGCAAGTAGAGGAACTACATCAATTAGCAGGAACACACATGCAGGAAAGGATTTGTTTTATTTCTTTTGAAAAAGCGAGAGAAAAAAAAGATCCTCAAGGAGGAATTTATTAAAAAAAATGGAAAAAAGACAGTGCCACCTATATTAAAATCAATTGCAGAGAAATGAAGAGAGAAAGGAAGAACAAGCAAGAGAAAACCACAAATATAGCAACAAAATTTTCTTCCCTAAAGTCTTCCACAATAGAATTGTTGGCGCTTTAAATTAAAAAAATGCCAAGACCAACATCAACTTCTTATTAACATGGAAGACACATGCAGACTACAGATCCTAAGAGACATCCAAATTTCAGGATCATTGTGCATGAGGATCCCGATTAGCTGGCAGTTACTATTAGGCTTCATATTCAGCGAAAAAATATATTTATATGCATTATCTATACAAACAGTATATGATTATTACAAGCTCTCTTCACAACAAATGTATATTCTTATCTAAGAGATAAGTAATCCATCCATGTATTCAGGGTCAGTGTCCAAAGAATATAGTCAAAAAGTATAGACTAAACACCATACCAAAAACCTAGTTTGTGCAGAAACCAGGGCAGAAAAATTTGGCTTCTCACCATAGAATGACTCCCTGTTAGTGAAAACATCAATGTTGCCAAATGACCATTTAAAAATTTGGAACATACCAAAAGCAAGACAAAACAAATATTGAAATGGAAAACATAAATGACTTGTTATATCAATTAAATGGAAATATTCAATTGTAGAAAAGCATCAAACACAATAAGATTAGCATACATGCAACTTTATAATTTCAGAAGTCAAACTAGACACTTGCCTAAACTATAAACAGGAGTTGTTGTATCCTTGAACCCTCTGAAAACGCCTTGAAGAGCCAGAGACACCACAAATGCAGGAGCACCAAGGGCCCTTAGTAAAAGAAACCTTTCCGCAGGTATGCGCATTGGTGAATCCTGTTCAGAAAATGGTCGTCTCGATGATTTTTTTGGGTTGAATTATTCATCTCACAAGGTAGCATATTTTAAAAAGGACTGTCAATTCTAATAAGTTGCATTTAGCCAATTAGTGCATGCACTGTGACCTCCTGCCTAGAAGCAGCTTTTCACATTTTAATGTATAGCTGTGTCCATTAGCTCATATATAGCTACTAAAATTAGGCCATCAACTACAACTGTAAGCACAAATATATGGAAGGGAAATCTTGTGTGTCCTATAAAATTAGAATAAGAAACGCACCAATGTTATGCCCATCAAGTTAAGAAACGGTCCACATCCCAAAGAAAGGGCTGCTGCCTCAAAGATGCCAATGCCGACAGCTAAAAGTAAAGCAGTAGACACTGAGGATAGTTGCTTTCTTTCAGCCACTGTATGAGTAGGCTTACCATTTGTACTGTTTTCTTGGAAATCCTTTTCTGCATAACAAGCAACCCGATTAGTTTTAAAGTTAAGAATCTCAGTCATTTATTTTCTTACATGTAACACCATGTCCAAATAGATTGCAATGAGTATATCAACCACTGAATGCATCCATGTCAGACATGAATATGCATCCAGAACCTGCTGGAAGTCTGAACAACACAGATTTAAACATACCTGAAGTAGAATCTTTAATTGCATTTTTGGAAATATCTTCGGCCACAAAAGATGTAGCAACACTAAGAAGAGGCATATTAAATAACTTTGATACATTGTTAAATATTGTAATGGAAACACCAGCTGAACCCAGCTCCACAGGACCTAAAGGAGCAAGGCAAAAGCATATGTATCAGGATAAATCAACCAGCCTAACTATCTGAGGCTTACATTCTAAAGTCCCCAAAGAAACTGAATGATTAATACAAGCATTAAACCTTCGGAAAATTCTTAATGCATGGTAAATGGAACTTTTAGTCGCTCAAATCTGTGTTGAATCCACATAAAGAGATAAACTGTATTTTTGTGCAAAAAATTCAATTTCAAATTACAATGTCATTCTTATGAATGAAAAAACAACTTAAAATAATCAAGAATAACATAAAGAGAAAAAGATATGAAATTCCAAGTGAATAATAAGGAGCAAGATCAATGAAAGAATAACCTAAAATCATAAAGAAATAAGACAGAAGAAAAGATATGAGATTTTATTTCCATTTTTCTATAATTAAAACTTGCATAATCTAATAAATTCAATAATGCTCATTACCTAAAAGTTGAAAAACTAAATATAAGCCCAATCATATGTATAAATCTGTTAACACTTGCAATTAGCATTGGAAAACTTTTACAAAAATGCAAAATAAAGTTCAAGAATGGATAAGTACCTAATCTACCAATATAAGCTGTCTCCATCAACTGTGCTAGGGGATCAATCACCTGTCCAGCGATAGCAGGAAGACAAAGCATTATTAGCTCATGTTTGACGTCTGAAGAATGAGATTGATGGATCGAAACCTTAGTTGACAACCTGCAAAGAGAACTTACAAAATTAATGTAAGGATAATCATCAGAAAGAAATCAATTTCTCTAAACAAAAAACAGGGAAAGATACATATTCTTACGAGGAATTACAGTTCTCAGGCTTTGCTGAAGAATGTTGTTGATGGACTGGAACCCTAATTGACTCCCTACAATCAAAATAAAAAAAAAATAAAGCAATGCTCATCACCAGAAAGGAGTTTATTCTTCCATAGAAACATGGGAAAAGAAAATTACTCTTGCAAATGACAAAGTCCAATTCTCAGACTTTTTTTTTCCAGACAAAGCACTTTGCTTGTTGACAATGCATGCATCACAAACATAGATTTAAATTGCGGTAACGGCTGTGATCGCGGACGCAGTCACGTGTAACAAAAACGAGTCCATAACGGCGTAATATAACGGTAACAGACTACCGTAGTGCAATATTTTTTATAAAAATTGTAAAACTCATGAAATTAATATATTTTAAATGAATTCACTAAAATTAAGAAATGTAACTATCCAATTAGCATAAATTTAAAAGGAAAAACATTTCGTTCATAAATTTAAGTCATTATTACATTAAGTATTAAAACTAGTACAAAATACTGTTGAGAATATTACATTATCTAACATACTACTACTACAAAAATGAGTGGCATACCAACAGCCAACAAACAAACAAGTCATTGTAGATAAGAATTAAGAACCATTGAAGCAATTAAATTTCACTAAAAATAAAACGAAATGTTATTATGTAAAACAAACATTGATTTCCAATTTCCTTAATGAATTTGACTATGCTGTTTATTGATGAGAATTGTTAATTGAGTTTGGGCAATGTAGAGCTTGACTTACGGTTAGAGTTTTGTTTAGACAACCAGTGGAATGAGAAATTTCAAAATATAAACATCATGAAAATCAGTCTAATAATTGATTATATAATGGTTGTTCGCCGTTACATAACGGTGTTACCCATTACATAACGCCGTAACAGCCGTTTTCATTACAAAAAAATAAACAGCGTGGCATAACAGGTGTAACGGTAACAGAAGTTTTATTTTCCTTTAAATAACGGTCATTATGTAACTAGACGGCCGTTATTTAAAATCATGATCACAAACATCAACTTGTATACATAGTAATCAATAATGATTACAATTACTTGTCTTGTCATATTTAACACTAAAAGGACTATGAAAATGTGGTAGCATATATTTCAACTACACAAAAATAATGAAATATAAGTAACTCAATGATGGGGCTATGATCTTACAGCTCTTCCTCTCTTGAATTATTGACAGCATAATCTTCTCCAAGAGTTGATCTCCGCAGAACATTATTGGATTCGACACCATACTCAGAACTTGACTGATTATAAACTAATCCAACTGGTAGCTTTCTACGATGAGTCGTCAGTGGTGAAAAAGGACTTCTGTACTTTGCAGACAAGCAATGATTGGATGCAACATCTCTGCGACCTAATCCTTTAGGAATATCACTTGAGCATTCGAAAGAAAACTGCTTTGTTCCTTTGTAAACTCCCTTCTTTTCACTGCTTCTGTGGGCCAATCCCGTACAAAGTGTATTGCCACTATATTGCTTAGTGGTCATCTTCAGCAATTCTCTCCGACCTTCAAAACCAAATGTTAAACCTAAAGTCAAAATATTACCAATCAAAAGCAGAAGGAAAAGGAGTTATCAAAATAAGAAACTGCTAACAATAATTAAAAGGAAATTCAAACCAGACACTTAAACGGTTACTCATATCGTAGTTATCCAATAACAAGATAAAAAGCTAGAATCTTCAAGATAATATCAGCAATTATTTCTGTAATAAGATGAAATGATATTACGATGTAGAGAAGTGATTATGCCACGTTAAATAGCACCATTATATCAGATATAAACTGGATTAACGCGAGAAACAGAGAAGTAAAGAACTTTCGAAATTCAAATAGATGCTTTTTTAACCATTCAAATTGAAAATTTTGACTTATTAAGCGAGGGAGTAAGGGAAAAGAAAAGCCCCTGCTTTCCCAGCGAAACGGTGAGAAATGATTTTGGCCTTTGAAGGGAAATTGAGAATTCAGATATTCCTTATTTTTTAATGATTTCCCACCGGTTTCTTCTCTTTTATTTTTCTTAACTTTTCCGCCCAACTCCCTCAAAACAAACAGAAGAAAAGAAACAGAGCATAAGATGATCGTCACTGAAAACGAACCCAATTACACAGGAAAAAATAGTGAAAATGAAGAGAAAAAAAAAGACAGAAAGAGAGCATAATCACGGGAAATAAAATGGAACAACGGCACGAATGAGAGAGAAAACCAAGGAAATAAAAAATGAAACCAGAATGGAGAGCGAAAAAGTAAGAGGATACGAGGGAGAAATCAAAGAGCTTTTTGTTTTACCTTGTCGTGATAAATGTAAGGCAATGAATGTTTAGGGTTTTAGTTTGTGAAGAAAGTGAGGACATAAAAGAGAAGACAAGGCATCGGGAGGAGAAATGGGACAGGGTTTATGCCATAAGGAGCAAGACGTGTTTATTTGGTTTTGCTGTTTTGCATACACAACAGAGACAGAAGAAAAAATTTGGCCCCTGAACTTCTTGTGTTTGTGCCATTGAGTTCTTAATTTAATTTAATTTTTATTAATTCCTTATTAGATCCCTAAAATAGTAAAATGAGAAACATATAAATTTTTTCTTTATTAGTTTGGTCAATTTTCTCCTCTATGTCTATACAAATAATTATTTAGGGACTATTTGAAAGTGATCTATTGCACCCCTAAGGTTACCAAAAGTGATATATTTGTACACTTATTTTGACAATGCACGGATTTGATGTGGTGGCAACAGATCAAACTAGACATTCCTTCACTCTCTTTTTGCCACCCTCTTTATTTATTTCTATCTTCTTCTTCTTCTACTATTTTCTAGCATTTCTTCTGTTTGTCTTCCATCACTGCTACCATCCTTGCAACCCAAATCAATAATATTTTGTTGTTGGTAATGTTGTGGCTCAGTAAGTGGAGGTGGGAGTTGTTGCTGAAAGGCTAGAGCAAAAAATGGAGGAGAGAGATAGAAACTCGATTTTGAAGGAGAAGTTTAGGCAAGGTATTATTAATCTTCATGAAAAAGTAATAAAAAAAGAAATCCATGAAAATTATAACAACAAAAATTGAAAATTTTATGTAGAAAAAATTATTATTTTTCAATTTAAAATTAACAAAATGAAAAAAAATTATGATTTTTTTTGCAAAATAGAGAACAAAATGCCTCAAATATTCTCTCAAAATAATTGGCCATGTTTTCAGTATAGGTATGAAAAATGGGTTACATTTTTGCAGATGAAGGATCGCATACTATAGTGGGAGCAAATATAAGAAGCAGACTTAAAATTTCTGGACGAGTGTGACACAAGTGAGTTGGCTCTTACTTTGTTCATCCTCTACCTATGTTTGGTTTGTTAGTATAACAATTATGAGAAAGGGGTCTTTACAATTGAGGCCAACAATCACATGGATTGTTTGGTTTGTTAGTATAACAATTATAGGAAAGGGTCATTCATTACAATTGAGGGCAACAATCCCATGGATTCTGGTAGATGAAAGGTTGCTCTGAAAGTAATAGCAAGAAAAAAGGAGGTGAGACAAGGATAATAATTTTATTACTTGATCCAATGGGTTTGAGGTGCCAAAATATTTTACACCTCACATGCTCACAATTTTTTTTTTATTTACTTTCATGGCAACTGTCAAAAACGGGTATAAATATATCACTTTTACTAACTTCATATGTGCAAATAGACCACTTTAAAAATTTAGGTGTACAACTCACGTTTTATGCCAATTTTTAAGGGAGTATTTATATATTATACCAATAAAATAATTATAAAGTTCAATAAAGATAAAATAATACTTTCAAGACTCAAAATAAAAAATATTACAATTCAATATAATAAATAGAACAAATTATAGTTCGTCGTTTGAGATAGAAAATTTTTTTGAATTTTTTAAATTATAGTCAAAAATAAATTTTTAAAAAACTAACATTTTATATTTCGTTGTTTGAGATAATATTCATTCATTTAATACTATATAAATTTCAAATATTATAGCGCAATATATCACATAATTTTTATATATTTGATATGTTTTTGTGTGAATTTTTTAGAATTTTATGTACAGTCTAATGACATTTTATAGTGATTTAGAATTTCTACTTGTTACCAACAACTGTAGTTACAGAGCAACCAATATATTCAAACTCTAGCATTTCTAATTGTTATATCAAATAGTATTTTTATCAAATAACAAGAGAATAAACTGTTAATTTTTTTAAAATTTTATTTATATCTATAATTTATTAAAATTTTATGATAGTTTTCTATAATTTGTTCAAATAAATAAGACAATTTCAAAGACCAAATTATCCGTTCTGCTTGAGATTTTCTGCAGGCTTAGTTATGGGCTAGTTCTAAATTCCTAATCGCAATTGGACATCTTGACCAGAATTTTCTCTCGTCTTCTCTTTTTTTTTTTTAAAAATAAAACTCTCATGTTCAGAATTTGAATTATACATATTTTATTCTTTTTAATTAAGATTTTATTTTTATTTTTTTATCAAAATTAAATCTTTTACATTTAATTTTTTTAAATTAAGTCTTTTATTTTAATTAACACAAGTTACAACAAAGGAAAAATATGTCATTTAAGAGATTCAAACTCCACATCTTCATTCATCCTCATCCAAAGCTTAATGTAAAATCAGAGCATGATTGGAAAATCTTTTAATTTTAATTTTGTTTCTTTCATTTTTTTTTATTTTATCTTATTAGCAAAACATTTATTATCAGATAAATAAAAGTTCAATTTCATTAAAATAAAATTAAAAAAATTAATGTAAATAAATAAAAAGACAGTATACATAGTTTATAGCAATTGGGTTAACCTTTTCACTTGGGCTTGTATTTTCAAGGTATCCTTGTTTGGTTGGACATTTTTATGCAAGGCAATATTTCATAAACAAATAATAAAAAGAAAAAAGTGCAAAAAATGGAGATCATGGACTAACTATTTTTTTTTAATCAAGGGAAGGAGAATTTTTAACCGGTTCAGCTGGGATGGGATATCGAACGAGGAGAAGCTCCTTATACTACTAGGGACTATTTCATGTAAATAAACCAACACTCATGTTTTTTTTTTTTTTAAAAAAAAGAGAAAAGTAATAACCTAATAACACCATCTCGTAGCAAGGAATAGTTACTTCTCAAACTAACTGTTCTATGAGGTTCCATAAACCAAACAAAATCTACAATTCTCGAATTTGTTGGATTTTTCTAGAACCATGTATCTATAATCCAATCATCATAACCAGTCTTGTATATAAATATTACATCTAATAGCAATTTATAATTGAAAATTCATGGACTTTTATCTAAATAAATATCTTCTAAATTTGTATGATCCGGAGTTTGAACTTCCAAATTTCTCTACTTTATTAAATGAACATAAAGCAATTCACAAGAGATTGTTCACATTAAAATTGTTGGTCTACATCCTCATATCACACCAAAATATTATATTAAAGAGGATATGCACAAAAAAATGAGGTGAACCGAGACGAAAAGGAACTTCCAACTCAAACCCATACTCGAAGCATAATTATCAGGACCTGTTTTATCAAAATAGAGCACATTAGTAAGTTCATGCAATACAATTTTCAACAACTTCCTTCATCGATAAGGGTTTTTTTTTTTTTTTTTCTAGGACGAGTTTTCATCTACCAATCTAATCACATTCTACCATGTATGCCAAGTAAAAAATATGCTGCTCATATAGCACATAATAAATGGGTCCATGATATCAGTCTAGGTAAGTATTGTACTTAAACTATTACTAATTTTGGTGTATTTTTTCATAAAACACAAAATAAGGAGTTTTTAAAGTGTGAGAAA
Organism: Triadica sebifera; assembly: GCA_023653625.1. Lineage (NCBI taxonomy): Eukaryota > Viridiplantae > Streptophyta > Magnoliopsida > Malpighiales > Euphorbiaceae > Triadica > Triadica sebifera. The sequence continues at coordinate 509,339 of CM042897.1, forward strand.
ATGTACCTGCTGGAGTGTTGGCTGGACAAGTGGAATCTGTGTCAAGAGTAATCAAGATTTTTTGGTTAGAGAATCCAGAATAGGCGCACGTTGAGGTGTTGCAGTTCGAAGTTGTGGTGTTGCTAAGGGATAGACCATCGCCACATAGCATGGAAGGACAAGTTGACCAGGTGGAGTTGGCTAGTCTGAGCCCAGATGGCTCACATTGTAATCTGATGATTCAAAGAAAATTTATATACTTCAACGGAATCGATTCCACTCAATATTTCAACACAGAAAAACATATTCGCTTACTTCCAGTTGTTTGCAGAGTCACACTTGCACTTCACACAACTATTAGCAGTGAAGACGTAAGTGCCATTAGGAACAAGTAAAGGGTAATCTATGGAGGTAGTGCTCACCGACGAATTACAAGCTGTCAATTAACAGAATAACATTGGTAATTCACATTACTAAATTAAAGATTAACACTAACATTTGAAGAAAATGGAAAGATAAGAAAGCACTCTGCACTTTCTGAACATTACTCTACTCAGTAGTTTAATACTTAAAATTAGTGTCACATACAGCTGAAAACTTGAAAACATGAAATAATAAACACAATCTTAATACTGTGTCTAAAATGACAGATAATTTAGATTCATTCTAGAACTGGTATTGCATTATTCATCGGGAAAAATCCAATTTTATATGTTCTAATTTAAATACAGAAAAGCACATTCCTAAAAGCATATGCATAACCATTTGATCACATATAGTCGGAGAATCTATCTATAGAAGAACCACAAGAGGATCGCTCCCCACCAACACACCAACAACATGAACACTGCTTGATACTTTTTGGTTTAAATATGAATATCATCTGCATTATTGCAGGCGCCGGTAGATAGCTCAATAATTAAAAATAAAAATCCAGTAAAGAGATCCAAAATTGGAAGCACCATAAGCGTTTGGTTTGGTTTTGTGTATTGTCATCGTTGCATCAAAAGATGTACTCTTATCACAGGAACATATCATATTTGGCTTAATTTTTATTCAGTGGACCAACATGTAACCTAACTTTTATTTTCAATACCCATAATTCTAGATATTGCTTAAATTTCAACAAGATTTCTGACACTACAAGCAAGAATTAAAAAAAAATCCAACCAAAATCTCTACAAAAACACAGCTAAAATGATGTTATGGTATAACAAATTAAAATTAGAAGACTGCTAAAATTGAATCATAAATTTAGTAAGCAGTTTTTTTTACAAATAAATGAAATAATCTATCATTTCATTGTTTGCAAACTATTACACAAAGATAAGATGAGCATAATGACAGAATAGGACCCACATCTAGTGGAGCTGAATAAATCAATTGAAAAAGTGGGCAGAATTGAGTAGAAGACAACTAGACAAGATTTATGCATAATAAATCCTTTTTTTTTGTTTGGTCTGAATAATAAATCCTTTTTCTTTTAGAGTTTTTATGTTTGTTACACTATATATGTTTGTTTTAAAGGATTTAGAAGTAAGAAATGAGACAAAAAAAAAAATTGGCTGAATCCCCTTATTTGGACCAAATTTAAGTAGGAAAAGAGGAGAGAAAATTTGGGCTGAGGAGAGAGTCATTAATTTTCCAACCAAATCCATGGAAAATGGGAGGAAATGTGATTACTCTTCCACAGGAATGAAGCGTTGGTGTTTGTAGGTCAAATGTTTCTAAGTTATGCCCGTTAAATGAGGTCAATAATTGGCCACTTTCTAGCATTTTCAATCATGTCCCCCTTTCTAATGCAACAAAATAAATTAAAATAAAAAGACAAAAAGAGTTATGTTATTAAATATTCAACACTTCGTTATTGATTATAAAAATGTAAAATTTTCACAACCTAACGAGTTATGTATAACATTTTACTTCTTAAAATTATTATATTTAATCAAAACTTAGAAATAAAATTTTCATGTCAAGTATTGTTTAGCATTAAGATGAGAAAAATATATTTATTTAGCTTGGATATATAAATTAAATTAATAAATACATTATTTTTATTTCGAATTATATGAAAATTTATGATATTATGGAAGCAGTTGAAGATGAAAATTAGCAGAGGAAGTAAAAGGGAAAAGAGAACCTCGGAGAGGAACATCAAGAACTTGGCCTTCTAAGAGAGAACTTTCATTAGCAATTCCATTAAGACTCATGAGTGTGCTTTTACTAGTGCCAAACTCCTGTGCGATCGAGTCCAGCGTGCTCCTGGCTTTCACTACGTGCCCATAGTGAACCACTTTTTCCCCATCTACCTCATCGCAGCTACAGGGCAATGGAATCCGCAGCTCCTGCCCCACCGATATCAAGTTCGGATCCGATATATTATTAACGGCGGCGATTTGTTGGTAACTAACCAATCCCGAGAAGACGTCCCTGGCTATATGGTCGAGATTGTCGCCCGGTTGAACCGTGTAGTTCGGTTTCTGGTTGGATATGCCGCTGCCGTTGGCGCAAATGCAAGAGAAGAGAATCTTAATGGTCTGCTGGGGTGCTATGGTGAGGTTGGGGGAGGTGGAGAGAGGAAGATTGTTAGCTCCGAGGATGGAGCGGAGGTTTTTCACTGAGAAGAGGGTTTTGAGGGCGGAGACGGTGGTGGCGTTGGGTGATACATAGTCAATCAGGGAATGACACGTAGCAGGAGTAGTGCATTTGAAGGTTTGTGCTGATGAATTGACGTCCAGAGCAGCTAATAATAATAACAGCCTGAGTAGTATATGCGCAGAAGAAGAAGAAGAAGCCATTTCTGGTTTGAATCGTGGAATTTGTGTTTCTGACTTTCTAGTTGAGGGGTATTTAATTATTTAGCGATGGAGAAATGATCAAGAGAAGAAGAAGAAGTAGAGGGGCAAAGTGGGGATTTTGCATGTGAAGGCAGACAAGGACCGTGGTTTTATTTTTCTTTTATTTTTTTTCATTTGTTTTAAATTAGTTCACATGGTGATCTCTCTGCCTTATCCCACGAGACCAGATTTCACATTTTATTATTTTAATAAAGAAAAAAAATGCAATGCAATGCAATTTGTTTTTTTTTTTTACTTTAAATTTGTTGAAATTATTTTTTTTAGAAAAAAAAGATTTGTTGAATTATTTTTAACTTAAGTTATATTCTATTTAGCTTTTAATAATTTTGATCTTATTGAAAATTTATTTGATAAAAAATATTTTTGAGCGAATGATGGTAAATAAAAAAAAATTAACTTTCTTTAGATTTTGTGAATTTATTATATTGAGTTTCTTAATTTTTAATTTTTTCTATCCAAAACTTAAAAATTCTTGAGGTTAATTTCATGTGTAATTTACACAACACAAGCAATAATGTAAACATTTTTGTTAAATAAATTTTCAATTAATGTAACAACAATTAAAGTTTGGAAGTTAAAGGTCAAAAATACATTTGTTTTCTTTTCTAAATATGTTGGAATGAGTAAGAGGCAGATTATCTATTAGTGTTTTTTCTACATCATCAAAGCATATATAATAAAATTGTTTAGAATTTGAAACATTTTCTTTTATTTATTTGACTAAGCAAACGATTATAAAATTCATTAATTATCCTATCACAAATAAACAAATAATTAATTTAAATTTATAAGAGAGTATGCCTATAAACTATCCAACGTAGGAAGGAACTAGGAAGTATTCTCACATGGAACAAATTAATTAAATAGTTTCATATAAATTATTTTATTTATATAAAATTATTTTATTAACTTAATCTATATCTATCTTATTTTAACATTTTTTACAGCTATTAGAGAAAAAAAAGTCCTAATTAATTGAAAGGATTAAAAAGAGAGGAAGAGTGAAACAGACATCTAGGGGTCAAAAACAGTTTGTGCAACGACTAGTCTTTTATAAAACTGCAGCTGATAATTTAATAATTGAAATTTTGATAATTTAATTAATTTAATGAAAAATATTTGATAAAATTAGTTGAAAAATAATATTCATAAAAAAATATTATATAAAATCTATTTAAATATATAATAAAAATAAATTATCTAATATATATACATATTAAAAAAATATAAAAAATATATATTAAATATTTCATCCAAATATAATAAACGTATTTATTTTTATCATATAATATTTTATTATTATTATTATGTAATGCGATAAAAATGGAAATAAAAATTATAACCTTTTCTAATTTTCATTTTTTTATTAGTTTTTTTTGTTTTTTAATTTTTCAAAAATAAAAAACTGAAAAATACTTTAAAATGGTTGTAGAAAATTATATGATTTTCAAATTGGAAAACAAGTTTAGATAAAAATTAAAAACCATCTTTTTTTAATTTTCTACCTACTACTTATAACTTAAAAAATTTTAAAAATATGTTTATAGTTTTCCAAATTAAAAAATAATATAACTAAATAATAAATTCTATTTTATAGTTTTTTTACAGTAATTTTTCAGAAAATTAGTGTTATTTTACATAACTAAACACACCCCTAGCTTTTAAAAAAAACTACTTCTAGCTTATTTTTTAAAAGATTGTAATCTAATTTTTTTCAAATATATTATCAAAGTATATTATTTTTATAGTTATTTAATCTAGTTTAGTATTAATAAACAATACCTTAACAATTCCAAGGAGATTAAACAGTATGTCACTGGTAGTGCTAAACTCCAGTGCAATAGATTCCACAGCGCTCCCTTCCTCGGATTTTGATTATTTGTTCAGCTTTTAGGGTGTAGTTTGATGGAGTAGATGATGGGAGGTGAATTGCAGCTAAAAAGAGAGTTGAGGTCTTTCTTTAACATGAAAGAAGTTGTTGAGGTGGAAGAGGGGGTGGCATGGGGGGATTTGTAGCCAACCAGAGCTGAACATGTATTTGGGCTGTTGATTGGGTGGCTATAGCCTATAGAGAGGAAGAGTCGGAAAACTAGTAACTTAGGAAAATCCATACGGTGATGCGGGAGGAGAAAGATGGTGTTATGAGAGTTTGAGGGCGAAGGGAGTGCCGGAGGGGTTTTGTAGAGTAAGTTGGGGCATTGACTTCTACGTTTACTTCAGACTTTTGGAATGTGTATTGATGAAGACCCGATTCAGTCTCAGTTTCAACACCAACGCCCTAATTTCAATTTATGTGAGGGTTAGGCTTTTTTCTTGGACCCGTTAGAAACTAAACGTAGACTTGAGAAAATAAGGGCTCAAAAATGATTTGAGCCAGCCTAAGTGAAAGAAGACATAATTACCAATAAGAGAGCATAAATGGTTACGAAGGGCAGAAAAAACACAACAAAAATCAACTATCATCAACGACTAGCTTGATTTTCGTTCTTTCTTTCTCTTTTCTTTTTTCTTTTTTTTTTTCCCCCCGGCGCTGCAAGCACTTAGTGCAGCTTCGGAGTACAGGGGGCAGCACAAATCAGTGCCAAAAAAAAAAAAAAGGAAGTAATATTTTTGAAGAGATCTGAGGGTGAAATTGGAATAGAGGGTTAGGCTTTAGTGGGATAAATTTTTTTCTGAAGCACATGATTATATTCCTACTTCATGTTAATCAGTAATCACAAATTTTGATTTGTCATCACTTATTATTTTATAAAAATGGTGGGTAATCAATTTGAGGACTTATTTTTATAGAAAAAGAAAAGACGAAAATTTTCGTAACTGGTGTAATAAACAATAATTTACCTAACAATTCTCTGACCAACAACTTTCGCCACTTCATTATTTCCTAGGTCAACTGTCATTGCCGTGATCATTTAGTTGGAGAAAAATGAACACTTATTCAAAAATGTTCAAAATCATCAAAATAAATTTCATATTAAATTCCACTGCTCTTAAGGTTTTGAACATTTAATCCAATCCTGAGACTGCATATTCTTGGAATAATGTTCATCCGTAGCTAAGCACAATATTTCGCTAAACCAAACACATCATGCACCAAATCCAATTATACTCAACCATGTCTGCATAGTTTATTTAACATACATGATAAAATTGAATTTGTCCCTAAAGACACGATCTAGGCAACAGATATCCCATACCTAAAAATATTCTCATTTTCACAAGATAACCAAACTAAAATTTTCAGCACATAATAACATGTACGTTAACAAGTCAATCACGCAAACCCAGCGAGCAGCACAGCCACACAGGCAAGATCCCGTCCTCATTGATACGCACGAAAAATTAGTTTCGACTATTTGCTAGATATGAATTTTTGCCTTGACTTCAGAACACATGAACATACAATTCTGCATAAAAATTGAGGTGGGCCTACAAAAACCTACTAGATTTTTCGTGGCATTATTTTTTACTGGTGAAGACTAAACCTAAACTCCTTCAAATATTTAACTGTTGCTAAACATCAAAGTCTGCATTTGAGTAACAAGGGTAAAGTGTGTACAGCCAAGACCCTACTTGGTGTTGAATACAACTAAGACCGAAAGCACAAATACACAGGTCACTTCTCCTCCAGGCGCTGTAGCACTGATTCAGCAAAGCTTTGCTGCCTGCAAAACAATTGAAAAATTAATTCCATATTGAACAAAATTCAATGAAGAATACATCTTCAATAAATGTCTGCTCTATTTCAACTAATTTCACTGCAAAATCCGCCCCAAAAATTATCAATCTATAATTTAAAATAGAGGTTGACTTTTCAACTTGCAATTCAAACCTACTAATTAGAATGTTTCGTTTTCCATAATTCCAAATATGTCATATCTAATATTGCCGAAATAATTTCATTTGGTTCATTTGGCAAATGTGGGAGTTCAGTTATTTCATTCAAGCATGAAAGCTCATACTATCCGAACAATTCATCTCACAAACCTAGATAATTATGTATGGCACAGGTCCATAGAAGCTATGAATTAGATAAAGAAAATAAGGCAGGCTATCATCATATGGTTATAATAAAACAACAACAAAAGCATCAACAGGAGCTATGTGATGTGTGCAATTGTGTCTGAGGCAAACTACTAGCAGGTCCAGGTGAAGGCATAAAATCAATAACAAGAGAAACCATAATAATTAATAATTGACCATAGGAAGAGCCGAAGAGCCATATCATGCACTAACGACTGGTAAATATGATTCTCTCTCTCTCTCTCTCTCTCTATATATATATATATATATATATATATATATATATATGAGAGAGAGAGAGAGAGAGAGAGAGAGAGAGAGAGAACAAGAGGAAGAGTAATTATATGGTGTTCTAAAGAGCTAGGGTTAAAAGCCAAGATGGTGAGAAGTTTAACTTACTTTCGCTCTCTATGTTTTGGGCTAGGACGAGAGTATTTCAGATATCCATCCCAAGGAACCTTTTTGAGACCTGCTCGTACAGATATTATGTCCCTGACCCTGCATTAGGGCTCTCAAAATAAGTCAGCATTCTAATAGTAATTTTTTTAGAAAAAAATAAATCCTCTAATGAAAATGCAGCCTGACAACACTTTCTGATCATTTTAAGAATAAATACCTCTCTGCAAACTCAATGGGTGTTTCTCCAGGTTTAAGGTTCTGGGGCTCCAAATACCACACGTCACAAACAACAGCCCAGGATGTCATAAGTTGCAGCAGATGCTTTGTGAAGGACTGCCTGAAAAAGAGACAAGTAATCTTGGCATTGCAATTATAACACCGAGAGCATTCTAATACATCTTGATGTTAAAGCACATAATAAAATAAAACGCGAAGAAGCACATAATAAAACAGACAAGCAAATCTTGGCATTGCAATGATAACACCAAGAGCATACTTTACACATTTTGATATTAATCTAGAATTTTTAGCATATTGAAAAAAGGACTAGATGCGACTATTCTCATACAACCCAAAAATTAACATACTAGAAGGTTAACTTCACTAACATATTGCTCAATATTATTTGTAACAATAATTTCTTTCTAGCTGTGACCAAGGTAGTCAAAGGTGTAAAGCGCACTCAAGGCAATATAGTCTTTTATCGCCTAAGGCGCAAGACGCAAAAAAAACACTTGCTTGATTGAATTAAGATGCAAAATTCTAAAAAAAAATATTAAATATATATATATATATATATATATATATCAGCATAAAATCCTAAAAATGACAAGTTTCCAGTTTCAAAAAAAAACTAAATGGTTTGTATAATAAAATCCTAAATCTTATGGTAGCAAAAAACCAAAAAATAATACGTTTCAACAAAAAACTATCTCGAAACTTATCATTTATTATTAATAAGATCCTAAAATTTATCGCTAGAATTTTCATTCAAATTTTCATCACTTTCAGCTGCACCACCACTTTCATATCATTCAATTTCATCCACATCTGAGTCAACTTTTATATATTTTGAAACAGGTTCTGATTGTGAGGAACTTGAACTTGCCCTTAACCTGACAGTCTTTGCTTGGCTTCTTGTGTTTCTAATAGTTTCTCCAATTCCAACTGCATCTGCTACTACACCCCATGTCGAGCCATTGTTGCCTTCATCACAAAATACACTATCCTCTTTGGCATCTTCATCTACATACTGTTAGCAGTTGTGTTTGTCTTTTGTTTTACATATAAAAAACCCTAAAAGAGTCCTAATATAACTTAAAATATAACCCTAGAAGTTTAAAGTCTGACTTTTACTATAATGCCCTTAAAATTAAAAAAAAAAAAGAAAAGGATGTTGGGAACGTGAAACATGAAAACTTCAATTAGGCGCAAAAGGCGCACAATAATAGGGGGGACGAAAGGCGCAGCCTGGGCGCATCAAGCGCGGGCCTGAGTGAAGGTGCCTCGCTTGGCCTGTCCAAAGGTGTTGGGGGCTGCCATCGCCTCGCCTGTGCCCCCTAGGCAAGCGCCTCTTGCTCCTTTGACAACACTAGTTGTGACTTAGGTATCATGTTTGTGTAGCTCTGATTCTCAGTTGGATTAGATAAGCAAAGGGGGTGGATTGTGGTTGTGTACCGCTCAATCTCAGCTGGGTTAGATAAGCAAAACATATGTCCATACAAATAGAGAAACATCTTACTGGACACTAGCCTTTCCCATGGTTTCTAAATTTAATATGTGAAATATCCTGGGGGTTAAGGACCTACAGAACGATACATGCTTAGGAACAGGAGTTCAGGTAATATATCTTTAGACATCTAGTCGATGTTGACCAGAATAAAAGCATTTCCACTTCACAGTTTCAATTATGTTGAAAAAAAGGTATTTTATAAAACACCAACAATAATGGACATGCAAAATTTTATGGTTTCGGTTAAGATGTGAGCAAAATAGACATCAGCAATAGGGTAAAAATACTTACTTTCGGCTATTCCAAAAAGCATCAACAAAAATTTTATTGTATTTGATTGCAATTGGACAAACAGTACAACCCAGTTCGAATGCACCCTATACATCACAAAGGAAACAAAAGTCAAGAGAGAAAAAGGCAAAAAGAGCTTAAAGGAACAAATTTTCTTTCTAATTCTCATACCTTCTTGAACATCACAGTGTAGTGGTTATTTACACAAGTTCCTTCAGGAAATATGAGAAGAGGGTTATTGTCAGCCCCCTGAACATGTTCTCTTAACCTGAAACATTACATTCTTATAATCATGATGCACATATCACAGCAGTAATGAGATTTTTGCCCACTGCATTTACACTTACTTTTTAGCCACAATTTCCCGATCCTTTGCCTCTGAACGATTGAACCAGATACATCCTACACTCTCCAATATAGTGCTTTGCAATAGTCCTACATAATGAGTGAAACATAATTAATCACCCTATCCCATTCTATTTTCCACTCTTTAAATCTCTCAAAAATAAGGGCATAAACTATGCAATGAAATTCTATCATTGAAACTTACAAAAATAATACACAAATTCCCTTAGCAGAGATTTCATCTGTTAGATGAAATTCAACAGTACTTTTTTTTCAACCAAATCACACAATAAAATATTAATTATAGAGAAAAAAATTATTGACCATTTAAAATCATATAAATGATTTGTTATGACCCTGGGTTATAACCAATGAAAGAGAAGAGTTTAGAAGAAAGGAATGAGGAAACAGAAGCAGGAATAGAAGAGAGGAAGAAGATAGAACAGAGAAGCAGAAAAGAAGATAGGAAGAAAGAGAGGAGAGAAAGAGAGGGAAATTCAATTGTATTCTATTCCATTCATGATCATTTTAGTTACATTATTTAGCATCTATGGGCTTGTATTCCAAATAGCTGGGAAATGAAATGAAGATTTCAGAGAAATGAAATTAAATTACAGCCACCTTATGACACCTATCTTCATCCAATAGTATTACTCTAATCTGTCACATAAGATTCCAGCTCATCTATCTCATCCATAACAAATAGCTAACTTCTTCTCTAATTCTCTTCCCCAAATTCTTCTCTCTTTCTCCAATTTCTGCTTCTCTTCTCTTCTTCAATCTCCAATTAGATTCCAGGACGTGACATGATTATAAAGAAAACATTAATCACTTACCAACCCAACCAGGATGTTTCTGCATTATAACAGCAAATGCAGTCATCTGTTCTAAGATGATAAAATCAATCATGGAGGTATGGTTGGCCACAAAAACCTGTTAAAATATGATAAATAAATTCATATTAAAATGCAAACATACTCAAATTACTTAGACATACTCGCATCCAAAAATTTTAAATGAGTCAAAACATTACTTGGATATGCATTAATATGGACTCCAATTAAGTGAAAGTAAAACTCAATTGAACCTGTTTAGGCCGAATGCTAGGCCGTGGTCCATGGTACTTGACTACTCCTGTCCATGATGCCACAAAGAAGCTGCAAATTAACTCAACCAAACCCCTCTGGGAGGAAAACAACAGAAATTAAGTTCAGGGAAACATGTGACAACTACTTATGTGAAACAAAAGAATAGAGATCAAGGGGCAACGATATGAAGCCATAACAACAACTAAGTAACTTTCATGTTATGTACATTATACAACTACTATTAACTTAAACACAATGATGAACAAATATTAGAAAGATAAAGCAAACCAACCCAACACAATATTAATAGGAGATAAACAACAGTAAGATAATTATTTTGCCTACTTCAAGTTCAATGCTTTTGGATATCATGGTTCATTCAATTCATTCCAGAAAGAAACAAAGAAAGAAAGAAGGAAGTAAGTCATGGTTCATGAGGGTGGAGTAGATTTCCACATGACTTAAGTACTGGTTCAGGTTGTTTGCACACCCAAAAAAGGTCCCAGTTCATATTCCCTGTACATCCTAACATCATCTATGAAATATCAGGTAGCTTAAGCATCTTCTATGCATTATTATGCCCTTGAATCTGTAAATTATCCCATGATTGCAAGAGAAACCGAAACTATCTGCATCACTATGTAATAGGTTATATGAGAATAAATTCCTGAAAAATTTATGCACATAATCATAATGTTGCAAAAGTTATTGATTTCTTAAAGGATGAAAGTTAGAAGTAGAGGGAACTTAAACAATCTAAAAGAGATGTTAAAAGGCAGAAAAATCCAGACGTGATAGGCACCAGAACATTCAAATATGAATATCCAGGAATTTTAAAAGTTTACACATCAAAGAAAAATAGATAAAAATTTAAGCAAAAAAAACTTGGCAAAAGAAAAAACTGAACAAATTATAGTGGAACCTCTAGCGTTTTTCTCAACTTGTCATGGCCTTTCAGAAGAAAGTGCACAGGAATGTAAGCTGAAAGGAAAATTATCCACCCTATTGTCAATACTAGAGCCCTGCAGATTTGATCAAGAGCATCAGACAGCTAAATTAGAATAGAAATTCATTAATGAAGCAATTTATTGCCATAATCAGAGTCTTTTCTAGTTGCTCAAAATTTTGAATATATAAGAAAAAGAACCCAATGATTTCTGTATTATGTTATCTTAGGGGTTCTGTCAAGACAGAAGTCCCCAAAGCACAAGAAAGCAAGCTTCAAACAAATAACTTAAAGAAAGTTTTCCATATGCAACGCAAAGCAAGTTCTTCTCTTTAAAAAGCAGAATAAGAACCTGATAGGGAACAAAACTCCATATCGAATCACCACACCGCAACACCACAAGGGAAACAAATATATATTCCAATTCCATGGTTCCAGAGGAATTGACTTAAAACATCGTGTGAATGAGTCCTGTCGGAAGTCATTACAATGAATTAAAATTTACAAAATCAAGTAAATATTAAGACTGCTTGCTTTGAATGAGTGTATAACTCCATGTCTCAAGAACCAATAAATAAAAATTAGATAAAAATAAATCAGAAACTCACATCAACAATGGCACCAGCAGCCTCTGTTAGGGCTGGCGAAATGTCGAGCAAATCACGCCTAGAAAAATTATCAAAAAAAAAAACTGAATAACCTATTTCTGTTAGGAAGCTGAGCAATCCCAGGAAAAAAAAAAATACTGAAAGAGAAAAATAAAAAGCGAATAATACAATTGGCAGTTCAAAACTTAAAAATACAAAGTGCGAGAGAGAGAAAGAGAGAGAGAGAGAGGTGTTTACAGGCGAAGCTTGCCACGGGGTTCGTGAATGGAGAATCCAGAAGGAAGGTATTCTTCGATATTAGGTCGGTCCAAGTCCAATTCAGAGCTGGAAGATTTTAATTTGCCTGTACTGCTCATTCTTTGAGTGTTCTTGATGAGAAGCTGAAAATTGAGTAACTGCCAATTTGCATTCAGATAAAGAATGAAGGCTATGTTTGAATATTTTTACAATTCAAACAACCAAATTCATAATTTAATTTGTAAAGTCGAAAATTTACTATTTTTTATCTAATTATTATCAGATTTTTTTAATATTATTTGTAATAAATTAATTGTATTTTAAAATTATATTTAAATTTAAAAATACAGTAAATATTATTTGTCAATGTTTTTTATTTTCATTTATTTTTTCTGTATTATTTTGAATATAAATTAAAAAAAATTAATAAGTTTTTCCAAAATAAATATTAATTGATTAATTTATTCATAAATATAGTACATATAATAAATTTATATAGAACTCTGATGAACAAAATTTGTAATATATTTCAAAATTGATAATAATATTAATTTTATCAATTATATTTTTTTTAAAATTATCCTAAATTATATAATTTTATAAGTTAATTTAAATATGATAAAAATGACTATAAAATATTTAATTAGTGATAAATTATTAATATTTAGTAAAGAATAAAATTAGAAATTGATTATTAAATCTATAAGTTGTAGTTATTGAACCAAATATGAGTAAAAAAAATTACATTATCAATTCACGAATTTTATATTCAAATTAAATATTAAAATTTTTATAATTTATGAATTTATTTTAAAATCCGCAATTCAAATAGGGCTCAAGAGTCATGATTCTTAATACATACAGGAGTTAGCTATTGAGTCAGCAAAACTAACATTATTCCATTTTTCTCTAATCATCTAACTAATCTCACTAACTAGCTAGCATCTTCCTTTAATCAGTTACGTAACTTAAATAATTAATCATATAAGTATTTTTATTTAATCAATTACATAAATAATTAATCATGTAAGAGTAGTATAGAAAAAAAAAAAAAAAAGAAAAAAAAGAACGGTAAGTGTCTTCCCCAAGTTATCAAGCTGCTACAAAAATTCAATATTCATCAATTCGATTGAAAAAAAATAATTAAATAATCTAAATATTCATTGCATAATTTATATTGTTAAAGGAATAATTAAAAATATCATTGTTTACTTTTAATATTATTTTATTATTATTATTATTATGGCACATCGATTCATATTTTATTTAAGAAAATTTACTTTAAAAAAAAGGATGACGGCTCATATTTGTTGGTTAAGAAGATAAATTAAATATGAAGATAATAAAAAAATTAATTAATAAATTATTGGTATAAAAAGAAAAATAGAATATATTTTTGGGAGAAATATATAAAATAAATAAATCTATTTTCTTAAACGAAGTGAAGTGACAATGTACTCGTATGTAACTTTGTGAATAATAGTGAACTCCGGCTGACTTAATATTTTATTAGAAAATTTAATTGATAAAAAATACAATATTTATTTTTTAAAATTTGATATACTTAAAAAGTAATAACCTTGCTTCTTTAACTAATTGTATATTACAATACATACTTTTTAGGTATTACATCATAAGTATTAATTATAAAATTTAAAAACATTATAACTTTGGTTATTGAATTATGTTTTTAAAATAATAAGTATTATAAAAAGTAGAAATGAATAATATAAAAAATAGAAAAACAGCTAAACAAATTAAAACTGAATTATTAATATTTCATTTGTCCCAGTAAAGATAAATTCGCATTATTTTCAATTTTCTTGAATAAATTAATGTGCATAATTAATTTATTATGAGTAAATTTAAAATATTATTTCTAATTTTTTAAAAAAATATGTTTTTAATTAGCTAATATATGATGTCTACAAACTCCAATGTACAGCGGAATAAATATATGTGTATATAAATTAACCTAATCAATAAATTTTAAGTTATAACTAACTCATTTTATTTGATAAGTAACAACTAACAAAATTTGAAAACCATATAGAAATTTAGAGGAACTACTAGATAAATTCAATCTTATAAACTAATTTAATAAAATTAAAATCTATTAAAGGCTTTTAGAATTTTTTTTTTATTTTTAAATTTTATGAGTTTTGAAAACTGTTTTTTTAAAAAAATAGATAAATAGATAATTTTTTCAGAAGTAAATTTAAAAAAAATATTTTATAAAAAATTAAAAAATCAGTTAACTAAATAAAAAAAATATAAAACTAATTTAATGTATCGTTATTAAATAATATATTTTAATTTTATTTAATTATTTTGTGGTACCTAATTATTTTTAAATTCTATAAAAAAAAGGTTTGAAATCAAATTAGACGGTCCTTTCTACCAAAAAAATTGACGATCCTACGGCTACAATTGGAAATACAGTCCATAGATATCAAGGACAGGACACGTGTTAGAATCTTGGTGGATTAAAGAGTAATGCGGAGTCGGATGAATTGGCAAGAATAGAAATCTCTCACTCAAAAAAAAAAAAAAAAGGCAAGAATAGAAATCTCCCGCCCCCATAAGATACAGGACGGGGGAATGGCAGCTGCATCGCTGGCCCCCTGTTCAGGCTAAGACCGGTGGAGGCGATTCTGTTTTTCTCATTTATTTTTAGTGTGGGACATACAAATATAACCAAAAAACAGAAAAATGTTGCAGCTAGCAGCTGACAATGACAGCCTTCTTCCCTTCCCTCTGTCTCTCCGCTTCTTATAAAAAAATGTTCTCCTTCATTCTCTCTCTTCCAAAAACAGTGCGAAGCTTCAACAGCTTCTCTCTCTTTGTCTCTTATTCTTTTTCTACACAATGAAGAAAAGGAGGAGACGTCACATCATCACCGTTGGCCTTCATCGGATTTTCCTTATCATGCGGCGGCGCCACCTCTTGTTTCATCTCTTCTACGCCTTTTCCTCCTGCCTTCTTCTCCTCTTTGTTACTTTCTCTTTCCTCGCTGCTCCACCTCCTATCATTAACTCGATGGTGCGTGCGCATTTTTTCTCTTCCTCAATCTCTTTCTGTCTCTCTCTCCCCCGATTGTTAATGTTAAGGCCTTTATCACATCGCCTTTATTCGTCTGTTTATCCTGTACTCCATCATCTTCTCTTTGCTGTTCTTTTCTTTGAATTTATTCTCACGATTTGTTTTATTTTTGTGAAATTAGTCTAGAAATGGAGACTCAGTAGATGCGACTTCGGGAACACAGACGGTGTTTCGTGTTCCGGTACTTGTATTTTGTTTTGTAGGATTTTACATGTTTGAGTTTTTCTGATTTCGTGTTGATTTCTAGTATTTGATTGTATCATGCATATTATTTTGACGATTGTTGTGACGGTGACCACTGATTTGCCCCCTTTTTTTTTCAAATTGATCAGGAAAGTGGACATACCTCAGAGAGTGATTTATGGAGCTCGAAATTATCCAAGTTCTACTCCGGTTGCAGTAACGCTAGCGATAACTTTATCAGTACAGTATCTAAATATAACCTTTTGGATTCTTTCTTTGTCGAAAAAAATAGGCAATACTAGCGATATTATTTCTGTATTTAGATAATGGAACTCACTTCTTATGTTGTGCATCATCAAAATTTATGTTCCTGTAATTTTATTTATGGGAAGCAATCCTAAAAAGAAAGAGGGAATTGTCTAATTTTGGGAGTAGTTCTTCTTTGTGATAATGGTTTTCCAATTTGACTTTCAATTAAGTTCTAATATCGAGTGGTGATTGAAGATTTTAAATTTCACATTTTGCATTTTAAAGCACTATAATACACTTGAAGAATATGTGAGCTTATGCTTATATCGATTTTTTCTCTCGTTTATCTATGTTTTTTTTTTCACCCCATATTTGGAAAAGAGTAGCCAATACTGCAGCTGTCATTATAGTCAGAATACAAGGACCAGTTGATCTGACGAAGCCGTGTTTTGTATGTTTTAGCTGCTGATGTGAAAACTCATCACAATCGGTACTTGTTGATTGCTACTAGTGGAGGCTTAAATCAGCAGAGAACAGGGGTAGGTGTCTTAACTCTGCTATTCCAGAGCAATTTTGAAAATTTGAGGGCTATTGCGGGTTTCACATAAATTTGAAATTCAACATGGGTTCTTTCAACATTTTCTTATGCAATTCAACAAAGATATTTACGAAACTCGAAGTTGGTCTTGCAATTGTTGTATAGATGGAGCCGTGCGTACAGCTTTAATTTTGTCACTCATCACTGATTACATCTGGAAAATGAATCAACAGTAGTAATGTCTTTTTGTTCTGCGCCTTCAATTTTTTTGTTTCTTTTGTAGATATACAATTGAGGAATATTTAGGGATAGAAAGAGTTGGGGAAAAACCCAGTTCAGATATGAATATGGAAATATCTTCATGGGTATCACATGCAATTAAATTCTTTTATTAACATTTATCCACGACTATGATGGATTGAGTTCGGATGTTGTCATTTAATGAATGTATTCTTCATAATCTAGATTTTGATGTTGAGTACTTTTCATTGCTGCAGATAACAGATGCTGTTGTTGCAGCTTATATTTTGAATTCTACTCTCGTTGTTCCAAAGCTGGATCAGAAATCATTCTGGGAAGATACTAGGTATGTAATCTTATTGAGTTCTAAAATATCAATTCAAAGTTTATTTTCTTTCATGTGTATTTACATGTGATCTGGTGTCTGTTGCAGTGATTTTGCTGAAATCTTTGATGTTAATTGGTTTATTTCATTCCTCTCAAAAGATGTTAGAATCGTTAAACAATACCCACTGAAGGGAGGGAAAGCTGTGACTCCTTATTACATGCGTGTCCCAAGGAAGTGCACTCCAAAATGCTATCAGAATCGTGTTCTACCTGTTTTTAATAAGAAGCATGTAAGTGCTCAATTTCAAACAAAACTATGAAATGCCTATTTTGCCAAAGCATCTTTTAGCTTGTGCTTCACCCAAATGTAGTCGGTGAAAATTTTAAGTTTTACAGTAGATTTAGGATCCGTTTGGAATTGCGTTTGCTAAAAGCGCTTTTGAAGAAAAAAATTTATTTTTAAATTTTTTGAGTTTTGAAAATTGCTTTTGGAGAGAAGCAGACAAATAGATGTTTTTTCCAGAAGCAGATTTAAGAAAAACAGTTTATAAAAAATTAAAAAAATCAGTCAATTAAATCAACAAAATTATAAACCTGCTTTTTAAACACCTAACAGCAATTCCAAACACCCCATGTGAAAATGGTGCCCTTGATCATATCCAAATCCATGAAATGAACTTAATTTCACTTTCTTCCTTTGTAGTTTGTTTTGTTATTGCAGTCTACAAATTCATGCAAGGACTTTCATTAGCATTAAAATCTATAGACATTGTCTCAAGATAACAAGGAAAACCTACATGTTCAAGTAACCTGCAGGTTAAGGTCTGTGTCAAATTGTTTTATTGGAAGTTAGAATACCTGAAACCAAACATTAATGGAGAATGATAGAACCATGATTGTGAGTTTGAAATTTCTTGAATGATGCTAACCAAGGATCAAGCAAATGACAGGTTTAATTTCAGTATAAACTGTGACATAAAATTATGGAAGCAGAGAGATGGGCGAGACAGTATAGATTTAGTGAAAACTAAATATTACGGAAATAGCAAGTAGGCAATGTGGTAAGGTTGCTGATTATTAAGGCATGCAAAAGTGAATTTGTAGTTGTAATGTATTTAACTAACTATATTGAATATTTATTTACTCTGATTGTTCAAGTTAATTGTCAAGTTGGTTATTTATGCTCATGTACAGAATCTCTAAATTGTTGAGTTAAATTCTATTTCGGTTCCATTTACATTGATGTTTATTAAAGAACTGAAAATTGTTGACAATCCATTTGTTTTGTAGGCTATTCAGCTCGGTAAATTTGATTACAGGCTCTCAAATAGGCTGGACATAGATTTACAAAAGCTAAGATGCAGAGTCAACTACCATGCTTTAAAATTTACCAATCCAATTCTTGACATGGGCAAAATGTTGGTTCAAAGAATGAAAATGAAAAGCAAGCACTTCATTGCCCTGCACTTGAGGTAAGGTCCTTCATACACACAATTCTTCTGTCTATGGTTAATCAACTGTCAAACCTTCTTGTCATGTGAGTTGTCAAATTATCATGTTGTTGCCCATATTGTTATGGAACTGTTATGGTATATATTGTAATTCTTTCTTTGGGATTGTAAATTAGCTCATTAATTTAGGATTGCACATGAATAAATATTCAGATATTTGATTGTAATGAATTATTTTTTTTATTTTTTATTTATCTATGATAAGGTTCGGATATTGCTAACTTGAGAGAAGCTCATTTATGCTCTTCAACTATCATATTTTAGGTTTGAACCTGATATGCTTGCATTCTCGGGATGTTATTATGGTGGAGGGGAAAAAGAAAGGACAGAGCTTGGTGCAATCAGGAAGAGGTGGAAAACTTTACATGTGAGACATCTGAAACTTCCGAGAAAGAATGGGGCATCTTTAATAGTTTATGACACATGGCAGAGGTGCTAATTTTTTTGTTTATTTGGTTGAGTACAGGGAAAGAACCCTGACAAAGAACGGAGGCAAGGACGATGCCCTCTAACACCTGAGGAAGTTGGTTTTATGCTGAGAGCATTGGGTTTTGAAAGTGGTGTTGACGTATATGTGGCTTCAGGTGAAGTATTTGGAGGTGAAGAGACGCTAGCACCCCTCAAGGCTCTGTTCCCAAATTTGCATTCAAAAGAGACTTTAGCCAGCAAAGAAGAGTTGGCGCCATTTTTGTCATTTTCTTCTCGTATGGCTGCAGTTGACTTCATTGTTTGTGATGAAAGTGACGTTTTTGTCTCCAACAACAATGGTAACATGGCTAGAATGTTAGCTGGACGAAGGTATTCTACTCATTAATTTGACAGTAGATTTTGCTGCATGTTTGGGACCTTAAATAACTTTGAGAACATATTTTCTTTTGGAAGTTATTATGTTCTCCCTTTTCTCTTCACCACCAAGTGGTGTAGGCATTGAAGTGTTTCCCTCTGGAACAGAAATTACTAGCCTGTTAGCATAGGCAACCTACTGGGCTGAAAGAGAATTATACAACTTGCTCTGCATAATTCATTTGCTAAATGCTGTTCAAAGGCTTATGAAGATTTCTCCGAGCATTTCTGTAGCAGTCTCCAGAAATAATTCAAACTTATAGTTGCTCTGATTACTTTATCATGCTGTATGCCATTGGCATTTGCAACTCACTTCTCCATGAACTAATATAATAATTTTTGTCCATTGCAGGAGATATTTTGGGCACAAGCCAACTATTAGGCCAAATGCTAAAAAACTTTACAAATTGTTCTTGAATCGACATAACATGACTTGGGAAGAATTTGCGTCCAGGGTTCGTGCTCATCAAATTGGCTTTATGGGAGAGCCAAATGAAGTGCAGCCTGGGAGGGGTGAGTTTCATGAAAATCCGACATCCTGTATATGTGAGGCCTCTGAAGCAAAGGTTGGGAAAGATGTGGCTCCTCAGAGCCAAATGCACAAAGGTCAGGTAGAGAATAACAAGAGCAATGATATTGGTAATGTCACTGATGAGCTCCTAGCAGAGGATGACAATGAGCAGGATTCGTCTGATATGGATTACGTGGAGAATGGATTTGGCCTTCAAGGGAAGGGGGATGTGAATTCAAGTACCTTAACTAAGACAGACCAACCAGAACTGGAATTGCTGCTCTCTGACTGAGAAAGAGACTCGCCCTTTTATTAACAATAATTTTTATGTTCTTACCCTAGCCAAATTTTCATCATATCCTTCAGGCAGCATTGTGGCCCTCTTGCATTTGCTTCGACGGTCAGCACTTTGGCTTCTTCAACAGGTGGAGTGATAAGCAGCAGTTTGTACATATAGACACAAGGCATTGTAAAATTAAAAAAAATGAATAGTTTGAATTGATCAATTTAGCTTTTCATCCCAAATTAGGGGAGTTATAAGTAGAATATATGTGTACAAACAAAATAACTAAAACAAATATATATATTTTTTACTAATTGATCAATTTAGCTTTTCGCATGAAATGTAATTATATCATTTCTTATTACTTCAAATTGCACGTAAATTTTGCTGGAGAGGCATAACTTGGTAATCGATCCAAACCAATTCAAAATGTTTTGAAAAGAAGACCAAAGTTAGATTTCGGGTAAACTACACCTATGGTATTTGAATTTTAATACTTATAATATTTTGGCTCTTGAATTTCAATTTGTAATAAAAAAAATAACTAAACTTAATATAAATGTAATGTTAAAATCTCATTAATAAATTACATGTCAAATTGTTATTTGAATATGATATGACAATTTTTTTCTCTAATGTATTGACATAACATTTTTTAAACCCATTAAAAAAAATTAAGTAATAAACTTCAATTTAGCTTGCCAAAAAGAAAAAAAAAATTATTATTAAGAAAAATCAAATAATTAAAAAAATAAAAGAAGGAAATAATATTTATTTCTTGGATTATTTAAAATAAAAAAAATTAAATTTTAAATATTTTTCAAGTCTCTTATTCAATATAGAGTGTGAAAATATTTATATTTATTAAGAGAAAATAAAAAAATTATTTACTTTTCAGTACTGGTTAATTAGTTAAATTTAAGAGAAAAATAATGAGAAAAAAATTTAAAAAACTTGACATATTAGTATGAAAAAAATATCAATATTAATAGGATATTAACATTAAGTTTATATATTTTTTTTGGTTACAGATTAAAATATAAGGATTAAAATTCAGAGGTGGTAAGCGGATTTTACCTGTTGGAATTCAGAAACTCTAAAATAAATGGTCTGATTCGAAAATTGTTAAAAGAAAAAAAATTCAAACCGGTCCGAAAAATAAAATATGGCAAAAATTGAAAAATATACGTAGAGAAAATCGTAATCCATTACAGAGAAAGACGTGGCAAATTCTGATCCATTTGTCGTATTTCAGATACTTATAATAAAATAAACCGTTCTCCTCGCTTATGTACTTTTGCTTCAAAACAGCAACCATGGCATGGAGGCTACCAACGCAAGTAGCAACACCTCCCAATTATGCCCATAACATCCCCATCTCTCCTATCAATCACTCACTTTCATGGCGGCGTAATTTAGCACCTCACCCTCTCATTTCCCTCTCTCCTTCATTTCCTTCTCCAGGTGCTTCTTGCTCTCCCTATCAATCCAATTGCTTAATTATTAGCTTAAAATGGTGTTCTCATCTGGCTTGTTTTAATTTTCAAAGGGAAATGTGCGGTGCGGCCGACGATGATATGCCATGCAACCGCCGCGGATGTGACGGCGGCAGCGGGTGCGGTGAATTTGGGGCCGGGAACTCCTGTAAGGCCGACGAGTATATTGGTGGTAGGAGCCACTGGAACTCTGGGCAGACAAATTGTGAGGAGGGCGCTTGATGAAGGCTACGAAGTTCGCTGCCTTGTCAGGCCTCGTCCTGCTCCTGCTGATTTCCTTCGCGATTGGGGTGCCACTGTTGTCAATGTCTCTCTCTCTCTCTCTCTCTCTCTCTCTGTCTCTCTCTATCTCTCTCACATTCTAAAATTCTTTAGTTACTAAATGATGCAAAGTGAAAAATACGAAAGAATTCTGCTGCCAAATTGATGGGAAATGATTTTTGATGGAAATTTTAATAACCAAACAAGACAAAGAAACGTAACTGATTTTCCCCCACCCCAATTTTCTCAATATTTAATTCGCAGGCGGACCTCAGTAAACCCGAGACAATTCCAGCGACATTGGTTGGGATTCATACTATTATTGACTGTGCCACTGGGCGTCCGGAAGAGCCAATCAAAACGGTTCGTCAGAGATTTAAGAGTTACTTTGCATTCCAAATTGCTTGTGCTTTGTGTAATCTGTCTCTTCTCTTTAGGTAGATTGGGAAGGAAAAGTAGCTCTATTACAATGTGCTAAAGCAATGGGAATCCAGAAATATGTGTTCTATTCTATTCACAACTGTGACAAGCATCCTGAAGTTCCATTAATGGAGATCAAATATTGTACTGAGAAGTTTCTTCAGGACTCTGGTCTTACTCACATCATCATACGACTTTGTGGTTTCATGCAGGTAATTGTGACCCAGCCTCAATTATCTTGCTTTTTAGTTATTCTAGTTGTTGTCGTTATTATTATTGTTTTTAATTTTCTTGTAATCTTGATCAGCTGCTCTACAAATATCATTTTCTTTTATCTGTAAATACAGCAGAAATAGTTCAGTATTACCGGTGATTCTACCCATTCGCCATATCTTCTTACCTCCTGAGCTAAACCATGAACTTTATGGTATTTTAGCAGAAGTATTGCTTAGGCAAGTATTTTCCGAATTTCAAAGGAAGTAGGAAGGGAAAGAAGGTTTATAATCTATGAATTGACCTTAGGAAATATCAGGTGAATCTCATGGGTCAAATCTGATCATCTGGTTCACTTTCCATTGCGTCACCACTGAGTTCTAGCCACAATCCTTGTTGCCACTAAAGCATCATCTGTCAGATTTGCCTTTTATGTCAGCCTAAGCCTCAACCCAGTTCTTCTTTTCCCCAAATGAAAAACACTGATAGAAAATTGTTTGAGATAATCCTTGAAAAGTTATGAATCCATCACAGAGAAGCTAAAAATTCTCTTGAAAGGATTATATTGTGCCAAAATTTCCACCATATGTTTATGTATGTTAAAATACATATACCTATGAACATTCAAGGTTAGAATGTGATGTTCTCTGATAATGGAACCTGGCTGGGAAATTGATTCATAACCTGTTTGTTCTTCGGATATTTTAAATGATTCTTTCTTTTTCCTTAATCTTGAATTTACTTTCATGTTATGTCTTTTATAGTTATTCATCCAATTGTTGAGTCCCAATGCTTATTGCAAATTTTATCAGGGCCTTATTGGGCAATATGCTGTACCAATTCTAGAAGAGAAATCTGTTTGGGGAACAGATGCCCCTACAAGAATTGCTTACATGGACACACAGGTTATAATTTGTGATGAGTTTTTCAGGGGACAGCTAAATTTTATTTTTTATCATTTCTTCTAGTTGCTTTTGGATTAAGCATACATTTCGCATTTTTGTATTTTAGGATATAGCTCGATTGACATTTATAGCATTGCGGAATGAGAACATTAATGGCAAGCTTCTCACTTTTGCTGGTCCTCGAGCATGGACAACCCAAGAGGTAAACTATTAAAAATTTCTTATTGAAGTGTTGTTTTGGCATATTTATATCCTACAACATGTTTTGTGCCTTGTTGATTTTGAAATGCTCACTAAAGCAGATAGTTTTCCCTTCTTTGACCTCTCTAGTCAATAGTCTTTTGAATTCTTTTTGACCACTTGCAATAATATGCTAGCCATTCAGATAATATGTTTAGGTGGCTGTTTGACTTCGGATTTTCTTTCTTTCACCCACTTACCAAAGCAAATGATGCATTACGTTTCTTCTATGTTGAATATCCTATCTTGGTTTTAGGTCATTACATTGTGTGAAAGACTAGCAGGACAGGATGCAAATGTTACGACAGTTCCAGTTTCAGTCTTAAGAATAACCCGTCAACTGACACGGTTTTTTGAGTGGACAAATGATGTTGCTGATAGACTGGCATTTTCAGAGGTAATAAATTCTCATGCTTGTTTTATACTTTCTAGTCATGTTTCATGAAGCTATCTGTAACACTCCTTATCGTTCCGTACATCCATCTATATGCTGGACGGATAAAATATGCTACAGTAAATAATTTTTTTTTTTCAAAAACATTACTTTAATTTTATACATATATAATATAAGAAATTTAAAATATATAAAATAAAATATTATGCATACATATCCTAATTTCAACTTTTTTTTGTATATATATGCATGCCATAATAAAAATTTAAAAGTTTGTATATATATATCAAAATATAATAAGAAGACCAACCCACTCGGGGTGGCTACCGCTGCTACTGCTAGGCTCCATCATGAGGGTCCACCAATCAGCGTCTTTTATCTACAAGTCCAGATGTTGTCGGCTACACTTGTAACTTACGCGAGAGAAAACAAACTCCTGCGCTGAGTATATAACTCAATGGTGCAAAAACCATATAATAACAGTCATTAAAATAAAACATAAATTTAAAATGAAACAAATTTAAAATTTAAATCAATTTTCTTCAAAGTAATAATATAATATCATTTTCATTTATCCATTTGAATTCATGATACATAATATCTTTGATTTCTTAATAATGTTTTTTTCATATACCCACATATTATAACATCATAAACTTGCTCCTAGGGAATCAAAGAGGTATCATATCACATATCAACTCAGGATCCACAGAAATGCACAGAATCCAAATATAATATTACTCAGTTCACAGAAATGCACAGGACTGAAAAATGTATCAGGTGATCCACAGAAATGCACAAGATTACAATATTTTATTGGTTCACAGAAATGCACAGGACCGTAATTTTTACCCTATTGGCATGCCAACAATACCCTTGTTCATGTCTAGGTTAACATGTGGGCAAAATTTATCATATTCATAATTCAATTCATTTTTGCATTTCAAAGCATAAGAATAATTTCCTCAAAAATACTTTATTGCTAATATCTCAATCATTTTCCATAAAATCGATAAATATTATTTCCATGCCAAAATAAATATGATAAATCATTTGAATATAAAAATTTCCTTATTACTTCATACTTTTTCGATTTTCTTTAATTACTTACTTATATATATATATGGTTAATATTATAAAAACAACTGCACTGACCTCTTTATGCTTTGTCAGTGTCTGTCGGCTCTTTCTTTTTATTTTTGAGGTGGCGCCTACTCCGACGTCGCGCCTAAAGATATATAATTTTAATTAGCTAGTGAACTTCACACGATATAAAATCTAACAAGATTTAAATTTTTCGATAATTCTCCACTCACATATATTGATATCCTATAATTAAAATTTTTCTCATTATGCGTGTTTAACGCATAGAACATGATTTTGATC
The DNA here is from genome assembly GCA_023653625.1 of Triadica sebifera. Taxonomy (NCBI): domain Eukaryota; kingdom Viridiplantae; phylum Streptophyta; class Magnoliopsida; order Malpighiales; family Euphorbiaceae; genus Triadica; species Triadica sebifera. The sequence continues at coordinate 534,947 of CM042897.1, forward strand.
GTCAACACGCTTTCCCGTGTGACCAAAAATTTCAAATATTCTTTTCCTTTATAATATTTTATTTTCTTTATTTTTCCTCCAAAACTATTTTTCTCAATTTATTTCCATTTAATTCCATTTCCAACTCAAAAATTCTCATTAATTAAATAAATATTCTAAAAATTCCAAATAAATTTCTCTAATCATTTTAACACATTTTCTTTCATTCTCCATCATCAATTTCACCAAAATAATATTCAATAACTCCTAATAAATTTTTCCATAATTAGGCTAATAATCTAAAAATTCGCCAAAAATTCTATTAAATATTCTTTCCATTTCAAAAGTTATTTTCTACTTCTAAACACTCCAATTAACTCCATAATTAATAATCCTCGATTATTAATTTAATTACCTAATATATTAATATTCTAATTTAACTAATAATCACCTCCATTTAATAATATAAAATCCAATTATTAACCAAATAATCTCCAATAAACTCTTATAATTATGCAATTAATCATACAATTCGACTAAATTAATTAATCACTTTAATAATAAAAATATATTTAAACTTTACAAATAAATTCATCTCACTATCTAAAAACAAGTAGGAGGTGTGATTTGTATCGGATGACTCGGTTTAACGAGACGAAGATTTTGTCCAAAATACCCGATTAGTGGTCACACGAAAATTTTTTATGACGACAGATTGACAATCTGATGGTACCAAAAGAAAGCTTGAGGTGTGAAGAGTCCAAATATATAAGTTTCGTTGCTTGGAAGTGACTGGAAACGTGTAGATCTACAAAAGTTCACGCGGCTCGACGAGAAATTTCCGGCTCCAATGAGCCTTCAAACCGCGGTTCCCGGAACTCAAATTACACAGACCAAGATGTTTCGACGTCCTGAGTCCATTTTCGGTGTTAGATTTGAGAAAAGAAGCCAGAAAATACGCAAAATCGAAGGGTAGCCCCGAAATCCGACTTTCTCTGCTCCAATCCCGAAAATCCGGTCAGTTTTTAAAAAATCAAATGTCGCCGGAGTGATAAGGATGTGGAGAACTACTTTTAGTTCGAATTTGGCGAAGATCGGATGTCGTTTGGTTGATGAACGGAGATGGTGATCATGTAGGGAGAAAGAGAAAATGAATTTTTATTACTTTAATCTTTGAAATCTCTCTCTCTCTATATATATATATACTCAGGAGAAATTTTGTATTTTTTTGCAAATCTCAAATTTTTAATAAAATTTTACTTAGATAAAATTATTAAGTTACAAAATAAATTAAAAAAAATCTTAATTGAGCAAAATTAAAAATATGGGGTGTTACATTCTTCCCCACTTAAAAGATTTCATCTTGAAATCATATATGATAGGTTATTACTAAACAATTGAGGATGTTGACTCCTCATTATTTCTTCGCTTTCCCATGTTGTTTTTTCATCTGAATGTCTTCGCCAGAGGACTTTTACCAAAGGTACTTCTTATTCTGCAGTTGTTTCAATTCCCTTGCCAGAATAGCTATAGGCTCCTCATAAGATAAATTTTGTTGCACCTCAATTTCTTCTACTCGAATGACATGGGACGAATCCGATCTATACCTTATGAGCATCGATACATGAAATACATTATGAATTTTCTCCAACTCAGGAGGTAAAGCCAACATATAGGCTACTGGTCTCACTCGCTCAATTATCTCAAAAGGTCCAATAAATCTGGGACTCTGGTTGCCTTTGCTTCCAAACCGTAGTACTTTCTTCTAGGGATATACTTTCAGGAACACTTTGTCACCAACCTCGTATCCGATGTCCCTGCGTCTCAAGTCTGCATAAGACTTCTGTCTATCACTAGCTGGCTTAAGTCTATCCTTGATAATCCTAATCTTCTCCTCTGTTTGCTGAACCAAATCAGGTCCCACTATCCTTCTTTCACTGAGCTCGGTCCAACAAATTGGAGTTCTACATTTTTTGCCATACAGTGCTTCATAAGGAGCCATGCCAATACTTGTCTGGTAACTGTTATTATATGCAAAATCCATTAGTGGAAAGTACCTATCCCAACTTTCTGTTAACTCAATCACACAACTCCAAAGCATATCCTCAAGCAACTGGATAACTCGCTCCGATTGTCCATCTGTCTGATGATGGAACGTCGTACTGAAATGGAGAGGAGTACCCAATGATCCCTGTAGGCTCTTCCAAAAATGTGAGGTGAATCTGGGATCTCTATTTGAAATGATAGACAATGACACACCATGCAACCGGACTATCTCTTGTACATACAATTTTGCTAATCAATCCATAGAGTAGTTCATCTTGACTAGTAAAAAGTGTGCAGATTTCGTTAACTTATCAACAATCACCCATACTGCATCATGTTTTCTTTGAGTCAATGGTAGCCCTGACATGAAATCTATAGTAACTCTTTCCCATTTCCATTCCAGTATGGCAATAGGTTGCAGTAACCCTGATGGCAATTGGTGTTCTGCTTTTACCTGCTGACACGTTAGACATCTGGTAGTATACTCTGTAATGTCTTTCTTCATACCTGGCCACCAATACTATGGCTTCAAATCTTTATACATCTTGTTGCTGCCAGGATGCATGGAAATAGTTGATTCATGTGCCTCTTTCAATATCTCTCATCTCAATCCTGAGACATCAGGCACGCATAGTCTGCCTCTATAATAGATACCACCATCAACTCCAACTGAGTATTCAGGTTTCTCCCCCTTGGAAATGGATTCTTTTATATCAATTAGCTTAGAATCATGCTTCTGAGTATCTTTGATCCGAAGGACTAATGTAGGGAGGATCTGAAGCTTTTCCATTCAAAGATAATCTTTTAAGAATACATTATTATAAGAAATCAAATGCCCAATTGTACTTAGTATTCGAATTTATCTACCAGAGTCTTTTGACTCAAAGCATCTGCCACAACATTAGTCTTTCCAGGCTGATAGTCAATAACACAATCGTAGTCTTTAATAAGCTTTAGCCACCATCTCTATCTTAAATTCAGCTCTTTCTGTGAAGGTAAATATTTTAAATTCTTGTGATCTGTATAGATATAACACTTTTCTCCATACAGATAATGTCTCCAAATCTTTAAAGCAAATACAATAGTTGTCAACTCTAGATTATGCATAGGATAATTTCTCTCATGCAACTTCAATTGTCTAAAGGCATACGCTATCACTTTACCCTCTTGCATCAGTACACAGCCTAACCCATTCAATGAAGCATCGTTGTATACCACAAACTCTTTTCCTGCAGTGGGTTGCGTCAGAACTGGTGCCTCTGTCAACATAGCCTTCAACCGATCAAAGCTTGCTTGGAATTTATCCGTCCATTCAAATTTAACATTCTTGCGAATTAATCGTGTTATGGGAGCGGCTATAGAAGAGAAACCCTTCACAAATCGTTTGTAGTAGCCTGCTAATCCAAGAAAACTTCGTATCTTAGTTACATTTCGAGGCGGTTTCCAATTGAGAATGACTTCAACCTTACTAAGGTCAAATATAACACCCCATATTTTTAATTTTGCTTAATTAAGATTTTTTTTAATTTATTTTGTGACTTAATAATTTTATCTGAGTAAAATTTTTTACAAATATCAAATTTTTAATAAAATTTGACTCAAATAAAATTATTAAGTCACAAAATAAATTAAGAAAAATCTTAATCGAGCAAAATTAAAAATATGGGGTGTGATACTAATAAAATTGGTAGCAGGTTTTGGCGGTTCTAGGATAACAAAGGGTGGAATAAAAATTGTCTGCTCATGCATTGGTTTTTGAAAAATGATTTGAATGTATAAATATAACTGCTACTGCTTCCTAATGTGGGCCACTGTTGTACTTTATAGGGTGATAGATTCCAATTGCAAAGGGTTAAAGAAGAGACCCCGGATACTTATGAGCCCCTTAACACTGACGTTTCATACCCTTCATTCCAACAGAGGACAGTGGAGAGCAGTGCAACCATTCGTGGATCTGATAGATCACATAGACATGAGAGACATGCTCCGGTTCCGGGTTCAGCTAGAGAGGAGTTGCTAAAGGATATGGTTGAGATCTTAAGGCGTTCTGCCAGTCCAGCCACTACTGAGATGGGATTTGAGAGGCTTCGAAAGTTGGGAGGTCTAGATTTTTACGGCCGCAAGGAGGATGACACGGCAACTGCAGAATATTGGCTGGAGAGGGTAGAGAGAGTGTTTAGATAGATGGATAGCACATCTCGAGAAAAATATAGATATGTGGAGTCTCTGCTGCAAGAGGGGGCTTATGATTGGTGGAAGACAATACTACAGCGCCCTCAAACATCAGACTCACCTTTCTGGACATTCTTTCTAGAGCAGTTCAGAGAGAGATACATTCCCAGGGCCTATACTGATTGGAAGAGACAGGAATTCCTAGATCTCAGACAAGGGAATATGACTGTAGAAGAACACGAGAAAGAGTACACCTGCCTCAGTAAGTATGCAGAGGGTATCATTGCTGATGAGGTTGATAGATGCAGGAGGTTTGAGAAGAGATTGTGACCCCCTATTACGGCCACAAGGAGGATGACACGACAACTGCAGAATATTGGCTGGAGAGGGTAGAGAGAGTGTTTAGATAGATGGATAGCACATCTCGAGAAAAATATAGATATGTGGAGTCTCTGCTGCAAGAGAGGGCTTATGATTGGTGGAAGACAATACTACAGCGCCCTCAAACATCAGACTCACCTTTCTGGACATTCTTTCTGGAGCAGTTCAGAGAGAGATACATTCCCAGGGCCTATATTGATTGGAAGAGACAGGAATTCCTAGATCTCAGACAAGGGAATATGACTGTAGAAGAACACGAGAAAGAGTACACCCGCCTCAGTAAGTATGCAGAGGGTATCATTGCTGATGAGGTTGATAGATGCAGGAGATTTGAGAAGAGATTGTGACCCCCTATTAGGGCTAAGTTGGCAGGATCACAGATTAAAGAGTTTACTGCTTTGAGAACTGCTGCTGAGACAGTTGAGGAGGCCGTTGCTGAGGAGATGAAGACAGTAGTTCCAAGCCACCACAAGAGACCATTCTTTTAGCCGGGTGTTACATTATTCCCCCCTTAAAAAATTTCGTCCTCGAAATCATACATAATAGGTTATTACTAAACAATTGAGGATGTTAACTCCTCATTATTTCTTTGCTTTTCCATGTCGCTTTTTCAGCTTAATGTTTTCGCCAGAGGACTTTTACCAAAGGTACTTGCTTATTCCGCAGTTGTTTCACTTCTCTTGCCATAATAGCTATAGGCTCCTCCTCATAAGATAAATTTTGTTGCACCTCAATTTCTTCTACTCGAATGACATGGGACGGATCCGATCTATACCTTATGAGCATCGATACATAAAATACATTATGAATTTTCTCCAACTTAGGAGGTAAAGTCAACCTATAGGCTACTGATCTCACTTGCTCAATTATCTCAAAAGGTCCAACAAATGTAGGACTCAGCTTACCTTTCCTTCCAAACCGTAGTACTTTCTTCCAGGGAGATACTTTCAGGAACACTTTGTCACCAACCTCGTATTCGACGTCCTGAGTCCATTTCCGGTGTTAGATTTGAGAAAAGAAGCCAGGAAATGCGTGAAATGGAAGGACAACCCCGAAATCCGACTTTCTCTGCTCCGATCCCAAAAATTCGGTCAGTTTTTGGAAAATCAGACATCACCGGAGTGATAAGGATGTGGAGAACTACTTCTAGTTCGAATTTGGCGAAGATCGGATGTCGTTTGATTGATGAACGGAGATGGTGATCATGTATGGAGAATGAGAGAGAATGAATTTTTATCATTTTAATTTTTGAAATCTCTCTCTATATATATACTCAGGGGCAATTTTGTAATTTTTTACAAATCTCAAATTTTTAATAAAATTTCACTCAGATAAAATTATTAAGTCATAAAATAAATTAAAAAAAATCTTAATTGAGTAAAATTAAAAATATGGGGTGTTACATTCTTCAAGATAGTAGAGACCATTTCTCTCTTTAGCATGTTCAATCATCCTCTTTGTGCCTTGCTCCTGGCCAGCCACTGTTGTTACAGATTCATCAGCTATTGTTATTTTTCTATTAGTATGACAAGGCTTATGTGAGATAATTCCTTTTGAAGAATGGGTCATGTGGTTTGTAGCTCCTGAGTCAATGACCCAAGAACTTCTGGTGAATATATCTGAGACTTTAGAAGCATAAGAAGAGAAAGATATACTTGAGAATGCCAAAGTGCAAGTACCTATTGAAGTTAGCTTTTCCAATGATCCCAACAAACTTTTCAGTTTCTCAGTTTCTTCTCTCTTGAACTCAATAGGTGATTCTAGAGAACTATCTTCTCCAATAGATTATATGCTTGCAATACATGTCTACTCTTGTTCTTTTGGCTGTTCACCTTTTGTTGTCCAATTTTTGTTTGTTTTTTTGTGGTTTGCCATGAAGTTTCCAGCATTTGTCCCTAGTGTGGCGGGACTTTTTGAAAAAAGTGCACATGGAATCTTTGTTGTTTGGCCTAGACTTGTAGTCCTCACTAGATGGTTGCTCCGAGCCAAATTTCTTCATGTTTGTTGTTTTTGTCACTAAGGCTGAACTGTCCACTGTATTATTTTTAATCATAACTCATTTTCTTCCTTCCTTGGCACGAACAATTGCAATTGTTTCATTCAGTGATGGCGGATCTTCTTTCCCCAGAATTTGGACTCTTACTGCATCAAATTCAATATTTAGTCCAGCAAGAAAATCATAAATTCGGTCTTTTTCAGCAAACCTCTTTAGAAAGGCTGCACCCTCGCTGCATTTCATTTGAATACATTGATAATGATCCATCTTTTGCCATAAACTTTGCAACAGATGATTGATCGATTTCCTTGCTTGGTGGATGAGATATTGGTCTTGATTTCATAAATTTGTGCAGCATCTCGAACTTTAGAGTAGGTTTGCTTCACAACTTCCCATATTTCCTTGGTTGTATTAAGGAACATACATGTATCACTGATTTCCGGCAACATAGAGTTCCATAACTAAGACATCACCATAGAGTCTTCTTCATCCCAAGCATCAAATTTAAGATCTCTTTCTTTAGGCCCAGTACCAAGTAAGTGACTCAGTTTGCCTCTTCCCTTAAAGAATGTGCAAACCATTTGGGACCATTTCAATAATTTTTTCCATTCAACCTTCTGCAATTCCCCTGTAGAAGCTGAGTTGTTGCCCTCAGCAAAAGAAACCTCTGCGGTAGCCACAGTGTTGCTGGTTTCGATTATTTCGGACTTGGTTTTTAGTTAAAAAACTGGTTACGTTCCTGAGGGATGATAAAAAATGAATTGAATATTGATGATAGACCAAAAGAGCAAGAAAGAAATTTCCAAATTCAAGCCTAAAGCTTTCATACTATGACACAGATTGAGTTGAATGATAATCTGTTGTATTAAAACAATTGACATGGTTAAATATATATCAGGAAAGTTGTCCCAAGATCAATCTTTGACTAAGGAAAGTTGTACCAAATCTAATCTTTGACTAAAGAAAGCTGTCCCAAATCCAGTCTTTGACTGAGGAAAGCTGTCCCAAATCTAATCCCTAAAATCAAGGAAATCATTGACTAACAAATCTCCTAGCTAATTACAGATATATTACAGCAATATTCATTCAATAATTATAGCAATATTTAGATATCTGTATTTTCTTACATATATAACCACGTTATTGAAGTATCTTTACCTATGCATATTAACATAAAAAAACCTTAACCATGACATACTTTTTATATTTACTAAACATGCAACTTTACTCTTTAAAACATCTATTATTTAATCAGCTCATCAACGCAAGGTATCATGCTTATAACTCTTAAGCTATATCTCATGCTCAATCTGATTTATACATCATATAATGAACCAAACTTCTTGGCAATTTATATTACAGCTCAAATCATGCTGACAAAGATATAGGTTTCATGTAATATTAATCATGCACAATCAATAATCATGTTATATAAATGTTGTCTGTTTGTATTCTCTCAAGCTCTATCATGTTTAGACATCACAATATTCATCAAAATAATCTAAATAAACCTGAGCTATCAAACTAACAGCAAGCAGATTGTATGATCTTATGAAGAAGTTTATCATGTAAAAATCACTCAATCAATTTAAACATCCTTTTAATTTGCATGTAATAATAATGAAGAAGAATATAAAATAGTAGTAGAGACTTCAGACTAACTAGTTTATGTAATTAAACTTCTTTCTCTTGAACTATTCCTTCAACTATGGTGAACAAGAACCTTAAAGGATTTCTATGTCTAAATTTTTGTTCTTGATCTTCTTTTGGCCTCCAAAACTTATTCTTAAGATGATATTCAACTGTTCAAAGGAGTTATCAGACAACTGTTGCTGATTAGAACTCATCTTGATTGAATTGTCACTTCCTCTCTCTAAGCGTTTTTGATTGATTTTGAGTATTCAAATATTCTGATTTTGCTTACTTTTTCTAGACCTCAAACAAGAATTGATTGTGCTCCTCCTTTCCAGACCTCAATCAAGGATTTTTATAGTGTTTTTCAGCCTAAAGAAACTTCCCATTTAGGAAAATTTCTTCTTTACTGCAGTAATAGCTGGTGGCAGATTCGCAATAACAAGCCGACTATCCATGAAGACTGACCAGTTATTTATGAAGACTATAGCCGGCTATTTGTTTTTCCAGCAATAGCTGGACCTTAGAAATCCTCTTTGGTTCAAGACATAAATTCAGAAAAGATGCTTCTGGTTATCTCACTGGGTTTCCAAAATCAAAGGGCGCAAAATGCATGCTTACAATTTGTTTATTTATATAGAAGGGGCACTTTCCTAAGGATTTTCCCTATTTTCCTCCACTTTAATGTGGGGCTTTCACTTTGTTATTGTGATATCATCATTGCCCTTGTGACTATATACAGAGAAAACAAGATGGCATGTCTACAATTTATATTATTGATGCACTCTCGCAAGTAGTAATCTTATCTGCTTGGCATTTGCAGGTTCTAACAAGTGACACTGTTTTCTCTGCTCCAATGGCGGAAACATATAAACTCCTTGGCGTGGAACAAAAAGATATAGTCACACTGGAGAAATACTTGCAGGATTACTTCACAAACATATTGAAGAAATTGAAAGACCTCAAAGCTCAATCAAAGCAAACAGACATTTTCATCTAAAAGAAAACCATCTTGTAATTGTAAATGAAGGTATGGCTAGTTTCGAACTTGGTAAAACTCGTACTAATCTTTTCTATTTCTTAATTCCTCCATGGCTATCATTTTCACATTTCACTTTCTTTTCGTTCCTGAGAAGATCATGAAATTGAAAAGTACAGAAATTGCAAGTGTGGAAGTTTACATATTTCTTAATTTGTCACGGAAACATATCTGTATATGGTTTTTGTTTGTCGTATAGATAATTTTCCATACCTTTGTTTTTTGCCCATTTATTTCTTTATGATCCTTGACTCTCTTAAACTCTCCACATGGAGAGCTATCACCCAACCAAAGGTCGAGTTACATTAAAACATGTAATTAATCGTATGGCTAAACAAAGAGTATTTATAATCCCACGGTTGAAGTGGGACCCATCAGACGCATCATTCTACAGAGAGGGCCCCACATCATATGCACAAGCTTAGGAACCAAAGCCATAACCTTCATACCACATATCCTCACCTATGTTACTTCATTATGTTATGTACTCTGCTTCTCTATATACTAAAAAATATAAAAATTTTGGGATTCTGCCATTCTTAACTTTCCCATATTCCTGTAAGAGCATCATGATTAAAATTCTGTCAAGATCTAGGTTCAGTGGAATTCAAAAGAGGGATTCTGCACAAAGTCCCCAATAATTTAGGCTTTTAAAGATTGGTAGGGCGGTATATCTCTAAGATCCTTAATTGACTTTGATTGTGTATTATTACTACATATCACCTACTTAACCTTGATTATGACCATCATCACTTAGTGTTAATTATTATTGAGAACTGTTTTCTATCTTTTTTTCCTTCCTTATTTTATTGAGACAGCAAATTTTTTTTTTTCATTGCGGATCTCCAACGAAAAGATAGGCAGCTGCACTAATAGTAACTGCATTGTTGGCTCGCTGGTTTAGGAATCAATTATAACTGCAACTCTAACCCCCTTAGCAAATTCTCAGTTTACATCATCAATTAAGGTATTTTAGGTTATTAAATACCTTCCACATCAATTGTTTAGATGAGCAAAGTGTTTTTTTTTTTTTATAACGACTACAATTCTCCTTTTAAGCCAACTTTTGAACTTTTAAAATTGAGTTACGTTTGATCAATTTTAACATGGTATAAAAGTCAGATTCACTTGCCTACAACACATTGACTTCCTGTGACTAGAATCATTCTTCCTTGAGTCATGAGCTATGTTTTGGGGTTACGTTCTCCTTATTGTGATTAGTACAATTTTTTTTTTTTTTTTGCTTCAGTTAACTTTTGGGATTAAGGTAGAATACACTACATTAATGTGCTAACTTCTTCATTTTTTTCATTAGGCCTTGGAAGATGTATAAAGTTAATTTTCTGTTAAATACTTGCATGAATAAATTTGTGGAGCAACTTCAGACTTTTTTATTTTTTAAATCAAATTTCCTTTTATTATTATTATTATTATTATTTAGAAAAAAAAGGGGCAAATTCTTTGAAAAGTTGGAGGACTATACATGCATATATACGCACGTACTTTCCAAGAAGATATAATAGCAGTTTGAATGTCCACTTAGAATGTTGTTGGGGATGTTTGTTTCGGAGGCGCACAAGCGAAGCCAAACTAATGGTTAAGATTGTCTTTCTCATCTCTCTGACTCACTTTTCATTTAAATTGATATCTTTACCAAAATTATTATATGTAAATAAAGACATATAATATGTAATATTATTCAGTCAGTCACGTGGATAGTTAGATGGAAGACATGTTAGGCCCTTGGCCCTTTGCCTAAAGTATGCTGCCACCACAACACTGCTGTTGGCCATTGGGCATATTTGAGCAGTGCATCCTATGAGAAAGACAAAAGAAAAGGAGAGATGAGAATGGGGGAGACTGTAGAGGCTGCTTTTTCCTTTTTCAAAAAGGTCGATACCCCACTTCAGGGTTTTTCTAATACTAAAGGCTTCATGCCGGCATCCATTACAGTTGTCTAAGAAACATTAATTTATATTTACTGCGTCCCTGAGTTTAAGTTGAGCAATAGCTCTCACGTCCAGCCTTAAGAATTTTCCATAACTATGAAATTTAAACAAATGTACATATCAAAGAATTTCTTACTTCTTCACTTCTTAGTTCTTAGGTGTGGAACTACTAACCTTAAGACATGTTTGGAATTTATTAGGTTTCTAGGTTTGTACTTTTCTTTTTTTGAAAATTAAAAGTAGAAATGCGTTTGGTTGATATACTGTATTTCTACTTTTAATTTATTTACAAAAAAACATTTTCTTTCTCAAAAACTAATTTATTTACAAAAAATCACTTTCTTCCTCAAAAACTAAAATTATTGCTTTTTAGTTTTGTGTGTGATTTCTTTCTTAAAATGCAAAATGTAATTTTTGTATAGAAATAATATTTTTTATTTAATATTATATTATTTATTTTAATATTAACTTAGTATTAATATTATTTTTATTTTATATTATTTTAAATATTTTATATTAAAGATTATTTAAAAGTAGTTGTTTGGTCTTTGATCTAAAATAGTTTTGGAATATTAAACAATTGAAATAAGTTGTTTGCAATTTGTTATAAAATCATTTAAGTATATCCATAAGAATAATGCCATTAGATAATATTTAAAAAGAACATAATCATCATACCTCCAAAGATATTTTAGTTTGATTTGGGACATGCTAATTAACAGTACACATATTTCTTTAGTAAAAATTATCATTATTATAATTCTTAAATCAATTTTCAAAAAATATATATAAAAAAAAACTAGAGGCAGTTTTTCATTTTTTAAAAAACTTAAAATCAAAACATGCAATAATAAAGACCAAATTGCAATAATAAAGACTGTGTGGGATAGATCTTATATTTATGTGGGAATTTTATTTCATATTGAATCTAAATTGGATCTCAATAAGAAAAAATGCATATTGAAATAATATTATTATTTTACTAACTAATTATATATTGAACTTTTTTTTTTTGGTTGAAACAAAATTTATATTGAACTCTGTAAATGGTAAAATCCCCCCCAATGTAAGGGGCAATTAAAAGAGGATTATTGCAAGGGAGGAAAGAAAAGAAAAGAAAAGAAAAGAAAAGGTTGAGAGTGAGAGGCTATGGCTGGTGGTAATTTAGCACCAAATAGCAATCATGTGTCTTGACCAGAGCAGTGGTTTGCTGCTCTTTACTTCCTTCTTAACTTGTTATATACAGAACGGAAGTGGGGACCAAACCAAAGGATGAAGAAAAAGTATGAAATATATAATGAATGCATTGCTGATTATAGCCCAATCACATGTTGCCATTCTGTGAAAAGCTTTTATCATTCCAAAATCCAATAATAACAATAATTTTTGCACAAATTATTATTCAAAGGGAGTGCTTATTACTTTGGCAATTGAAACTAATAATTAAAATTGAATATGTTTTAAGCCTTTGTATCCATTGATTGATGATCTAAAAATGGATCCATTGATTGCTGTGGGGCTGATTAAAAATGACTAATTTGTTATCTGCCCAATAGGAAAAGGAATAATAATAATAATAACAGCAAACATAAAAGGACTCTTTTAGGTAAGAATAATTATTTTCCTTTAAATTTTCGCTTATTATTATTATTATCATTATTATTATGGATCTAAACTACCAAAGTTAAAGTTATCTAAATTTAGAGTAATGGAAGTAGAAATGATATCATATTGGATAAACTACCCATAAAATGACCATTTCTTGTTATGATGGAATTCATCTTGTCTTTATGTTTATACGTTGAACCACTCTTGAAATTGGAGCATTTTTTTTTTATTTTCCTTCTGTGTCCTTTTTTTTCTTTCTAACTTTTATTAGTGCATAGAACTTCCCAACGCTATCTTTTCTTGCATAGAAAAATTTTGAAAAAATTAATACTTATTATTGATACTTGAGATATTGTACTAAGTCATGTGAGATTTAAAATTTATATAATTAGTCTATATTATTTTATTTTTATTAAATTATATAATTATTTTATTAAATTTTAAAGTATTTACAGTAGAATATTCTTTCTATTCAAGGTGTACTGGTATAAAAATTTAAAATTTAGAGAATGTTAGTAAAATAAATTAAATTTGTAGAAAAAGGTAAATAGTATTGTTTTTTTGGCTATTTCACTGCAATTTAACGTATTCTTAATATAATAGAATGATATATTAGTAGAATATAATAAAACAGATAGAGTAAAATCGTATCATTTTTGAATTTTATAAGGTATTAGTACTATAAATCAAATTTTAGTAAAATAGTAAATTTTCCAAAAAAAATCGAAGAAAAAGAGAAATTGGGATTTCAATCTCTATTTTAGGGGTATTTGATAACTAAATATGATGTACATATACATTAAGAAAATCTATGTTTCTTAAAAGTACAATAAGCCAAATTATACTGCCAACAACTCCAACATGACTAAAGCTATAATAGAATTGAGAATTGAGAATTGAGTGGAGATTTAATTAATGTCATAAATAAATAAATAAATTTGCAATTTGTTGCTTAGTACAGTTCCTAGAGGTTTCTCCCTCTACAAATTCCTTTCCTTTGAATCATTTAGGAATTGTATAACTAATTTATAAGCATAGTCCATGCAGTGGTGTGGTAGGTGATTTTTTTTTAATAAATTTAGGTTTTTTTTAAAAAAGAATGAATTTGAATAATGAATTAATTTTTGTGGTTAAAATAGAAATGCTCAATTTTCACATGATATTAAAGTTAGGTGTACCCTTTGATGATGTTGAACTAAGACATTTCAGTTTTGCATTATTTTTTGAAAAAAAATAAATAAATCAAAGAAGACAGTTTTCTCGTACAACAAAGTCTAAAAATTGAATATTCTTCGTCTTGGTGTTACATAAAAAAATTAGACGTAGAAAAAGTTGAGACTTTAGAGGGTCAATGTTTGATTGTGACTTTTTGACTTGAGGAAATTTTTTATGCTCTTAATTACTCCACATTTGACAAAAATACTCTTTAATAAATTTTTATTTTTATTAAATTTCACTTAACTCTCAATGTACAAGCAAAATACAATTAGAATTTATAATAATTTTATTATTTATATATGTGATGATCAAAATAAAATTTGTGATAATCACTGAGGTGATTTGATAAAAAAATAAAATAAAATAAAAATTGTAAAATTGCCAATTATAGAAAACAAAAATACATAAAAATAAAAGAAACTAATAAATTTATAAGAAGGCATTGATTGTAGGAATTGCGGCGGAGAGATTGTAATAATAATGTTTTATTAATTATGATGTATGTTTGTTTTTTAATATTTGATTATTTTTTTAGTAATTGTTAGGCAGCCAACCTATGTGTATGTGGTCCACATGAAAGAATAAATAATTAATTGCTGTAACCATAACTTGTGATGCATTTTTATTGATTTATTTGTATAAATTATCATATCAACAACGCCTGCGTATTACATACGCTTTAAGCTTTGAAGTTGCCAAACAAATTCCGAGTTGTTAAAGTGAACATTAAAACAAAGCAATTTAGACACTAATTCTAAGCTACCTTTAGCAGTGACAATCTGCAAAAAAAAAAAAAAAAAAATATATATATATATATATATCTTATCCATTTTTAAATTTTGCACAAAATTCATTCTAAATCTGTTTAAATTTAAAATATTAATATCCGTATCCGTCTCATTTTTAAAACTGATTAATATCCGAATTTATATAATTATCTATTTATTATTAATAAATTTAAAATAAAATTCAAACTAATAAAATAATTAAAATTTTTTAAAATATATAAATAATTTACCACTGAAAAATCAAATCACTTCAACCTTGAATTTGATTAGTGGTACTCATTGCAATCAAATTTTTTTTAGGTAAACGCTTTTTAGCTTAATGTAGATTTTTTTAATTCAAAAAAATTAGAAACTTAAGTTTTTTTATTAAAAAATTTATATAACTATTTTACAATTGTGTATTTTATTAATTTTTAATATTTTAATCTAGCATGATATTTGGTGTGACTCATTGATAAAAAAATGGAAAATTATTGTTTTATGTAGATTGCAATCTATAAAAATTAGTAAGAAATTATTGTGAGAAATAAAAATGAAAGGCATTTTGTGATTGATTGCTCTAAATTTTAATTATGTTAGAAGATAAGAATGTGTTCCAGTAACCAATAATTTAAGTGGGATCAAACTTTTCAATTTGTCATCATTAAGGTATCTTTTTGAGGTAGTACTACTGCCCAATTCCAAGTGGAAACTAAACTATTGCATTTTCTTTTTCTTTTTTCTTTTTATTGTATGCTTATTATGTTTGTGTTTTATATAATTGAGAGCATAATAGATTAGATTTAAGTAACCATTTATTATGAATAATATATAATACTACTTTTAAAGAATATGCTGTGTGCAAGACACCCAGTTGATATGATTCTATAACTCTCAAAAAAACAGTTTATAAAAAATTAAAAAAATCAATTAATTAAATTAAAAAAATTTTAAATCTATTTTTTAGACACTTAACCATAATACCAAAAACATCCTAAATAATTTTGACTAAACCTAATTTGGTTGATGTTTTATAATCAGCATGGCATGAGAAAATCACTAAATGTGGAAACCCACCCATGTTTAATACCAATAATTTTAATTTATTTTTCTCTTAAAAATAATTTTATTTTATTCTTTAAATAAAAAAATAGAAACAAAACGCATCAGCATCACAGCAAGATGGCGACTGATAGCGTTGATGGTTGTCCTTCGTAATTATCATTTCATTTTTCTTTAATCTTCATGTTATATGTCCAAAAATTTATCATTAGGAATCTAAAAATATTTTAGTTAAATTATGAGAAAAATAGATGTCTATTAAAAAAAATAATAAGCAACATGATTTGACAGCAGAATTTCAACCTTAATTATTTAATTAAACACAAAAGGTTTAACTCATAAAATTATTTAAAAACTATATACCAATAAAAAAAAAGAAAAATACTATTTATTCTAAATATTTTAGCTTCAACTTCTCACGAAAGTGCATTATAGTATTTGGATCAATTTATATTAAAATGTTAATATTTTAATTCAGTTCAATTAAATTAATATAAAATAAATTAGAAAAAATAATATTATTAAAAAAATTACAGTTAAAATAATAATAATAATATACGGGAACTAGGGAGCCCACTAGTAGAATCCCCACACCAACACACTCGTTAGTGTTACTTGTCTTCTTCTCTCTCTCTCTTCTTTCTGCTACAAACGACGCCATTCTCTGCGTTGGCAAAGATTCCTTCTCTCTCTCTCTCTCTCTCTCTCTCTCATTTCCTTGTTTTTCCTTTTCCATTCCGTCTCCGTCTCCGATAACCCTAAACCAATTTTTTTTCTCGAGAAACAAACACACCTTCTCCATCTTACTTTCCTTTTTATCTCCTCTCTTCTCAAACGTATATACCGTTTCATAATCACCTACCCACCGTTATTGAAAATAATAATACCAAATCCCAACCTCTCTCATAATTTAGATGGGCTGCGCCACTTCTAAGCTCGATGATCTTCCGGCGGTGGCTCTCTGCCGGGACCGTTGTTCTTTTCTTGATGAAGCTATTTCTCAGCGTTTCGCTTTAGCTGAAGCTCATAGTTCTTATATTAACTCCTTAACAAGTATTGGGAATTCTTTGCATCTTTTTATACAGCAAGATTATGGCGCTTCTTCTTTTGCTCCTTCGTCTCCTAAGCTCAATTTGCCTCCTCAAAGAAAAGGCGATCCGGTGAGTATCAGTGGTGAAGGTACTAGTTCACCTAGAAAGCAGCCTCACATTGCCCATCATTCTCGCTCCAACTCTGGTTCTCATCTTCGTTTTCACTCTGATTCTGAGGAGGAGAACGACGACGACGATTCCATCTCGCATCTCCACTATTCTGATCATTCTTCACCTTTGCACGGTGTAGGTGGCGGCCATGTCGAACATATGCCTCCGGATTACATGGCTGCGCAGCATGATTCGTATCCCGGTGGTGGGTTTCTTCACATGAATTATATGAAGAATAAAGCCACGACGCCTTCCGTGGTTTATAAACAGAAGCCTATGACTCCGGAGACTGTTCATTTTGGTGAATCTTCTTCGTCTTTTTATCCCAATAATTCCTACCCAATAAATTACTTTGGATACGCAAATTATGGTGTTGGCGGTGCAACGGGCGGGTCCTACGGTCCTCCCCATCAGTACGGATCTTATTCCAGTGAGCCGCCAGCTGTTGCTTCCTCTTCAAAGCCGCCGCCGCCGCCTCCGCCTGCAGCTTCATCTTGGGATTTCTTGAATTTTTTTGAAAGCAATGACAATTATTATCCGAAGTACACACCAAGTAGAGATTCCAAGGAGTTGAGGGAAGAGGAGGGGATTCCTGATTTGGAAGACGAGGATTATCAACAAGAAGTCGTGAAAGAAGTCCATGGACACGAAAAGTATGTTGATAATGGTGGCGGTGGTGGTAGTAATAATTATTCAAAATCAGTGATGATGGATGATGAAGAAGCTAAGGCTGGTGGTTCTACTGAGGCGCCCTTTTATGAGACGAGACCTAGCGTATCAATGGAAAATGGTGGACTGGAGTATGAAGTGCACGTGGTGGAGAAGAAAGTTCTTGATGATGAGAGGTCAGAGGAGCATAGAAATGCCGGATTTAAGCGAGGAGGTGGGTTCGGGAATGTCTCTCAAGTGGCTTTCGAAATCAAGATTCAATTTGAGAGAGCTTCTGAATCTGGCAAAGAAATTGCCACCTTGCTCGAAGTGGGTAGGCTTCCTTATCAGCGGAAACACGGTGGGTATATTTTAACTATATTTTTATAATAATACTACTTATTATGTTGGTGATTAGTCGTTGTCTTGTATTGTATGCTTGCCTGATCTGTTCGAGTTCTTTGTAATTTTTGGTGCCTAATTTAGTGACATCACATTAGCACTCCAGCAGAGATGGAACTTCGTTTAAATTTGTGATAATTTGCATGGTTGGATTTCCCCATTTCATTTAGCTGTAAGTTTAATTGGCAATCTTGGTATCTTCTGTGAAGCAGTTTCTAAGATGTTGCATGGAGTCACTCCTTCATTATCTGTTGTATCCTCACAGCCATCTACTTCTAAAAGTACTGAGGCATCATCCTCCACTGACAAGGCTGATCTAGTCTACTTGGAGATTGATGAAGATTTGAAGATACAGTCAAAAAACCTTGCTTCTACGTTGCACAAGCTGTATCTCTGGGAGAAGAAACTTTATAACGAAGTCAAGGTAGGCTGTGTTTGTTGCACTTCTTATCATTAAAATGGAATATTTTTTCAATCGTTCCTTGCAATTTGGTTTCTTGTTTAATTCAAACTTTTCTTGTTATGCTCTACCAAATGTGAATTTCGTAATCTATTTATCCTCACTTTTGCACACAGTTTCTTTTACCACTTCATCAAATTATTTTCAGATCAAGTCTTCTAAAAATCTAATGTGTCATCTATTTTCATGTTTGTTCATCCATGCTTGTTTTGAAGTGAGATATGTTCTATAAATTTGCTTAGAAATCTTTTCAAAGGAATTATGCGTTCTTATAATTGCTGTATTTTCATGTTCTCCTTTGAATAACCTTATTGATGGACAAGGCTTGTATTCGCATGCTAAAGTTGCAATTTTATTACCAATGCGCTGTTAAAAGCATATGAGCAATGCACAAACTTTTCTTGCATACCAAAAATAATTTTATCTAGTGATGCTTCTTACTTGATATTTTGGTGTTCTTGGTGTGCTGCAATCTGGGTTCAGAACATTGAGGCAATATAAAATTCTCTATTCTCTTATGAAATCTGTCTTTGTACTTCATAAATGTACAATACATCAATGTTTTCTTGCAGACTGAGGAGAAACTGCGGGTAGTTCATGATAGGAAGGTCCGTAAGCTGAAGCATTTGGATGAGAGGGGTGCTGAATCTCATAAAACTGAAGCAACTCAAACTTTAATTAGGAGTCTTTCTACAAAAATAAGAATTGCAATTCAGGTTGTAGACAAGATATCTATTACAATAAACAAGATTAGGGATGAAGAGCTGTGGCCACAGTTAAATCAATTGATTCAGGGGTATATTATCATTTCTTTTATTTTTTTTTTCAGAGCTTTTTGCAGTTCTTGTTTGATCTTCTGTTGTGAACATGCATCACTCTTGACTTTGTATGCTAGAATAATTGGCTGTCAATGCATTTGAGCACAGTATCTTTCTGGTTTAGTGAGATTAGTGGTATTAGTTCATATGATTTTTTTAATGCTTCTCTTTCCTGCTGTCAGAATGTCCTTATGTTTCTTATTTAGTATGAAACGGATCAATGGTGTATTCTATGTATTACTGTTCAATACATATCTCTTTATTTCTGTACCAATTTGCATAAGAAATGACACTATGAATTCCTTATAATATGGTGAAAAAACAGTGCAGTTTTCAGTATGTCATGACTTGTAATCTGTGTTTTACATAAATATCATCATTTAATGCGTTGATTAAATTTTTTTTATTCTTCTTTCTCGAGGTAGGGTAGTTGAGGAATACTTTGACTCGGGGAAACAAGGAATTCTAATAGAGTGATGCTAATCTAGGGCCTGCTTGCACAGCGAGTGAAATATATTTTGGGTCTTGCCCTATGATGATCTAGTCAGCCTGCTATCTTATATCATGATTACATAATTATGCAAAATTGTTGATGCATGGGAGAATTTTTGTCAGCAAGTGTCGGATTTGGAAGAGGATGGTATGCTTAGTGGGAAAGATCTTTTGTGCATAATTCTGTTCTCCTGAGGTGTAAGAGTTGTTTTTGAAATTTGAATTGTTTATATGTGAAACAGTATCATGGCTGTAGTTTTAGTGCGAGGTGGAGATATTCACTGATTCAATATCAAACAAACAGTCTCCTTTAATCTTTCTCTGATGGTGGCCCTTTATTTTACCAATCATTTTGACATATTTTGATTGCTATATACTTTATTGATCACCATATTGTTTTGGTGAAGTGGACTTTGAGATGGATACTTGGATCAAACACATGTAAGTGGTCTACTGAGAATCTTATGGATGGGGGCTGGGAATATGTTAGGCTTAAAGGGTGGGGCTGGGCTTGGGAGAGGAATGCAGCAGGCATGACCCTCTCGAAGCTTATATAAACTAAAAGTTCTAAAAATAAAATGACGGGCCTGCATGATTTCTTTTATTATAACTTCTGTATTTTTTTTATACTTTTTAGTGGTTTACATTATTTTAATTTTGGCCCCTCCAAAATGTAAAGTTCTAGTGCCATCTAAGCTTATAGGAAAGGGGTCCAGGCTCTGAGATTCAAGAAAGAGTTTTCTATTTGATCTATGTTTGTACTAGCCTCGAATCTGGAAATTACTGGTCTATCAGGGGAGGAATGTGCCAAATGACTACTTTGACCAATGGATTATTCACTTTCTTTCTCCCATACAATAGTTGCCGTTCATATCTTCTAAAATGTCCATTGTTAATCACAGAACTCTGTCATGGCATTTGTGAGTCTGAGATATATGACTTAGTTCGATATGTGCATCAAATTTGATTAATGTAGAAATTTTAAAACTTTTTTTTTTGTTTATAGTTGGAAGTATGTTCTATGCTTTGGTCATAGCAAGTATTTTACCAGATCTTTTTATTATATCAACTATGATTCTGCAGTTGAAGAACTACAGTCATGTAGGATGCTTCTGAATCTCACTCTTCCTCTATTACTTTATCTTTCTTTTAGACATAAGCTGTTGCTGAGCATGTTTATCAAAATTATTCAAGGAAGATCAATTTAGAAGGTTTCATTTGCATTAGATTTATAGCAGATGCCCATCTGTTTAGTTCATACATGTATATTGCAGTACTTGCCAGCTGAATTGCCCAAGTAGCTTAATAATTTGATAATTTTACTTTGTTTTCACTGAATTATGACATTCATGTGCAGGTGTTGATTTTTATTCTTCACATGTGAAATTTAACTTTTACCCTTGTGGGTTTGTTTGAGAATAATGATCGATCATAAATTTTAGGTACTCCAGAAGACAGAACTGTCATGTGCACTTGATGTCCAGGTTAAAGTTTATTCTTTGTTTTGACAGCTGTTCATCTTTTTTTTTTTTTCTCTTCAGGTTGACTAGGATGTGGAAAAGTATGCTTGAATGCCATCAGAATCAGTGTCAAGCAATGAAAGAAGCTAAAGGCTTAGGTTCTATTGGATCAGGTAAAAAGCTTGGTGATGATCATCTTAGAGCCACCTTGCAGCTTGAGCATGACCTTATTAGTTGGACTTCCAGCTTCTCTTGTTGGGTGGGTGCCCAGAAGGGTTATGTGAAAGCCTTAAATAACTGGCTTGGTAAATGTCTTTGGTATGAACCTGAAGTGACACCAGATGGCATACCTCCCTACTCGCCTGGTAGGATGGGTGCACCACCGGTGTTTGTAATATGTAACCAGTGGGCACAAGCTATGGAAACTATATCTGAAAAGGAAGTGATTGATGCAATGCGCATATTTGCCTCAGGTGTGCTTAAGATTTGGGAACAAGATAAACTAGAAATGCACCAGCGAATGATGATGAATAAGGATTTGGAGAGAAAAATTAGGAATTTAGATAGAGAGGATCAAAAAATACATAAGAAGATTCAGGCTTTAGATAAGAAAATTGATCTGGTTGGTGGAAATGGTTATAATCTGTCAGTAACTGGAAACATTGTATATCAGAGTGATACTAGCAATAGCAGCCTACAGGGGAGTCTGCAACGAATTTTTGAGGCCATGGAAAAGTTCACAGCAGAGTCAATGAAAGCTTATGAGGAGCTCATTCAGCGCAGTGAAGAAGAAAGTCTTGCTCGAAAGGATGAAAGAGTTTCATAGGGTTGTATGGTCTGATTGAAATATGCTCTCTTTCTTTTATGATAGTGATATTGCTATCTACAATTTATATTCTGATGAAAGCTGTATGAAGTATGGTATCTGCAGGGATTGTGATATGGAGTCCTACTGTTCCAGTGATACTTCTGTGGCGTTGCAGTGGAGTGCTCCTGGTCATTTGAAGTCTTAAATTAAGGGAAGTGTCATGTGTTGGATCTTGGTTCTATCAGGCAATATTACTTGCTTAGCTTTCAGGTGGACCGAATTGCAAGCATGGCGAGAGGGTGTCTTATATTTTCCTTCCCTGTGGTTTAAATCATGTTTAGCCAACCACTGCGGTCAGATGATTATTTGGAATTTTACTAAGGAGTAATAGATCATAAGGTTGAGCCACTGCATATATTTGGCCACATGGATGCCAGGCAGCTATTCGAGTATAGTGATTCAAGCACCTGGCTTTTTTTAAGGTGGGGCAGGAATAAACTTGAAAACTTAAAGGTTGCAAGGGACTAGTGACCTGGCCAATGGTAAAGCAAATTTCCCCTCAATTTTGTGGAGGAAGAGTTCAGGTTTAGGTGTAAGGGCTATCTAGAGTGACGCAAGTCACGAAAAAGCCCAGATATCTGATGGTGTATGGTAAAATAACTTAATTCCTCGGTTTCTATCTTTTTTCATACATTTATTTATATTAATTTTTGTACAGGCCTTTTCACTGAAAAGACTTCCAATAAAGAATATTGCTGAAAATGTGTCAAAGGTTTTAGAGTTTGCGGTTCAGGGTTCCAAACTCTACAATTTTGTTTTCACATTGTTTGTGGGGGGGAGGAGAGAGTGTAGGGGGGTGTTGGTCATATGGCTCGCAGTGATTTTGTTATTGCAGATCCTTATTTGCAAGTAATTACCAGCCTGCCTGAGATGTGGTGAGTGTTTCTCTGGAGCCATTTTTTCCCTGCATTATGTTACCAGAATTGTGCAGATCCGGAGTGTGGAATCCCATGTCGATGGTCATTACTATTGTTGATGGTTCATAATTTCTAATAAGTGCTAAAGTGTTAGTAGACTTAGCATTCCATCTCGTGAACTTGCAAAAGGATTATAATATTAATATTAATTCAATCAAATTATGAGGGATATATAATAGAGTATGATTGGAGTGGTGTACAAAGGTACAGAAGAATTTGTGAAAAAGATGTGGCAGCTGGATTGTTAAAGAAATAAGCAAGGGGCCATTATTTTGGTGGATCGTGAAATATGTCAATATTACACTACCATAGTCTCTTCCTTTTCTTTTTCATTCTCTCTCTCTCTCTCTCTCTCTCTCTCTCTCTCTCTTTCCACTCTGAAATACTTAAATAAATAGATAGATTCAACGAGAGGAAAAAAAATTGGAAAACAAGGCATACTTGTTATGGTGACAACTGGATGACGGATTTGTGAGAAACAATGTATTGAAATCATTAGTATGAAAGAAAATCCAATGAAGCATACTCAAAAGTTTTATATTCGTTGTGTGTTTTTACAAATTTATGCATATCAAAACTTCAAAAGGTGGCATGTATTCTGTTATTGCCCCACCAAATATCACTTTGAATCTCTCTGTTTCGAAGGAAATTAAGTCCAGCCATGTTAGTTAATATTGGCTCCTATCAATAAATAAATAATAATAAAACATACAATTAATAGAGTTTCCCTCACTTCTAGTTGGGTTGGTTGGTTGGTTAGAAGTATTCATAATTAAAAATGATGCATTAAAACAAAATATTGTTATTAAGCGTTGAGGCCGGCATATCAAAACAAAAATATAATCGCACTCTAATCTTAAAACCCATTAGAAGAATAATAACATAAGAAAAGGGAACCAAGAACTCTATCAACATTTCATTGAAAAATCCCTCATTTGTAAAGATATATTTGAACAGTGAATGAAGGTTGATATTGTTCCAAAAAAAAAGAGAATATTTCATGGAAAGATAAAATCATTTGGTTCTCCATTTCTGTCATCATTAGATAATTGATTCTCAAAATTGTACATACAGGATATTGGTGTGTTGCTTTACATTCCAATTATTACTTGATACTGCCCTTTCCAGTTTCCACTTGCCTATCTTATAATATTCACGAGGCCGAATATTTCCTCCCTTATAATAGCCTTATTTATTTATTTATTTATTTATTTATTTATTTATTTATTTTGAGAATACAATTGATTTGTTAATTTTTTAAATATATAGAAAAAACTATATATATATATATATATCTATATATATATATATATATATATATAAATTATCTTAATATTAGATATTATAAACTGCTTAATAACATTAATTAATCCAAAGAAAGATGCAATCATGTAAAGCAATATCTTCATTACGGTTAAATAGAGAAATTATTCGTGTTGGCTATCTTATCCTTCTTGTTTAGTGAGGCATCCTCATCACCAAAGATGCCTCTGCTTTGTAATTGTTCTCTGCAAATGAAGATTTATGTTACAAAAGAAATATTCAAAAAAAAAAAAAGCTCAATATAATCAATCTTAACGATAGATTTGAAGAATTAAAAATAAGTGCCATTTTATTCTCAAAAGAGAACACTTGATTTTAACTTTTGAATAATATTTCTAAATGTGAATGAAGGAAAGGTTATGGATTCAAGATTGATTATTCCTCAATGTATGTATTCCAAGAAAAAAAAAACAAAAATTGCTTGATTTTAAAGATATTAAAATATTTTTAACATTTTTAAAGGAAATAATCCAACCACCACTATGCATATAGAGGGTCTATTTGGTTTAGCCGATTTGAGATAATTGGTAGCTAATTGCAAAAAAAAAAACTTATTTGGTGAAAATATGCTAGCAGTTGTTGTTTATCCATTACTAACCATTAAGGGTATTAGTTATTTTTAATATAACTTATACTTAGTGTGTTAAATAATATATATAACTATTGAAAGTGTATCATATATTTTTATTATATAAAAATAAACACTATTACTAGTTTAGCTATTATTTATAATATTTTTATATTAGTAATTATAATTAATTTATTGATCTAAAAAATTAATTTAGAGAAAATAAGTATTTTATAATTAATAAAATTTATATAAGTAATATAGTTTAAATAAAAAAATAAAATTGAATCAGCTACCATCCAAAGAGAAAAAAATTTAAAATATAATTTGTTTTTAATAGAAACTATAATCAACTATCAATTAGTAATTGATATGTTTTATCAAATATATTTAAACTAGGTATCAAACAACTATAAGTGTGTTAAAAAACTAAATCAATGTCCTTGAATTCACAACTATTCAATCAAGTTAAATCAGTGGGATACAATTATGATTAATTGAAAAAACATGCAAGTTAAATAAGTATCCTAATTTTTATCTCTTACAACATGACATTTTATATTTGCTTTTAGATTTAAATTTGGTTACTATTATAAGTTTGTCTTTGTTTTTAGATTTAAATTCTAAATAGGGAAAAAAATAGAAGTTAAAAATTTGTGCTTGCATAATAACTAATTACTAATGAGAGATGATGTCAAATAAGTTCTTCATTCACATTTTGATTTCTAAGAAAGTGAAAATGTGAAATAATTATCCTTCATATCATATTTGAATTGGTAAGGTATTTTTGGCCTCTCTCCCCATACAAAAATTACCCACATGAAATGTTGATATATTTTATTTAATTTTGTCTATTACTCATTAAATTGAGTAAGTGATATAATGACACATATGACTTTAATTATATAGCATTTTATGAGTAGTTGATACAAAAATAAAATAAATTTTATTATATATAAGAGTCTTAACTGCAATATGAAATGATGAAGGCTTAATTGCCAGAACAGATGCATTATTACAGCAGCCAGAAACACCTACAAACAACTTAGGACAGAAGAAAGAAAATAAACCAAAGAAAACATTAACAGCCCATTAAAATTTCCACAGCAATCTTTCTGCTCTTACACACTCAAATATTCTTCCTCGAAGCTACACATGCTTCAAGCTTGAATCTTTATCCCTCTTAACACTCGAACAATTCAACTCCTAGTCATGGGTTGCTGTGGATCTTCATTTCTAGCTGAAACCCACCCAGAAAATTACCAAAACAAACCATCTAATCCTCAAAATCACCCCTCACCTTCTGCTGCGCTCGACCCAGCTACTGGTGTCCCTTCTTTCTCTGAATTTTCAGTCTCAGACCTCAAAGCAGCCACTAACAACTTCAGCTCCGATAATATCGTCTCCGAGAGCGGTGAAAAGGCTCCCAATCTTGTCTACAAAGGCCGCCTTCAGAACCGCAGCTGGATCGCTGTCAAAAAGTTTACCAAGTCTGCTTGGCCCGATCCTAAGCAGTTCGCGGTATCTTTATTCCCTTTTCATGAACTTGGCTATTCAGCAGCTTATCTTCTTTTGTTCTTGGTGGGTTTTGATTGTTGTTGGTGGGTTTATTTACAGGAGGAAGCATGGGGTGTGGGGAAGCTGAGGCATAAAAGGCTGGCTAATTTGATAGGGTATTGCTGTGATGGGGATGAAAGACTGCTTGTTGCTGAGTACATGCCTAATGACACTTTAGCTAAGCATTTATTTCACTGTATGTGTTTGTGTGTGTTTTAAATTAGTTTCTCTTTTATTTGATTTGACTAATTTAGTTCCAATATTGCTTGGCCTTATTTAGTTATGGATGGAATAAAAATAATTGACTGATGCTTTCAGAGTTAATTTCTGCTCCTTCCGTACATGCCAAGTTTTTTGAATCCTTAAATGTTATTCAATCTTTTTTGGGCAGTCTCTGGGTTGCAAATTTATTTAATCGCTGAGCTGGCCACTTGGTGTTGAATTCTCCTGATATCATAATTTGATGAAAGTCTGACACAAACAAGGAAATAACAACTTACATTTGAATATAAATGTAAATGCTAAAATAATGCTTCCTTTTCAGTTTATTTTGATTTTTGAGTTATTGTCCCCTGTTGGATTCTGCTTCCAAAGATGATAAGTGTCTATCCGCTGGTTTCTTCGACCATTTCATCATTATATATCAATTCCTTTTCTTTTTCCTTAAAATGTTTGGAAATGACCAATTCTGTCTCCATGTGTGGACCATTGTCTTTTCAAATCGTGCATCCTTAGCATTTTCCATTTGTTTCTATTATTCCTTTTCTTTTGAAATGTTTTCATTATATAGTTTCATATCCCCAAGATTTTATATGTTGGATTTATGCTGCTGTAAGGTACAAAACAAGAGAAATCTGTGTCATCTTCAGACTAGGATAAACGTGCATATGAAAATAACTTAATAGAAATCTGGAACCAAAATGTGCTAACCAAAGAACCATGGAAATACCTAAGGTAATGAATTAGTTTTTCCATAGCTTTCTTTTGCAGGGATCATCCAATAGTGATGCTATTACCAAAGAATCTGTGGTTAATGTATTGGAGTTAGTCCAAGCATTTTTGTCCAACCATCTAGGGGATATACTTGTAGTCCATGCTGATTTGAGAACTACCTAAGATGAAGTGCAACATATTCAAACTGAAGTCCACACCACCGTGTACAATTTTCTTAATGAAACTACAATCTTGGAAATATGGTCTCTGGATTCATTGTCTCTATTGAAAATATAAACCATGTTTCCTAAAGTCCATTTGAAATGGTGTGTGTAACTGATGCTTTAGGAATAGCTTTTATGAATTACATCAAATGATAGTAATATCTTTCAAGTATCTGCCGGATTGAAAACTCTAGTTTAATTAGGAAACTGTGTTCATAACATCACATTTAGTTGAAATGGGAAATAATTACACAATTAAGCAACCTCACTTTGAATCTTCACTAGTGGTCATTCAATACATAAGGTCTATACTAAAGAGGACCTCTAGGATACCAATTGTCATGCCAAACATGTGGTATCGGCCTATCAATAACATGCTGCAAATATTCTTGGGTACTGGCAGTGTCTCTCAACCTCCAACTTTTTATTGAAGTACAGGAGCCATTGGCTGGATTGGAAAAAAATCTGAAATTTTGTATTTCTGAGAAGATATAGATCAATCCATGCAACCCAAAATAGATATCAATCTAGAAAGAATTCCCAATTCAAGTATTCTGTTTTAAAATGTTATCTTGTGACTATCATATTTGATAATTTGAGTTTTCTTATTTTACTATGTGTTCTCCTGAATAGAAGATATCTAGTCTAAATTTGAGTTTTTTTTTTTTTCCAATTCTTTACAGGGGAAAATCAAACCATTGAATGGGCAGTGAGATTAAGAGTAGCTTTCTACATTGCTGAAGCCTTAGATTATTGCAGTTCTCAGGGCCGTCCATTATACCATGATTTAAATGCTTATAGGGTTCTGTTTGATGAGGTATTTCTTTCACAGAAATTGACATTTTGACATTAACATCTGTTTGTTTGTTTTGAGAGAATTGAGTGGAAAATAAAAGAAATCCAATTGCTTTTACTTTCTCTTGTTTGCATTAAATAGAGAAGGAAATCAATAAAAAAGAGGGGCATCGAAGAAATCTGTTTTCCCCTCAAAGACCTAAGTCAATTCTCACCAAGTTGGTGAAAAAGCTGGGGAAATCAAAATCCTTTTCTTTTCCCTTTCACCATTTAGGAAACAAACAAGCTGTTAGTACAGTAATTGTTTGGATTGTTCAAAAGCTTTTATTGGTTGCACGGGTTGATTATAAATTTTGATAAATGGACTTTGTAGGATGGAGATCCACGACTTTCATGTTTTGGCATGATGAAAAACAGTAGAGATGGGAAAAGTTATAGCACAAATCTTGCCTATACTCCTCCCGAATATCTAAGAAATGGTAAGAAATGTCATTTTTCCTTTTAAATATGCATTCTAATTTATATTCTAGTTTTTCATACCTATACTCCTGATTATCTAGGAAATGTTAAGAAATTTCACCTTTTATATAAAATGAAGTGCAATAACAATTTCACAGTGCATGAATAGCTAATTTTCTGGAATATAATTACATTAAATATACTTTATTCTTCAGATCATGTGGTCATCTTCTTGTTTGTGTTTCACTCAGTGCTTGTTGTTGATGTGGATATTTCTTCTTATGTAGGGAGGGTCACCCCTGAAAGCGTTATTTATAGTTTTGGTACAGTTCTTCTGGATTTGCTAAGTGGAAAGCATATCCCTCCAAGTCATGTAAGTGGCATATTGTTACGGTTCTAATTCCTTTAGGGTTTTGGTTTAGGCAATATTTTATATATGGTGGACTCTTATATTTGCTAGTTAGAGCAATAAAAGGAATTTCTAGTTTCCTAGTTAGAAGAGAATTCCTACTTTATGAATATTCTTATGCGCGTAACCTAGATGTAGAATTTACTTTAATAATATTTAAGTCAGAATTTGTAGCAAAATCCAAAAGATAGGCAGATCTCTCTAACAAGTTCCAAGGTTGCAACTTCCTTTAACTAGTTGCATAAAATCCAATGTTTGGTGACATGATTCAAGGTCCATAACAATTTGGTGTCAAAGCCAAATACCATGGGTGTACACACGGTAAGAAAAATTGTGAGGGTAATCGTAGTGGAAACTGAATCTCAACTAAGTTCCCAATTGGATCAACTTGAACAACAAATGGAAATATTGCTTCACGCTACCCATGTGAAAGGAGTTGAGGTTAGTGACACTCAATCTGTCAATCATACCAACCATGGTGACGGTGACAAAATATTTGGTTCTAGCAGCAAAGGCAGAGGGGGTGCTATGATACCACGGTACACTAAACTAGATTTCCCAACCCTTGCTAGTTCTACTAATTAGTATAGCTATCTAAGGGAGAGAACTTTCCAAATCATCAAACTGATGTGACAAATGAGTTGACAGGAAGAGTTGAAGAGAAAAGATGGTACTATGGAATTCACCTGGTTGTTGAGGCTAAACCGTTAAAGGTCTGAAGATTTAGGCTGATTTAGTTGTTGTGTCACAAATCACATATTGATCATTGTTTGAGCTCTATTCAAAGTTGAAGAAAATGAGATTTTGAAAATGTTCCAAATGCCAGTTATTGAAGTCCCCACAAATTTATCAAATATCCTAGTGTTTTTTTACATATTGGGAGAGGCTCAGCAAGAGTATTATGGATTGGAATCATAAGAGCCAAATCTCACATGGGGTCATATTCAAAGAATTTGGTCAAATTTCGAGCAGCTTATCTTCATTATGAGCTGTAGGGCAAGCTATGTCTTCAAAGGGGAGTAATGTTACGATTTTGAAGGTTAAGGGATTTGATTTAGGCAACATTTCATTTATGGTCAGATTCTTGTATTTCCTAGTTAGAACAATAAAAGGTATTTCTAGTTTCCTATTTACAAGAGAATTCCTACTTTATGAATATTCCTATGCGTGTAAACTCTATTTAAAGAGGTAGAATTTACTTCAATAATATTAAGTCAGAATTTACAACAAAATCCAAGAGATAGGCAACTCTCTCTATTGAGTTCCAAGGTCGCAACTTTCTTTAACTAATTTCATAAAATTTGATGTCCGATGGCACGATACAGGATTCATAACAATTTGATTTCCTTGTTAAAAAAGAATTCTTATTTCAATAATTTTACTATTGAGATGTAATCTCTATTTAAGAGGTAGAATTATTAAAAAAACTGTCCAATTTAACAATAATCATCTTTCTTTAATAAATTTTAGAATGCTTATGCTCCTTTTGTTTCCGAAAAATAATTTTTATTTAAAAAATATTTTCCTATATTTGGTTGACACACTAGAAAAAAAAATGAAGTTGTACTTTCTTTTTTTTATATCTGATAAGTTTTGAAAAATGACTTCCCGTTCTTAGAATGAGAAGTTGTTTTCCTTCGTTTTTTAGATATTTTCCGTTGATTTGAAAAATATTTTCTTTTAACTTATTTTCTGGAAGTAAACCAAATATTAGAAAATAAGGGAAAATATTTTCCAGAAACAAAAGGAACCTTAGTAATAATTATTTTCTTATCTTCTATCTGCTATGAAATATACAATTCATTGTCATATTGTAAGTAATATGGATATTTGAAATAACTTATAGTTCCCTATTAGTTCTTTTCTGTAAATGATCAATAAAATGCGACGTGCTTTTGTATAGTCTGTTAGTGATCATGATTATTAGTCCCTAAAGTTTATCTTAATATTGGTATTTTTCGTAAATTTGTTCTAAAAGTAGGTTCAAGCTTTGTTTATTTACCTTAATGAGAGTGAACTTGTTAGATATTAACTATGGCTCATATATTTATAATAAATTTAGTCAAGTTAATATATTTAGATTATCTTTAATTAATTAAGTTCTAGGATTGTGTGATAAATTAATGAATGTGATAAAGTGCTCAGGTTTACATGTAGATAATTAATTTGGGATTTGAAGGGTCATTTGGTATTAGCGATATATGAGTGTCATTTGTAAATAGAAATGTAATAGTGGAGGCACTCTTCATAAGAGTTCGAGCAAAAGTTTATTCTATAATCTAAGTTTGTGTATTCCCCCCTTCCATTCTTCTTATGCCTTGGCGTTTCCTCATAATATTGTTATCTTAAAGATATAACTTGCCCACCACGTTTCTAGCAAAGTGGTATCAAAGCAAGGTTAGCAATCCTAAGAGGTATAGAAATATCACAACCAGAATTTATCCTTGGCTGAAAATAGTTGGTCTTATCAGTTGTTATATGGAGGCACCAACTATCTTACACATGAAGGCTGCTAAGAGAATCTTGAGATATGTCAAAATTACTTTGGAGTATGAATTGTTTTACTCATCTTTTGAAAATTTCAGTTTGAGTGGCTGTTGTGATAGTGATTGGGGAGGAGATGATGATAGGAGTACTACAGGTTTTGTGTTCTATATTGGAGATGCTACATTTACATGGAGTTCTAAAAAACAATCCATCGTAACTCTCTCTACTTGTGAGGCAGAGTATGTTGTGGCTGTTGCATGTGTTTGTCATGCTACACGGTTAAGGAAGTTGCTAGATATGATTCATTTACCACAAGATGAAGCTACTGAAATTTTTGATAATAACAAATCAGCCCTAGCATTGGGGAAAAAAAATCCTATTTTTCATTATAGGAGCAAACACATTGATACAAGATACAATTTTATTAGAGAGAGCATTAGCAAGAAGGAAATGGAGTTGAAGTATGTGAAGTCTCAAGATCAAGTTGCTGATATACTCGCAAAAGCTTTGAAGTTTGATGATTTTTCAAGATTGAGAGCTCATCTTGGAGTGACAAAACTGAATATTAAACTACTTAGATATTAATTATGGCTCATATGTCTATAATGAATCTAGTCAAGCTAATGTATCTAGATTAACTTTAATTGATTAAGTTCTAGGTTAATGTGATGCATTAATGAATGCGATAAAAGTGTTTAAGTTTACGTGTAGATAAATAATATGAGATTTGAATGGTCATTTGGTATCAGGTATATATAGGTGAAATGCAAGAGTTGAGGAACTCTTCATAAGAGTTTGAGTGAATTTATCTTATAATCTAAGTTTGTGTATTCTCCCTCTTTGGTGTTTCCTAATAATATTGCTATCTTAGTAGTATAACTTGCCCCCCTTGTTTCCGATTGAGCTACCATGAGAAATTTTATATCCAGCCAAGCTCTAGCCCTTAAGTGGTTTGGTACATTGAAACCCTATTGAACTACAACAATAAGTAAAATATGAACTTTTTAATTTGCATTTTTTAATTGCCCAAAAATTTCCTCTAGTAGTTTATCTTTCTTAACCTACTTAGATATGCCTTCTTTCCAGCAAATGCGTAAAAATACGATCCACTATCCTCATCCATTTTCTTTTTCAGGACTGTATCTTTTGGAACTTGTTGATTTTGTAAAATTATGCACATTAAACAAATTCTTTTAGCTAAGTAACCCATAAGTGAAATGTTTATAGTCCCATTTTGGCATTTCTGAAGTAAAACATTTATTGAGTTGTAACTTTGCAAATGAGTCCTATTTATACTGATCATATTCTGCATCATCACCATTTATCCATCCTTAACGTGTAATTAAAGGTGGTTTTGATTTTGCAGTTTTTGTAACAATAGAATGATAAAGATTCCTATTATTTGTCAGTTTTAGTTTTATTTGCAAGATAATATTTGGGTCTTCATATAATGACCCGGCTTGCGTGCAGGCTCTTGATATGATACGAGGAAAAAACATCATTCTATTAATGGATTCACATTTGGAGGGAAACTTTTCCACAGAAGAAGCAACTGTTGTTGTTGATCTCGCCTCTAAATGTTTGCAATATGAACCCAGAGAACGGCCTAGTACCAAAGATCTTGTTGCAACACTTGAACCCCTGCAAATGAGACCTGATGTAAGGGAAATTAAGCTCGTTTCATCATTTTTAAACTTTTTTTCTTTATATTAAGGGAATAGTACATTGCACCTCTTGCTGGATGTTATCTAGAAATGCTGAAATCTATTATTATTATTATTTTCAAATGAGTTGAAGACTGTACCATCATGTAAATCGAGGATGAACTCTGCAGCTTCATGCTTTGAGTCCGCAACTTCATTCTCTACGCAGGATTAAGCCATTGGCAGTTCATGTCCATGTTGCTTCATAACGGATCAAAATGAAATTTGCAAATTGCACACTCAGTAGAAACAGTGTGTAATACTGTTGGGCGATGTGTTTGGATGAAGACAAATTGAGCATTGTAACAAAACTAATTGCTGTTCTTTTGGGTTTGCAGGTTCCATCATATGTGATGCTTGGAATTTCAAAACATGAGGAAGCTCCCCCAACTCCTCAGCGTCCTCTCTCACCAATGGGTGAGGCCTGTTCACGGATGGATCTTACTGCAATTCATCAAATCTTGGTTATGACCCACTACAAAGATGATGAGGGGACAAACGAGGTAATTGATGTTGATAATATATTCTTTTCACAATTCTAAATTTGAGTTTTGTGTTGAGAGGTTCAGCTGATGTGGTTCGGTCCAGTTATCTTTTCAAGAGTGGACTCAACAAATGAGGGATATGCTGGAGTCGAGGAAGAGAGGGGACTTCGCATTCCGAGATAAAGATTTTAAAACTGCCATTGATTGTTACTCCCAGGTATGCCTGCAAATTTACTCAGTTCTTCACACAAGCCTTTGATGCAGTCCTAGGTGGCTTTGCAACTGAATGCTAAGTATTATTATGGAAATCCTTTGCTCCTTGCTTAGGTGCAATTTTTCTTCAAATTCTCTCTTGATTTTCTATGCCAATTGGTTTTGTGGATATTCACAACAAATATAGGAAACAGCTTTTTTTGTTGTCTTTCATTTTACTTTTATTGATGTGTTTGTTGTTCTCTGTATTTCGTGACTTTATTGTAAATGGAATCAATGCATTTAGTTAACTAACATTTATGTTATAATTTCATACATTTATTTGTCCTTTTGATAGCATATTCGAATATAAAAATTCTGACAAGAACGTCAACACTAAAACATGGAGTTATAAATATGATTTAATCAGCTTTGTTTCTTTTGCAGTTCATAGACGTGGGAACAATGGTTTCACCAACTGTTTTTGCACGGCGGAGTCTTTGTTATCTGTTGAACGATCAACCGGATGCTGCACTTCGAGATGCAATGCAGGCACAGTGCGTATATCCGGAATGGCCAACAGCCTTCTACATGCAGTCGGTTGCGCTTGCCAAACTGGATATGCATAATGATGCTGCTGACATGTTGAACGAAGCTGCTGCTCTAGAAGAAAAGAAACAAAGAGGTGGTAAAGGATCTTGAGAAATAACTCTTGATGATGCATTTGTGAGGAGGCCACGCCTTGTTTATGTAAAATTTGATGGCTCTGATTTGATTTGTTTTATCGGTAAGAAAAAAATGTAATATAGAGAGACACTTATTGCATTAATGCATGTGTAGTTTTCCCAGTTTGATGGGAATTAATTTGAGTTACCAATAGCAATGGGTTGTGATAATCTGCTTGCTGCTTGTTCTTTAATGTAACTTACCTTCCTTTTTCTTTTCAAAAAAAAAAAAGAACAATTGAGTACATTTGTATCTTTTATAGTATTGGAAGGTCCAGTGAGTGTTAAAATTAATGTAAAATTCATCTACTACAGGAAAAATTATTTATTCAATATTTTTTTTCTAGACGTTCTTACCATTCTCGTTGGCTATATATAAGTTTGCGATATCTAAGCAAAACTTTGTAGTCTTTTAAATGAATAATAATAATGGAAATTTTTGTGAATATATATTCAATTTAAAGTTATGTTTGGATTGAAAGATTTTGAATAAAAGAATTAAAACAATCTGTGAATTTATATCAAATCTATTATTTGGATACTTAAAAAATATCAAAATCAATGGATTTACCACCAAAATCTCTTATTTTTGAAGGATTAGGAGGTGAGAAAAGTACTAGATTATAATTTAATTTAACTATAAAAAGAATCTAGTTTGACAATTATGTGGGTTTGATACAAACTATAATGTGTGTTTGATATATCCAAAATCCATAATTTTTTATCCATAAAAAATTGTTGTCAGATTTTTTTATTGTAAGATTGTCCCTAATGAATTAATAGTATTCCAAAATTATCCTTAAGCCTAAAAATATAGCAAAAACTATTTGTCAATTTTTTTTTTGTTTTCACTTATTTCATCTCTATTGGTTTAAAATATCAATTAAAATTAATATTAATGAGTTCATTCGAAAAAGAAAAAATTTAATTATTTAATTTATTCATAAACATAGTATAGATAATGAGTTTATATATAATTTTGAGCAAAAAAAATTGTAATTATTTCAAATTTGACAACAATGATAATTTCATCAATTGCAATTTTTAGAAAATTTATTTTAAATTATATTATTTCATAATTAAATATAAATGTGATAAAAAAGATTAAAAAATATTTAATTAATGATAAATTACCAATATTTAGTAAAGTGTAAAATTGAAAATTATTTGTTAAATTTATAGATTGTGGTCATTGAATCAAATATAAATACAAGAGAAATTACTTCTTCAATTCATAGATGCTATATTCAAATAAAACGATAAAATTCTTATAATTCATAAATTTTACAATTCATTTATTTAAAATCCATAAATTTTAAAGTTACTCAATTCAAACTAGACTAAGAGTAAAGTATGAATTGTGGACTTGATGTTACCGAATACAATGATGTTTTAGGGTGTCAGCATTAAGTAGAACTTCAATTAGTTTTTATTATTGACATTAGGCCGTAAAACTTTCTTGCTCAATATAACAAAGTATTGCTGGCAAATTTTGAATAAAAATTGTAAATTATGGTCTCAATAAGATAAGAATATCAAATATTTTTAACTTGTTTTGACTGACACTTCTAATACAATTATACACTTTAGCGAATGATTAATCAATTTAAATGTGTATTATTGACATGAATGTTTGCTGGAAAAATGAAAAAGAAAGAAAAAAGAAGAGAGATGTGGGATGTGAGAAAAGTGGGCATATCCCGCATTGGTCAATTGGAGAAAATATAAGTGGCTTGTAAGTGTTGGGGTTGCCAAATAATGGGCCTTGCAGCAAGGGAAGTGTTGGAATAAAATTAAAAAATCCCACATCAGTGGGATGGATAAAAGTTGAGCAACTCATTGATATTGATATACCGATTGGATCCGCGGATCACAAAATCTTGGTGATCTTCTCTATCTAATAACTAATGAATAGGGAGTCCGCCAAACACCCCCGAGTATATGCTTCAAAACCGAATGGAAAAATATTTTTCTTTTGTACATGCCTGGAAAAACCTTTAAGATGATAAAATGGGATAATGAAGGAGGCTGAAGGCAAGATCCGATTGCTTGGAATTGGCAAGACCAAAAATTTAATTATGGGCAAAAATTATCTTGTAGTTTCATGCTTTTGCAATTGCAATTTTAAGTCTGATGTTTTTTCCTAACAAGAGGAGTCTTTTGGTTTGCACTATTAGTAAACTTTAGTTTTTGACCTTACCAGAGGTTTAGCGGTAAAAAAAAACATTGAACTGATAATTTCTTATCCTACATGGCGGTTGACTGAAATAAATAAAAAAAATCAAAATAGATCCCATTCTATGAATTTTGTCTCTCTCTTTCCTCGCTCTTTATTCTTTATCTTTCCTCACTTTTTGTGTCCTTCTCCCCCCTCCCTCTCTCTGCATCTTTCTCACGAAATCATCAGGTAACTTTTTTAGAAAATCATTAGGAATCACTACTAACAATTCCAAATCCACAAACCCACAAAATTTCAAGGAAACATGGCTGATTAAAAACCAAAAAATAGGCCAATAGAAAAGGAAAAGAAGGAGTGGGAATCCATACAGATATGAAGAGGATTCAAAAAAAAATATTCAAAACGAACGGACCTTTAAAGTGGTTGAACAAGAGATCACATACATGGCGAGAAGCCTCTAGGCCACCATAGCCATCATAGACGCCAATAAAAGTTCCAAAAAGATCCAGACTCGATCTGGCTCTAGTTCTCAAGCACTTTATTAGCTTGTACAACCGCCATTGAAAAATCTCGAGACCCCATATCTGCCAATATCTTTATGCCAGAGCAAATCGTCTTTCCCTTCTCTACCAACACCACTAACAAATTCAAACTTACCACTGGCATAGCTATCTTGCAGATGAAGCTGAAGCAAACGAAGGCAAAGCAGAATTTGCCGTAGAAGAAACACCCCCAAATGAGGAAGAAGCAGAAATAGTAGAGAAAGAAACTGCACCAAATAGGTTCGAACCAGAACTTGGAGAAGAAGCATTTCCAAATAGGGATGGAATAGAGCTGGCAGTAGGCGTAGTAGCTGAACCAAAAGAGAAGAACAAGGCAGGGGCGGAAGAAAAGCTAGCCATTGTGGTACAGTTTTAAACTTATTTGTTAAAGCCAACTAAGGAAAGCTAGGCATTAGTGTATGCGGATAAATTAATCTTAACAAGTAATAATGAGGTAAAAATTCTTCTAAGGAAGAAACATTTGCTAGTACGTTTTCGGATAAAGGAATTTAGACAATTCAAATATTTTCTCCGTTTAGAGATTGGTTTCTCACAAAAAAAATGTTTTTTGTTAACAAAAATATTCCAATAATTTATTGAAAAGGTTTAGAATGCTCGAATATAAGCTGATTTGATTTCGATGCCAATAGGACCAAATGTCAAATTGTGTACATATGAAGGAAAAAATTTTGAAGATGCGATGATGTATTGACAATTGGTAGATAGTCTAATTTACTTAACTTTGACTCACATTGACATTTTTTATGCAGTTAATATGATGAGTCGGTATATACAAAATCCAAAAAAACATTATTTGGAAGCAGTTCGACGAATACTAAGATATATGAAAAATACTATTGACTATCAAGTTAGTTAGTTAGTTATTGCGATATTAACTATGCAGAAGATTATAACACCATGAGATCAACAACTCGATATGTGTTTAAGTTTAGTTCTGCAATAATTTCTTAGTGTGGTAAAAGACAGTTGACGACATCATTATCAACCACTGAAACTGAATATCGAGCAATAGTAATGACAGCTTAAGAGAGTAAATGATTGATACAACTAATGAATAATTTGTAACACCCCTTTATCTAACATAATATATGTCAGATCAAGAGATGTCTTCGGTTGACTTACTGAAGCGATTGCGTATAAATTACAATAATGTACTAATATATGCATTTATACTACACCAATGAAATTCTTGTTTTTTAAAAAAAATACAAAATACAATATAAACCGTTTAGAAACAAAATGCAAATACTTATGTTACTGCTGCTCTGCTCTGATATGGGACCCACTAGTTCTGCTGTGCTAGATATAACTTTTATTGCTTTGCACTCTTCTACCTACAATCTGTGCAAGAGAAAAACACTCCCGCGCTGAGTATAATTTTCAGTGGTACAAGCTTTATAATGATATTCTCATAACATTCATATCAACTTATTTAATATTACAATATACATTTATATATATATATAATTTAACTACTGGAACAAGTCGTTTTAAATCAATAAAATTAACATATTTCACATTATATTCATATACTATAAATTTAAATAACCAAAATAGTTCAATCTATATTTCTGGATGTCATATTTATATTTATCATGATAACATGTTAATATCACATTATTTTATCAAATATTCCAAATTTCTTACATGTTGTGCCCATAAATTGACCACCTAGACTTAATACTAGGGAGATAAAATGAGTATCCATATAAATAAGAAGTCTATCTGTATGTAGATGTCAAGCATCTGTATAACTGTATGGGATGACTGAGTCGGATGTAATCATATATTTCAGCCAAGCATGATAATCCATATGTCTCTATTGGCATGCTAACATATCTACCATATTCTAGTACACGTTCATTTATAGGCTAACATAACATCCAGTTGTACAGATTATTTCATACATAATATCAAAATGGACATTCAACAATACAATTTATATACTAATTATATACTTTATGTATACCCACTATATATATATATATATATATATATATATATATATATATATATATATATATTCACCAAATCAATAAAAATAAATAATTTCATATTTTATATTAATTCACTATCATATTAGCATTCACAATACCATATTAATTATTATTTAATAGATGTCATATTATATTACATATATTATCATAACTATTATCATAAAATTTGTACAAACTTGTTTATATCCTCCTCTGATTTATCGGGTCTTTACCCTTATCTACTATTGACACCGACTTTTTCGTTGTGTCTAACAATAATTAAATTTCTAATTACTTATTCTCGTCAATAAATATTTATTTTAAAATTTACATCTTCTAATAAAATTTTTCAATTCCCACACACATTTAATGTGTAATTTACCATTTTCAGTTGTTCAATTCTTATTACAGTACGACCACTTATTTTTTAATAATGTCTCATTTTCTCATCATTTTTGTCATATTTTTTTATACTTAATCCATTTTCCAACTATCCATCTTCAAAAATTCTATTTAATTAAAATTTCTTATTTTCCTTCTCTATAATTTCCCTCAATAATTTTTTTTCCTTCTTAATCATTATTATTATTCATATATTTATTTTCCAATTTTCCACTCAAAATTTTTTATTAATTTGTCAATTTCTCTAAAATTCTCCAAATAAATTCCTATAATTATTTCAATCCATATTCTTTAATTTCCAACTACTAATTTTACTTAATTAAGTCCAAATATTCAAGAATTAATTCTTCAATAATTCAATCATACTTTGAAAAATTCTCAAAAATTATTTCTCCATTCCAAAAATTATTTTGTACCTCTAAACATCCCAATTAACTCCATTATCTTCAATTTAAGTCAAAATTCTTCAAAAATAATTTTTCCAAAATTCAACCATAATTATGGAAATTCTCTAAAAATACCACAAAAATTCCTAAAATTTATTTTCATCAATTCCTCGCTCAATCCATCATCCTCAAGTCTTATTCTCTTCATTTCCTATTTTTCTCTAATTGTTCAAGATTTTTACCATAAATCCTAATTTTCCCATCAACCAAATATCAATAAAATCACACTAAAATTCAATAAATAATTATGGCAATAATTAAACCAACAAAATCAAATGGAGAAAGAAACAAAATCTCACCTTCTTCAAATGGGTATTTGGCTAGCTTGATTTTCTTTTTTGGCAAAATTCCACTCATTTTTCTCTTTTTCTTCACACCAATCTAACTTTAATTCTTTTTAATTGTTGAATAATATGCTTTGAAGAAGGAAAATTGAAAAAAAAATCAGGGATTGGAAGCTTGGTGGTTCGGCCATGGAGGAGAGCAAAGAAGAAGATGGAAATTTTGTTATTTTGAAGAATTTTTAATTAATTTTCTATATATATACCTCAATTAAATTAATTAATCATACTTAATTCCTTAATCAACCTTCTCATTTGCCAATAGCACAATTAATTATCTCTTAATATTGACACATGACCCAATCAAGATTCAATTAATTTTGACTTAACCAATTTCTAACCAATCAAAAATTTTCTTTATTTTTCTTCATAATTAATTTTAATTCTCCAAAATTCAACCTCCAAACAACTTAATTTCATCAAATTAAATATTCCAAAAAAATATAAAATAATTTTCTCTTTGAAACGATCTTTTCGATTTTGCAAAACGACCACCTGAGAAAAAATCGAGTTTTTACGGGTTAATAATTTTTCTTAATTTGAC
Source organism: Triadica sebifera (assembly GCA_023653625.1). NCBI lineage: Eukaryota > Viridiplantae > Streptophyta > Magnoliopsida > Malpighiales > Euphorbiaceae > Triadica > Triadica sebifera. The sequence goes on from CM042897.1 coordinate 576,374, forward strand.
CCATAAAAATTCATCTGTCATTTGATTTCTAATTTATCAGTTTTAAAAATTTTAAAATTAAATGTCAATTACATTGACTCCATTGTGATTATGATCGCATTTCTTTAGCTCCTGATCTGAAAAATCAAGTTGTAAATTTGTACTAAAGATCAATTTTCCATAATTCAAACTCTTAATCTTAAAATTTCACCTTATAACTCCATCTATAACCTTAAAATAATATTTTTCCATATTTTGGTATGCTTAAATTATAATTTCACTACCAAGCGAAAAATCTAATTTCCGACTCAGGTTGTTGTTTCGATTTGCATGCGTAACACAAAATTACATTGTTTCATTTGATAAAATTTCTATTCATTTTATCATATTAATATAATTAAATTTTTATGTATTTATCAGTATTTAGACTCTAATTATACGCCTTTATATTGCAGTATAAGCAAAGCCTCACGTTGTAAATCTACATCAACTAGTGGATTATGCAGTTCGATTATATCGTGATAATCAGTCAGTAATTCGTTTGGCAGAAAATACATTCTTTCATGAAATAAATAAATATGTTGAAGTGCATTATCATTTTATCAAAAAAAAAGTTATGCAATAAAAAATTGAGGTGAAACAAATCAAAATGAATGATCAAGTTGCGGATTTTGTTCACAAAAAGTCTAAGCATATGCAAGCTCGAAATGTGTTGCCGACAACTCGATATAATATAGAGAAAATTATATCAAAATGAATGATCAAGTTGCGGATTTTGTTCACAAAAAGTCTAAGTATATGCAAGCTCGAAATGTGTTGCCGACAACTCGATATAATATAGAGATGAAAGTTAACATTGAAGGGAAATGTTAAAAATTAATGTCAAATTAAAATAATTTGTTAAAATATCAAGTATACCCATCACTACTAATTTGTTGAAAATTAAGTTTATTATATTAAAAAATTAAGTACACTCATCTATAATAAATTTGTTGAAAAATTAAGCACATGTTAAGTACATCCACCACCACCAATTTTTTCATTAAAAATGTGTGGTGTAGATATGAACAAATGTATTGTATAAATTTACCCTTGTTCCTATAAACAAGCATATTTCCAAGTTTAAATTATCAAAAAGTGAAGAAAAAATAAGACTACAAGTCTTAAGTGTTTTGTGAGAGTTAAAAAAAAATTTGTAATATTTTCAGTTTAATATAATTTTGATTGTGTCTCAAAATTTTTGAATGAATTTTTTATTCGAAATTTAAATTTAATTTTTACATTCTAAATTTTTGCTCAACATAATACTCATCAGACCGTGTGACTAGTTTGGCTTCTAATGTTGATTTGCAGCATTTTACACCATATAGACACTACTTTTTGTAGTGATGAAATTTAAATTATCAATTTCACTGTTCATCACTCATGATAATTTGGTAATAAAAATCATGTAATATATTTTTATTGTGTATAAATTTTCTTTTTTTTTTCCAAGAAAAATAGATATTAAAGGGTTTAATTATATATTTAATGTATAAAAAATACAATCATCCAAATTAGGATGGAATACATATTTTAATGAAAATAAATTACAATTTATCCTCATAAGATTTAACAAATTACAACTATAAACAAATTTTTAAAAAACTAATAGTTTACCTCATGTCATTTGATTAAAATATTGTTTGTAGCCCCGCCCATGGTTCGAAATTGCCGATTCCTCATTCCACAATTTCAGAAATATGGGACAGGGCCAGAACTAAGGAAGGGCCAATTCCAATATTTTTTTTATTTATTTTTTAAAAATTCTACAATTAAGTAATTAATACAATAAATAAATATAATTAATATTATTAAAGTTTAGAAATAAAACTTAATTTTGGAGTGAATTTGAAGAAAAAAATTATTTTAATTTATCAGTTTATTTATTAAGTTAGAATCGTTAATTAAATTACCTACGTATCATCTTAGGTTAGAGGAACTAAAATTCACATAGTTCTCCTACCTTTTAAATTTTAATTATTGACTCATTTTATCTTTTTTGTTAATCGAAAATGTCGGTGTTGGATGCGTCAACCGTTCCTTCGATAGTGAAGTTATATTAGTTCTAATTTTCATCTTTCTTTATTTCTTTTTATCTTAATACTATTTTTGTTCAATCATCAATATACGTTTGAGTTTCTAGTGATTCGCGAGTTAAGTTAGATCGCATTTCATCCAAAATATTATCTCACGTACTAAAAATTTATTTAACTGCAACAATTAAGACTGAATTTTAAAAAAATTATTTTGAGAGAGTATCAAATAAGTATTTTAATATCCACTCCACCAATTAATGACTGAAAAATCTTTATCTATCTTGTTATCATCAAACTGAAATGTAGTTGGTAGATAAATGTCAAGTTTTGGTAAAACAGAAGATGATATTGGTTTTTTTTTTATGTTTTTATAACATCAAACGATCACTCCCTATAATTTTTTATCGATTCACTCGAATCTTAATTAGTAGTAATAGGAATATTATAAATTAAACTAAATTTCATAATTCAATCATAAGTTAATTTTTTTTATATCATTAATAATAGAATCAACACTAATACCATCACCTAAATCTAACAATGAATAATAAAAGACTCAAATAATCATATAAACCATATATTTTATATCTAGGATAAAAAAACGCAACATACAAGATTAATTAAAGAAATAAATTTAAAATAATTCAAACATTTAATTTTTATCATACTAATAGAATCATGCAAAATTCTATCATTAATATAATATTGAAATGTATCAACAATATTAATACATTCACATAATAATAAATGACTTGTTAAATAATAAATATCACTTAAAATAAATGTTGCATCATTAAAATTTTTTAAAATATCTAAAAGTTGTTGACAAATATTTCAATGTTATTTATGCATTAATTTGTGGCATACCATTGGAAATAGATGTGCACAATAATTTTTTATATCTATATGACTCGTTGAGTAATTCATATATTTAATTCCAATGAGTAAAAATATCTCTTGGAAATTTATTAGATTTTTTGTCATTTTCATAACAAAATAAAGCTCATAAATTTATTGTCTGTGTATGTGACCATAAAAATAAAATTATGACTTTGATTTGAGCAATTATATCACTTAAAGATTTCAAATCATCTTGATCATATAAATTTAACGCATGAAATGCACATCTAACGTGAAAAAATCTGTCTCCGATATTAAATTAACATAATACTTGAATTTTTGAATTAAAGTGGTATTTGTCACTGCATTATAAAAAAATTGAAAAAAAATTATGAACTAATTTATATATTTTTTAAATATTTTTTATCATTTAAAAAATATTATCGGTGGTATGCCGATAATCAAAAACTTTAAATGTAAGTAATCTTTTACAATTGTCATTCATATCAATCCAATGATATGTAAGACCCATGTAAGAATGTAATTGCTAATGATCACTCCAAAATTATTACAAATTACAAACATGTCCATTCAAAGAAATAAATATTTTGAGTAATTTTTTTTTATTTATTTTTATATAAATTATATAAAACACGTTTAAGGGTATTTTTATATACATATTTAGCATATGAATTTAATACATTTTGACAATAATTAATACAACTTACTTTTTTACCAAAACTAAAAGATAAATGTTTCATACTTATTATTTTTGCCAATTATTTTTTTATTTTTAATCATTAAATTAAAATAATTAAAAAGTTGAAGAAGATGTTACGTACCCGAAATTTTTTTTTTGTTCCAATTTGAGTAGCATGAAGTACATTCGAAATATGTCATAACTACCTTCAACTTTAAAGTTGTATATTTGTACATAATAATTACACATAATATCAAATGACCCACTATGAATTGTCATTATTTTATGATTAAATTTTGTGAAAAAATTGGAGAATATTAAAAAAAATTGTAGAGAAAGATAATAAAAAAATTGTAGGATTAGGAAAAAAATTGAGAATTAGAGAAAATTTAAGAATTTAAGAAAAATTTGAGATTATGTAGACGTATAATTAGAAAGAAATTAGAGAAAAAATAATTGAGAGTGTAATTAGAGAGGAATTAATAATATATGCAGATAGAATTGAAATTGAATTGTAAAAAAATTGAGAATTAATTGAGATTCTATAGAAAATGAAAAAAATTAAAATGAAATTGGTATTTATAAAAAATGAAAACAAATTTATTTTTTTATTATATTTATATTTTAATATATTTAATTATTTATAGAAAAAATAAGTGCAGGCTGCACTTCTTGTTGTTGTAGGGAGAGGATAATGGTCACATGACCGTTGGCTCATTTTTTTTAAAAAAAAATTGAATTTATCCGGATTGAAACTGAGAATCGAATTTTCGGTTTCTAAGGGAATGACTCGGATTGGACACTTTTCCTACCATGCTATGATTTGAACTGGGCTCAGAACCGGTCTAGCTCGGTCCATTTTGTGGCTAGGCCTAGTTGTTTGAGATAACAATTAGAAAAATTAAAACTTGAAAATACTGGTTGCTGTGCAGTTATAATCGTTAGTATGAGTAAAAACCCTAAATCATTTTAAAAAGTCATTAGACTACATATGAAATCCTAAACAATTCATATAAAAATATTTCAAATATAAAAAAATTATGTGGTTTATTGTATTATAATATTTAAAATTAATAAAATATCAAAAATAAATATTTTATCAAATGACAGGAAGATAAACTGTCTACTTTTTAAAAGTTTATTTCGTTGTAATTTATCAAAATTTTTGTAATTTATTCTCTTAATAAATATTAGAAAGAAATATTATTAATTTACTAAAAACAAAGAAAATGTAATTTTAATAAATAAGAGGAGAATGAAAAAATATATAATAATTAAAATTTTAATTTCAAAAAATAGATGTTTAAAGCGCAAGTGATAAATTAGTGATTAACCATTACCTTTGTTATTATTTATTAATTAACTTTAAGCTAAGGTAGGCAGTAGGTAAACAGATTGGTAAATATCCCATCAAAGGCGGAGCATGTTTTGACCGCTCCAGTACTTTATAATTTTACATAAAAATATCCATCAAATCCTTATATATATATATATATATATATATATATATTAGAAAAACATTAATGTATAAAATGAAATGTTGTTCCTGCTGGTAGAGAGTTTTATATGGTCTTGCCCACCGTGGCCTTTTATTTTTGAAAAATGAATTTTGGAAAAATGATATAAATCCATCTCTTATCTAGAAGACAATATAGTCAACTTTTTATCAAAATATTCTTTCCATAAAACAATTTCAATTTTGATTAAAAACATATAGCCATAGTAATAATAATATAACAAGAAAAAACATATAAAAACATCCACTATTAGCTCCACTCAGTTTGTTTTCCTCTATCATCCCGTTTAAATTTGTATAGATTCATTCGGAAAGTAAAGTGTTTATTTTTAAATTTTAAAAATATTTTATATTCAAAACTTAAATTTAAAACTTTTAATTAACAATAGTGTATGATTATCATATTTTCTCACCTTTCTAACAAAAATATCTTGAGAAAGGGATTCAAAATAATTAACCAAAATCCACCAACGTTCAGTCAAACTTTTCATATTAGAAGTAGGGTTAAAATCTGGTAGCATAATAATATAAGATTTAATAATTGTTATCAATTATATTTCAAGATATGAAAATAGAAATATAGAAAAACTAATCCAAACAAATAAAAAGAAGAAGAAGCTAACATGTATATATCTGCAATTTGAACTGTCAAGTGACATGTTATATTGGGTTATAGTTATAGATTTTTTTAATCGATTCTTTTAACACTTATTACTTTATTAATTAGTTAGTGTGAATAGAAAAATAAAAAATGAAAATAATTTATTATATTTGTATTATTAATTAGTTTACCTTTTCCTTAATATATATATATATATATATATATATATATATATATATATATATATATGCTCATTTAAAAATAAAATTTAGGCACAGATGATCGTTACTCAATTGGCAATTGTTTATGCATCATAGACAAAAAAATCTAATTTTGTTCTTAAGTGGAAGAAGTGGGATTAATCAATTAGGTACGTTCTTCTAATCTTAAAAACAACCTTTGATTATTTTAGAGAAGAAAACATATATTTGTGATTACGGAAAGCAAGCATCTGATGAAAAAGCATTCTTCCCTAACATTTTTTGTTTAAATTATTCTATCTTTTTTACATGTTTGGATCTCCTCTATTACATTATAATTTAACTATAATATTTATAAAAGCATTTACCTATTTACAATGCAATAAATTGAATTTAAAATATTAACAATTTATTATCAAAGAGGGAAAAGTAAAAATTAATTTATTTTCAATTGAATCAATATTAAAAAAATTTCTCATATGTTAATTTCTTTAGCCGAGGTAGAACTCATTTATACAAAAAGAAAAAATTCAATACCTTTTTAAAAATTTCCATGAACCACTCTATTCGAGAGCTCAAATAGAGCAAATTGAATCATCGAGCCCCCTCTTTCTCTTTAAGTTTCATCTAAATGATCCCATACTATATTTGTGGAATATAAAATTATCAAAATTTTGGATTAATTGAATTAAAATTTTAATATAAGGATTGATTGGCTAGAGTTTTATCATGGAGCCAATAGATTATTTTGGTCTATTTCTCGAGTACCTATTTGCATCTATGACTAATCTATAATTCAATAAAAAAAATAAAGGAAAAATTATTTCAAAATGAAATTATATTATTGATTTCTTTATTAGTAAAACAACATACGATTAAAAAAAAACTAATTTATAGTATAAACATATAACACATGCCTTAAAATTTTTACATATTATTTCATTTGTATTATATAAAATAAATAAATAAATACTTAATATATATTACTAATTTAATATTTACTTTAATTTAGCAAAAAAAAAAAAACTACTTATATTTTTAGTTTTACGTTATTGCAATTTTAAATAAAAGATATTGTGATTTGCGCCATTAGCATTTTTTTTACTCTCACGAGTATTAAAAATAGCTGAGTTGATACTTTCGTGGAATCAAACATTTGATGTGGTATACTACATTTTCTTTTTCCTTCTACAGCTTAAATCCCTAATACCTAAATGAAAAAAAAAACCGTAGAAATGATCCTTAAAATCCCAAAAAAATTGACAAATAATTTTCTTTCATAGTAGCAAAGGAAACAACAACAGATCAAAGTAAAGCAAACTTTAAAAATGGTACAAAAATACAGAATTTAGTTAATTCAAAACAAGAAATCCGGAGCTCTGATTTGATTATATGGGTTTTGAATTTGATGTTTCATAGGTTTGAGAATTTGATTTTCGAATGGTGAGTTTAAATGGCATGGGGCCGATGGATCATGTCTGATACTTCATTAAACTCCACAACGTTAGGATGACGAACCAATCTCATTACAGAGATTTCTCGCTTGATTTGCTACCTGATCTTTACTGATGACTTTAATGGCAACGCTTTCTCCAGCTTTCATGTTTTTTCTATAGCAAATCTTGGTAAAATTCTCCTTCCCGATGGCCTACTCATCTCATACTTGTCAAAAATAACATACCTTTTCCTCCACGATTGAAAACTCAAAACAAAATCCAACATTAAGATTTGATTAATTTTGCTTTGACAGTAAAGGAATCCATGAAAACATAGTTGAAATAATGATTTGGATGAATTCCATGAAATGGATATCATAATATGTTGTTGAAATTAAGTGTGGATTTTAAGGGATGTAGAAGAGAAACAGAAAGGAAAAAGAGTATTGTGCAGCCATTAATGGGGCACATAGCGATCTTTTTTTGCTTTTTTATTTACGAGAGCCTGTGAAAGCCACAAAGAGCACACAACATACAACACAAAAAATGAAAAAATGAACAAAAATTGGTTCTTTTAAATATAAAACGAGAAAAACCAACAAATAAGGAGAAAGAAAAAGAGTGGAGAACAGTGGATGAAGGAGAAATATTATCTACAATAAATAGGGATGTAAACGAAACAAATCGAATATTAATGATTTCAAATTCTATTCATTTAGATTCAAGTTTGATTTGAACTCAATTTGAGCTTTTTATAATTGAGCTTGAACTTAATTTATTTGAAAATTATCAAGTTTGAAAATGTTTAAACATTCGCGAGTTTTTAAACAAATACATTTGTAAACGTGTTCGTGAGCTCTTAAATGAATAAATTTACGAAATAACGAACCAAATAGTATTAAACTCGAATTCAAATTCAAAAAAATTTATGAATTCAAATTTAAATTTGAGTTCGACTTGTTAATAGTAATAAAAAATTTTAAATAAATTTTTTTCATAACTAAAATTGAAATAATTCACAAATTGTTTGATTATGTACAACACTACTACAAAGAGAGGACAAACCCTAATTGACAAAAAAAAAATTGAAAATTTTTTCTGGGATTTGTGATTCTATTTCTAGTTTTTTTTATTTGGGAATTAGGAATTGTGAAGGTGGAAAGAGAAAGAAGTAAAATACTTTGTCACTCATCTGACTTCATATTGTCGAGAGATAAATATTAATTCAGTAATTTTTAACACCATTAAAATAATAAATTTAAATTTATTAACAGTGGGAATCACAACACTGTTTTTAACCCAAAAAAAATATTCATACTTAAAATTGTTGGAGCATGAAACCAAAAGTGATTTTTTTTTTTTTTTTTTTGCATTTTCCCGTAAAAAAATTGAAGTTAAAAGTAGAAAAGGGCAATTTTAAATGTGGAAGCAGAAATAAAGGAAGACGGCGGTGGATAATGATTGCGCGGGTCTGGTCTCTGTGGACTAAAGTACTAACTGCCTGAGAAAGCAGCGCCACAAATCTCCAAATCTCAAATTCTTTTTACTTTTGTGTTACCACTACAAATGGGATGGGGATGGGAATGGGAATGGGAATGGGAATGGGAATGCATTAACCACTCTTTACTGTGCTCTCGTCATTTCACTCCTCTCTCTACTCTACACTGTCTTTTCCCGTTCTCTTTATTCATAAGCAAGTAAGCAACCCTACCACCTCCCCATGCTCCCCGCTTTCCTTTTTCTTTTTCATTAATTTTGTGTCCTAAGTCTTGTGTGTTAAATGAAGACTATTGATTATTTTATACAACCAACAATTAATGCAATGACTTCGCTCCTATTCTGTGACATTAACCATGTTCATCTAGCATGCATGCTGATTTAAAAAAAAAAAAAGAAGAAGAAAAAAGAACATGTTTGTCTAGCAGATTCCGATTAAACTCGATCCGATTTTTAAATTTTTTCTAATTATTACGTTCGATATATTCAAAATCACAACAAGTTCAAATGCGGCAGATCGATTCATTTCTTTGTTCTGTTTTATGAGAAATTTTTTGGATGATGATGAACTCTTTGGTAGAAAGCTTTGCTTATGATAGAGATTTGCTTGAGTGTGTGGACAAAAGGCTCTCAGATGGCAGCTTTTTTTTTTGGGTTTTTTCTTTTGTTGTAATAATAACTAAAGAAGCAGGATTGGTACTTGATGAGATCAAACAGAAATAACCATCTCCATACTCTATCAGTATCATCTAACTCAGCTTAACTTGTGTGTGTGCGTGGAGAGTGTAGCTGATTTGATCCAACATGTAATTTTTTTCCTTTTCAATTATATATTTATTTATTATATACATTTATTTATGAGTAGTAATCATGATTTGATGCAGTGAGGCTCTGCACGTGTTGTAGCCACCAAGTTATGATTTTCTTGCATTAAAATTCTGCAGATAGAGAGAGAGAGAGAGAGAGTAGAACTACAACTGGATAATGCCCATGTTACAAACAAAAACATGAAACCTTGAGCACTCTTGCATCATATGCTGCCACGTGTAATCCATGGGTGATTGTACACAGTACTGCCCTCTTCACCACTACTGTGTCTTCAGCCCTTTTGTCTTACTTGGTCTCACTCTCAATCTCCTTGGCCTTTTTTTTATTTAATAATTTTTTAAATTTTAATATACATAGCCTTTTCATATATATAGAATATCATCAGTTTCCCTTAGTTTGTACCTGTGTATAACAGAGAAGCTATACATTTACATTGTTAGAGGCAGAAAGAAGGGATCAAATGGAAGGGAAAATAGTGAAATCAAGATTCAAAAGAGTATGTGTTTTCTGTGGAAGCAGTACAGGAAACAGAGACTGTTACAGAGATGCAGCCATTGAGCTAGCACAAGAGCTGGTATATATATTATATACATTATAAAGTTCATACCTTTAATTCCTCTGTTTGTATGGATACATGTGTAAAAGGTCTGATCTTTTTTGTTTCCGGGTGAAGGTTTCAAGAAGATTGGACCTTGTGTATGGAGGGGGAAGCATTGGGCTTATGGGTTTGGTCTCTCAAGCTGTTCATAGGGGGGGAGGCAACGTTCTTGGGTACCGTTATCACTTCTTCTCTTCATCATCATCATCTTCTTCTTCTTCTTCTTGTCGTTGTTTGTTAAATGGCCTAGCTGACTTTGTTTGGTTTTTTACTTTTTACTATTAATTTGCAGAATAATACCCAGGACTCTGATGAGCAAAGAGGTGGCTAATCTCATTCTTTTTTCTTAAATTTTACCTTTTCATGGTACAAATTAATCTCTAATTAGCTGCTCCAAATATCTTTTATGTTATATATATATATATATATATATATATATATATATGGGCAGATCACTGGTGAAACAGTTGGAGAGGTAAAGGCAGTAGCCGACATGCACCAAAGGAAAGCAGAAATGGCCCGCCATTCTGATTGCTTTATAGCCCTACCAGGTCCCATCTTTCTTTCTTTTTTCTCCTTCAAACAAAACCCATTTCCCTGTTTCATCGACTTTTGCCATTAATGGTGTTTTATTTACTAATTATGTCTTTTAATTTGTTGGTTTGGCATTTCATCAACATCATCAGGTGGGTATGGAACTTTAGAGGAATTATTGGAAGTCATTGCTTGGGCTCAGCTGGGTATCCATGACAAGCCTGTAATTAGCGCATGCAATATATCCATTCTCTTTTTATTAATTAATTAATTGATACGTAAGAAACTATGAGATTAATTAAAAAAATAGATAAATGTGCAGGTGGGTTTGCTTAATGTGGATGGTTACTACAACTATCTTCTGACCTTCATAGACAAAGCCGTAGATGATGGCTTTATCAGACCATCACAGCGCAACATCTTTGTCTCTGCACCAAATGCCAAAGAACTCGTTCAAAAACTTGAGGTCGGTATTTTGAATTTTTGTTTTCATGGTTTAGTTGTGGGGTTCATAATAGATCAAATTTGGGGAAAAAGACAACCTGGTTTTCCATCCAAGAATCTTTCAGTATGCTTTTTAATGTTTGTATGATGAGCACTGTCTTTGTGTTATTATTTTTTAGGAGTATGTGCCTGTAAGTGATGGAGTGATAGCCAAGGCAAGATGGGAGGTTGAGCTACAACCACCACCACAGCAACCACCGCAGGTAGTGGTGGGCTTCAATGCCGCTGCTGCTGCTGCTGCTGCTGCCACTTCTTAGACCCAAGTTGCTCTATGAAGAAAAAGGTGTTTTATTAGGCTTTTCTATATATTAATTACTGCTGCTCTCTGCTCCGCTAGCTTTTTAGTGTTGCTGATGATTTTTGGGGTCACGTACCAACAACCATTCCATAATGGCATGCCAAGGTTTTTTGAATCATTTGATGATTAAAGGCAACCCTCTCTTTTCTTTTGTCTCTTAATATCATCAAAGATTAAAAAGAAGAAAAAAAAAACTAGTCGAAGGGGGGTTGATTGATTAATCTTGTATGTTGCACCTGGTAGTATGTACAAAAAAGATTATATAGCTATTATTATTATTATTATAGTAAAATCCAAAAAATAGAATCATGCAGCTTTATTCTCTCCAAGTATATATATATGCATGGTTTTTAAGGTACTGTTATATCTATATATTGGGGTGGGGTTGCATGTGGTGATAATGATGATGATGGAATTGTGGGGCTTGAGTTTTAATGTTGTAAAAATACATAATATCGGTAACAGAGCATCGATTTTCATCTTCATATATATATATATATGGGTAGCTATTTTTTTTTTCTTTTCGTTGACTGAAGTTTAGATAACATTAAATTGAATAAAAATAATGTGAATATTTAAACATATATAGATCTTTTGGATGATGAATTGAGGCCAGAGGTGGAAGTGAGGAAGGTCTTTTTAAGCATGTTTTAATCGGTAGTGAAGTTAGGTTGGGGAGGGGAGTAAGACAATTACAGGTCAACAATTTTGCAGGTTACACAGAATAGATTATATATTTTTAATTTGTGGGTGCAGTGAGGGTGGATAGTGGAGCCTAACCCCTTGGCACTCATTCTTTAGCTACCTAACAAACCACACTCGAACCATACTTAACTATTTGTTCACAACACGATTTGTGCTTCAGGCATTTTGGTATCATGTTTGCTTCTTCTCTCCTAACCCCGCAATGGAGCGGGGGATTAATTCCCCTCCCCCGTCCCCGTTACATTACACTAACAACGGGATAGATTTGTCTCCATCCTCTGCAATAATTTTTTTTTAATTTAAGAAGTAATATATAATAATTAAGTCGGATGGATTTATTTATTTAAACAGTTTAAATATTAATTATATAATTAGTCTGATCAATTTATTTATTTATTAATTAGTCAAATTATTTACATTTAACTATTTAAAAAATTATCATTCAATTTGACTAATTTTATGATTTAATTTTATTGAATTCAATAATTAATTTTACATTACATTTTTTGAGTAATTTAATTTTAACAAAAATTTATTATAAAATTATTCATATATTTAAAATATATAAATTTATATTAGCAATCCCGTTTCAATGCCTCTTCTGTCTATAATTGGAACATAGATGGAATATCTGAGTATGGTATCTTTACAAATAACTATGGTTGCCACTGCTTATAAAATTCAATTAGGAACCCAGGATAGAACTATTGCTGAACTCTTTATAGCTGAATTTCAGGACAGTTTAAAGGATGGTGGGATTATAAATTTATATTATATATATTTTAAAATTTAAAATAATTATCTGGACCGAAATTTTCCCCATTTCCGCCATGTCCTGCTGAATGGAAATATTTTTTTTGCCATTTTAGTCCCCATAGGGAGTTCAATTGAAAAATCTCAATCTGTTTGGAGTAAATCTCCACCCTGCATGGATTTATTTAAAATATATATTATATATATTATAAAATAAAACTTAAAACTTATTTATTTATAAAAAATCATTTTTATTTTATCAAATACCCGTATGAACTTTTAATATGTTGGACTGCTAAAAGCTAATTAATCAAATATCTAATTTAATTTTTAATTTATTAGACTGTTAAAAGATTAAATTAAAATTTGAACCAAACGAAAACACTAAGTTCATCATACATAAATTCAATTATGCTCTGGTATACAAAGTTGTTAATACTTTATATTCATGAAAAAATATAATTTAGATTTTTACTGTTTAGACTAAGTTCAAAAATAAATAAATTAATAATTTAATTATAAAATGATACATATATAAAATAATTACTGCATAAAAAATTATGAGTGAATTAATGTAATTGTGGGCCGAATTGAATTAGATGGATAATTGGACTCCGTACAAAATCACCCCACCCCAGTATTTAAGCTTTTGACCAAAAAGGTATGAATAAATGCAAGTCAAATCAATGATTGTTAAGTATAAAAAGTGATTTATAGTGCAATTTTGAATCAGAAGGCATATCTCATGCCCTTGCAATTACAACGTTAGGATCTCTCTCTCTCTCTCACTTGTGAAATAGCAATTAGCCAAGTTTTCTGTTCGCTTTATTCTCACTGTTAGCACCTCAATATCACTTCTTATTAGGGGTAAACGAGTTAAACTACTTATAAGATATTCGAGATCTATTCGAAAAATACTCGAATTTGACTCGGAGTTAATCGAGTCGAGCTCGAGCTCGAGTAGTTAGTTGAGTCGAGTTCGAGTATCATAATACTCAGCTCGTAAGGTTAATCGAGTTTAATCGAGTTCAATTAAATTACATTTATACCCTTATATTCGAGTTTAATCGAACTTAATCAATCTTAATCAAGCTTAATCGATTTTAATCGAGTATATTATTTATTAATTTTTTATTGATTCGAGGTTTATCGAGTCGATTTGAGTTCGAATAGTTCGAATTTTTATCGAGTCGAGTTTCGAATATATAAAAAAAAAAAAGTTCGATCGAGATTGAGTCGAGCTCAAACCTGACACTGTGTCGACTCGATTTGATTACACCCCTACTTCTGATTACCTCCAAGAAAAGAGGACAACTGTGGAAGTTAATCATATAGGTCCCTGTTCCGGTAAACCCCAAGCCATTCAATTTCTCTGAACCTTTTGCATGTTTGGTACACCAAAATAATAAGATTTTATTGAAAATGTAATTCTATTTTTGTGTTTTATAATTTTAATATTTCTCTTTACTGTATTTATATAATAAAAATTGAAATATTATTTTTATATTGGATTTAATTTTATTCATGATATTTTTGAAAATATAAAATAATTTATTTAAAAAAATATCGAAAAATTTTTAAATAACAATAAATCTGACATTAGAAATTTTTATATAGAAATTATAATTCTATTTTGCAAATATTTTAACTACCAAACTTAAATTTGGAATATAAATTTTATTTCTATTTTGTACCAATCCTTTACTTAGTATCTTATATTATTATTACCTTCCAAAGGTAATGTTCATATCAGGCTTACAAGCAGTATAGGCTCTATAGCCTTAGGGAGTAAGCTTACCCGAAGGCGTAACTAAGCCCACTAAATGTTTCTTTTTTTTCAAAAAAAAATAATATAATTCTCGATTTTTTTATTGACCCTATTAAAGCTCCTAAAAAGTTATACATTTTTAACCCATAAAAAATATCTAAAAATGAATCCATTAAAACAGATAATTTTACACTATTTCATATAAAAATATCCATTAAAAATTTAATTAAAATGTTCAATTCATAAAACTAACATGTAAAGTGGAATAAATTACAGTTTCCTCTAAAATTTAATAAATTATAATAAAAAATAAATTTTTAAAAAACTAACAGTTTATCCTCCGTCATTTAATAAAAATATTGTTTAAAATAACAATTGGAAAGACTAAAACTTTAATAGACTGGTTGTTCTGTAATTACAATCGTTAATAACAAGTAAAAACCCTAAACCCTTATAAAAGTTTATCATACTATAACAAATATTAAAATTTTAATGCCAGTATAATCATTATAATTACTAAGAAATTGGAAAACTCAAAATTTTTAATCTTCAGCTGTATACTTCTGTATAATCAAGGAATTAAAAAAAGTAGTTCAAGAAATTGAAATATAAATAAATACCAATAGTTACTGCTCAACAGCATTCTCATTAAATAATTTAACTTGGGAGTTTAAGTGGTCGAAAGACAAGGCCAATCAAAAGTTAATATATTCAAATTTCTAATTTCAATAATATTATAGAAGTTAATAAAATCAGAAAAATCAAGTATACAATTTTAGAGTAGTTTTCAATATTTTCTTCCCTTCTATTGTTAATTACTATATAAAAAAGCGTAACCCATTGGGCCACACAATTCAACAAAACAAACAAAAGAAACTAGCAGTTCTGCCCGCACTTTGATAGGAAAAGAATCACCTCTCTCTCAATACAACGTAGCTAGATCCACTGGTCTTCTGAATCTTGGAAATTCTCCTCAGAATTTCTGCAAATGCCTTTTTATCCTGCATCAATTAGATTTGACCAATCAGAAGAGATATAACAGAAACCTTCAAGCATTTTCAAACATTAGCTACTTTCTAAATGAAGCAGCAAAGAAAATATCTATCATAGAGCATTGGTTGAAGAAAAAACAGCTCCAGTCCACACTATTTTTACTTTTCAGTATTCAATTTCCTGAATATATTTTTCAAATTTATTCTTCATAATGCAAAAACAAGAGAATTTAAGAGCATGCATAACGTTAACTCAAATAATGGATCAATAACCAGAAGCACAAGAAACCATCCGACTAATAATAAGGCATTCCTATCATTATTTCTGAGGTATAATAATATCTGAAATAGGGCACACTCGATGAAAATATATTTTTTACCAACAAATTTGCTGCAATACTAACAACCATATTTCAGTAATGGTGCAAAGTGATAAAATGAGAAATAGCATACCTCAGGAGTTTTTAGACGAGACTTAAACCTAGCAACAAGATCCTGTGTAGTCACAGGCCCATTTTGCAATAAAACAGCCCTAATCTCTTCCTCAGTCACAGGGGATGTTGACCCTGTTGACCCTGTTTTCAATGATGATGATGGCCCTTTAGGAGTTGCTCCGCTTTTAGCAGCAGGCCCACTTTCTTCTTTCACTGTAGGTTTTAATTCCTGACCAAGAAAACATTTGAAGAGTATGTTATTCAAAAATGTTTGATGCTCAACCAACTATGCTATCTTAGATATATATAGAGCAGGTGGACCAAAAGCAGCATCATACATTTTCTGCCTTCACCTTCTTCTGAGATGCACCATTAAATGTTTTTGCATCATCACCATTTATTTTTCTTTTTCCCTTTGCTGACTTGGAAGAAGATGGAGTTCCCTTAGCAGAACCAGAAGGCATTGGTTTTGCAGGACTGCTGTCAGCAGGTTCCTCCTTCGGCGCATCCTTCTGTTTTGGGGCCAGTACAGGAGAGATATCTTCATCCATCTGTACAAGGCAAGAAAAGCCACGTGAATGGAAGAAAAGTATAAGCTCGATTGAACAACATAAATACCCAATAAGGTAAACGCAGGCACCAAATTAGACAATAAGTTAAAACAGGCAACAAATACAAAAAAAAAATTGAATAGAGCAAATTCTGCATGCAGTTTAAGATACCATAGGAAAATATAAAAAAAAGCATTAAATACAAAATATGGAACACAAAGTGCAAAGCCAAGCCAAACAGCTTGTTAGGTTGTCAACATAGCAAAAGGCAATTAATTAGCCATTAGGATAACTTGCATCGTCATCGTCGTCGTCATCTTCTGCATCCGAATCATTAAGTCCGCCAGCTCTCCCAAGAAGCTTCTTCAACTCTTTGCCAGATTTGCTCAATCCGCCCTCATTCTCTTCATCTTCATCATCTTCATCCTGCAAATGTAAACCATGCTTGTAAAACAAATGGCACAAAGTACAGCTGAGCAGGCCAAAGTTTTGGTAATCCATTTAAAATATGAGGCCACAATTGTGGTATCAATTTAGAACACCTTTCAACAATAAATTTTGAGTTACAATCCACCCAATTCCTTGAAACTTATGATTGCAATTTACCTTTCAACAATAAATTTTGAGTTACAATCCACCCAATTCCTGGAAACTTATAATTGCAATTTTCTTTTTTATTTTACCAGAGAAGCATATTACCAGAATACGATGTTTTATCCAATGAAATTCAAATTTTCATTAGCACAGACAGTAATATGACTGACTGCAGATAATTATTCACATACTTTTGCCATTTCTCCTTCCACATTAAAGACCTAAATCTCATGTATATTACCAACCTTTTCTTGTTCTTGAGAAAAGTTCAATTAAGTCTTGCTTGCCCTCATTTACCAATAAGATCATAAATAAGATACAAACTACTTCATCCGGCACATGAAACAACACATCTACCCTAACAAAATATCATGCATACTATGCCAAGCAAAATTGGCAACACTAAACTTAATTTCAGTCAACTAACACAAGGATAGTTCTGTTAAGTCATTTTGTTTTAGCTTCATCTCTGTAATGTCTCAAATGTTCTCATAATTATCCCACTAATATCTTTACCATGAATGAAACAGATTATGCATTCAATGTATTAAAATCTTATTTGTACTCCATGGCACTGGGTGTGGCAACTAGTAATAGTGCTCTGGTATTCTTCAAAGTCCATCCACTAATTTGTGAAATTGAAACAATTCAGGAATACATTGAATATGCACTACAAGAAAAGGCTAATCAAAAGCTAACTACCAGAGCACATCATTATCACTTCTAGCTGTGTTTTGAAGTTAAATTGATACCCAAAAGTCTGCTGACAAACAATGCAAAAATAACATATGCCATTTCCCTCATTCATGACCACACTAGCAGGTTGCATGGGCAAATACAAACCTGCTTGATTTCTGGAGGAGCAGGAACCTCAGGGGCCAAATCTTCCCGTTCCTCGGGATCATTACCTACTGCTTCGTCATCATCAGTGAAAATTTCTTCATGTTCCCAGTCGTCACCTAAAATCAACAATATGAAGATCAAAATTGTAAAAATATCTGCAATTGTTTATTACATAATTAACATCTATAACATGATATTAAAGAGAAATGCTAACCTTTCTCTATATCATCATCGTCAATATCATGATCTCCTCCCCTTGGACCTTCTCCATCATCATCAGCACCATGTTTGTTCAGTCCAAGTCTATTCTTCCTTGCTAACTCCTCTTCTTCATCTTCATCTCCCCTGTCTGATACGTTGCCTTCTTCATCATCATCAGTTGCCTTTTTACGTCCCCTTCCACTAGCTGTTCCACTCTCCTTATCATCAAACTTCTCGACTTCACCAAATGCAGCGGGTCCATTATTTGCAGCTTTCATCATCCATCTTTGATATCCATCAGCAGTCTTCCTCCTGTTCTTCATCTTCTCTTCTGCTTCCTCCAAGGTAAGTTGCTTATATTGAGCAACCTTGTTAAAGTTGTACCTGTCAAACGTATCAAGAAACCAATAGACCCTAATTATAAACAGAAAAGATAAACAAGTTATCACCAATAATCTTGAGTAAAATTGCTAAAAAATATCAAAATGAAAAAAAGGTCAACAATGACGAACTATCATTTGCAGCATAAATAATTATGCAGATAGAATGAGACATGAGTCATTTCTTTCTCTTCATTTACACAAGGTTTTAAGACTAGACCAACCAAAGGAAAATAATATATATATCTAATACAAATATGACAATTATAATGCATACCAAGAACCTGCAGGAATTGCATTAAACTCCTTCCCCTGCAATATCAAAAGGTAGTAAGTTGCTGATTGTGAACCTTCCAGATGACCTTGGTACTGAAACTGCCCTGTGTCATCCTCCAACAGCCAAGGCCTGTTTTTGTACTTCTCCTGTGTAGTGAAATGTCACACCCCAATAAGAACAGTGTGATTAACACAATTGTTACAGTGTGCATGAGCATGGGCCACATATACTATTACTAACTGTTTCTTCTAAAAAGTAACACATAGTAAACCAAACAATTATAAATTGGATCATATTTCCATTTCATACTGAAGTAACCATGCAGGAGAATCAACTACACAACCTCACACTCGTTCAATTCTGATTATGATTCTATTCTGGATTCCAGAGTCCAAATCAAACCTTTAGACTTGGCATTCAATTAATTCAATTATTAATGGCAACATCAGATGCTCAAAGCCCTACACATGCTTAGCATTAAAGGACCATGAAGAAGTAGCAGCAAGTGAGCAGTAATTAATGGATAATGAAAACCAATACCCGCAAGGCATCAGTAAGTTGTCGTCCATGAAGTCCTTCTTTATTGAGAGACCATTTATTCTCAGCATTTTTCTTCTTTGAAAAACTTGGTAGCCCAGTGACAAATCTACCGATAAAGTAATTCTTATCACTGCTAGGACTCGCTCGAACATTATATTCCTAAAAAACAACAACAAGGTATATAAATTTTGGTTCTTAGAGTTGCAAAATAAATAAATGCATAACAGAGCAAGCAATAACTACTTAGAAATTCCAAACATAACATAATAATTTATGTTAAAAATTAGCCTAATAATTTTTTTTTGAGACAACTTGAACTACTAAAATATTGACACAGTAAATGCCATTAGCAATGATGCTTGTGCCACCCTTGGGGCAACAATATATAGTTCTTGATTATTGATTCTGTGAAAGGAACTTTATTATAAAAAATTCCAAACCACCAATAATTTGGAATGAAATGAAACACCTAAAATCAAAGAATCTTATGAAAATTCTTAATATCAAATTCCTAATATTGTGTTTTACACACAAGAAAAATCATGAAGATTAAAAAATAAAAGACAAAAAGGAACGTGAAGACAATTGTATGAGATGCATAACTGTTGCAAAATAAATAACAAAATTAATGCCCATATACAATAGAAAAAAAATGCAAACAAATTCAGAGAGAGAGAAATCAAACTCGAATCAACCGAGTGACTGTAGCACCACAATCATAGCATTTTCCCAGATTCTCGGCCATGGTTTTCCCACAAGTCAAGCACAAAGTCATGTGCTTACAGTTACTTCCATACAAGTCTGTGGTCGATCTACATCCACTACATGATGGCTTCAACATAAGATCAAACGACATGTTTTTTTCTCCACCTTCAAGACCAATAGGAAAAACAAGAAAATGAAATGGGCAAAAAATTCATGAAACCTAATAGGTCGATCAATTTGAAAAATATATCAAGAGATTAAATTGTTGGATTCAATAGGTCAATCAATTTGAAAAATATATCAAGAGGTTAAATTGCTGGATTCAACTTAGGCCAATCTTGTGTTTTAACTATAGAATGACTTTAGATACAAATAACGTTTAAAATCTTGAAAGCAAAAAGGAAACAGAGACAAATATTACTTGAAAGACAGGGATGCAGTCAGAGTGAAGGCTTTCGACAATGACTATAGAGAATGAGTTTTTCTTGAGAAATTTGCTCTCTCTCGAAATGATTAAGGATTGAAATCGATTTTCAATATTCTCCCTCCGCCCCACAAAGATAGGCTCACTCTGGAATGTGTTAAGAGTAAACCAGAGTAAAAAAGGAACATATGAATGAAGAGGGTCAAGGGTCTGCAAAATATCATATTTAAGCTGTTCCACACTTCCGTATAATACTGCCCATAATAATATTCATATTTGACACAAACCATGTTCAAAATAATAGAATTCAAGGACCATGTCGATAAATTTATCTGCCCCTCATTCTAGGGGCCCCTTTCTCTAGAACACAATATACCCTAGGTCCCCCACATTCCTAACTCTCAAATTTCCTACTCTCATTCTGAATTTGTCATTTCTTTAAGGGAAAATTTTGGCTTTTTCCCTGTGATAATAATCAGGTTGATTTTTTTCCAAAATGACCGATACCAATGGACATTTTTGGAAGAATTAAATAAATATATCATAATCCAAAGCTTATATTACAACATATAAATCCTATCTCCTTCAACCCATTTGGTTCAATATCCAACTATTTTGGCTATGAACAAGCCTATTTAACTCAAAATAATGATTGCTTTGATCTTGTTGTCAAGCCACCCAATATTCAAATCTCAATCCCCATGGCAAGATGAAGATAACATCAAATCTATACAACATGGTCTCAATTTATTTATTTCTCAATGATGAATACATAACCCTGACCTCCAAGTCTAAATTATGCACCTCTATCTGAATGAAGTTAGATGTTTTAACTTTAAAAACCTCCATAAAAAAGTCTATATGTTAAAAACAAATCTTAAATTCCAATTCAAAATATGAAGAATAATTTCTCCAACAAATATAACTGTTGATGGTATGTTAAATCAGAAAGTAAACATCAACTCAAAATGATGAATATAATGATTATGCTCAATGTTTCTGCCAGGCAACCTAAAAATTA
Organism: Triadica sebifera; assembly: GCA_023653625.1. Taxonomy (NCBI): domain Eukaryota; kingdom Viridiplantae; phylum Streptophyta; class Magnoliopsida; order Malpighiales; family Euphorbiaceae; genus Triadica; species Triadica sebifera. The sequence goes on from CM042897.1 coordinate 598,171, forward strand.
TGAAAAATTACAAAAGAAAGAATATGGAAAAGAGGAAAAGAAAGACAACCAGTTGCAGCTGTTGCTTGGCTGAAAACAACGGCCTGAGGTGCTTTCCTCAATGGTAACTCCTGGGAGAAAGTCCCAACAAAAATTAACATTCTTTACATAAGAGAATAAGTTTTTCTGCATAGCATGGTACTCTCTGCAAAGAACTGACAATACAACAAAGAATTCTCGTATGCCTAAGTTAAGATGACACTGAAATTCGAAATTTATATAGCCCATGGTGATTTCCTCTTGCACCAAACACAACTACTAATTCCCTCCTTCAATCAAATACCTCTAGCAGAATCATAAGAGTCCTGGGCAGACGAAAACACGTAAAAACTCAACAATTTTCCTAATCCACGTTAAATAAGCAGGCAAAAATTCCCCCTGTTAATATGCATTAGCGACGGCACGGGACTCAAAGGTCAAATTCAACTTTTAAGATGAAACTGCTCGTTAACTAAGGAATGAAATAAACTAATCTCAACAATTGAAAAAAACTAACATCAATGAAACACAAGACAAAGGCAAAGGATGAAAGAGCAAAAACTCTTACCCGATATCGAGAAGAACCATCAATTGCAAATGGAATTAGGGATTTAAGATAGGAATCGCCGCAGAAAATTGGAAGAATCGAGTGAGAGAAAGAGGGAGTGAAATAACCGAATTAAGGGGGCAGGTATAATCAAGTTGAGGGCATGAGAGTTTTTGGATCTGCTAATTAAAAAGCAGAAAAAAGAACGGCCGGGCCGATCCTCTAAACCAGTGACCTGTTCGAGACGGGTAGTGGTCCGACCACCAGCTAGGGCAATAAATATTTTAGGCCTAAAAAATCCATAGATTTTAAATTTATGAATTGTAAAATGCATGAATTATAAGAATTTTATTGTTCAGTTTAAATATAAAATTCATAGATTAATGATGTAATTTCTCTTAAATTTATATTTGGTTCAATTACTACAACTCAACGATTTAACAATTAATTTTCAAATTTATTTGTTATTAAATATTAATAATTTATCATTAATTAAACATTTTCTAGTATTTTTTTATTACGTTTATATTGAATTGTGAAATAAAATCATTTAAAGTAAATTTCTAAAAAATGCAATTGATGAAATTATCATTATTGTCAATTTTGAAATATATTACAAATTTTTTGTTTAAAATTTTAAATAAATTCATTATTTGTACTATGTATGTAAATAAATTAATTCATTAAATATTTTTTCTTTTTTAAATAACTCATTCATATTCAAACCAATACTAATAAAATAAGTCAAAATAAAACAAAACAATTGGCAAATAGTTTTTGCTATATTTTTAAGCTTAAAAATAGTTTTTGAATACTATTAATCTATTAGGGACAATCTTGAAATAAAAAAATATGACAACAATCCTCTATTAATAAAAAATTATAGATTTTAAATTTTTCCACCTAGGAGGTGGGAAATCATATCCTTTAAAAATGATAGATTTTAAAAAGTCTCACTCATCAAAATCCATCAATCCAAACATAGTCTTATAGTTTTAATAAAAATGAAAGAGTTAACTTTTTTTTAAAAAAAAAAACATCTTAATAATCACCCCATTCGCAACTATGCTCCAATAACTTTTTTTAGCAAATGGATTTAAAATGTTTGAAAAAATTGCAATTAAGTTCTTCCGTCTATTTTTTGTTTTCATTAAAGACCAACAAAATTCTAGCGTGACACTTAGTTGTGGGAGCCAGGTACTACATCTACTCAATCCATTAAATAATTGCAATTTTGTGACGGATTTTACTTTAGCAAATATATCTCTAATTACAAAAAAAAAAAATATATGTATCACATTGTTATAATTGAATATTGATATATGTGAAAATTTAAGAAAAGATTCATTGTAATATTTAGTTTCTAATAGTGTGAGCATGGTATCAAATGAGACATTCACCACAACTAAGTGACACATCAGAATTTCCTTTATTTTTATGGAAAAATAAACTAGGGGCTTAATTGAAAATTTTGAAAAAAAATTATGTTCAATTGTTAAAAAAAAGTTAGGAACGGTATTCAAATTGGGTGATACGTTAGAGATTTTTTTATATAGTTATTCCTCAATTAAAATTGTAATTACAACAGGATCGGATCAAGATTAGGTCATCAGTTTTTTTCAGTATTTTTTTTTCATCAATCTTCCTAATCCAACCAATAAAAATTTGCAAGTCTCTTTTGTGTTTTATTATCTATATTCAATTTTGTTTGAATCAGACCGAATTAGCTAGTTATATATGAAAAACAAAGAATTGCCTATTGATCCACTAGGATGTGGTGAAAAGACCGCATGAGTGTAAAAGTTGGAATTAACTGCAAAAAATTAAATTTAGTTGGTGAACTAATCAAACTGGAAACTAGAGGTAGCAAATAGATCGAGTAGGATGAGTTTGAATTTAGATCATAACAAGCAAGTAAACTCGTGTTATGCTGCATTTTTCAGCATTTTATCATATATGTTCTAATTTATTAGTTCATTCTCGTATAATTTAAAAAGAAATAAAGAATGCAAATGTATTATAATTGTCATCAAAACAAACTGAACCAAATCAAGAGTTCTTAAACTCCAGTTTCTTACTAAATAACAGAAAGATCTTAGCCCTCTAATAAAATCTCCAGAACACAGCGGAAAAATCGAAAATTTGGGACGAACTTAATGAACGTTGAAAAAGATAGTCGACTGCTAAAAGTATCCATCGATACCTACAAGAAAATCGAAACCCCGAACAAAACTGTAAAATCGTGGAAACCTAAAAGCAAAATCGATACCTAGATGAATAACTTCCATACCCAGAAGATAGGAGCAGAAGCAATTACCCTTTGCCAAATGTGGGTTCTCCAAACAACACAGCACGTTTATGGCCTTTCAATGCACCAGCTAATATTTCAGTTGCACTTGCAGATCCCATGTTCACGTAATGGAAACTCAAAAGAGAGAGGTGTTCATGGATTGGGTTGGACATTTACTGATCAAATCGTGAATGCTCAAGCATATATATAAAAATAAAACTCTCTGTGGATGAAGTTTAATGCATAGGCATAGACGGAGAGAGAGACGATAATGATAGGGTGGGTAGTGGATGTTCAATAGCAGGAACAAAGGGAGACATTTAAGCAGTAGTTTTCTTTCATATGGCAGCACAATGTTATCAGAAGTTGTGTGTGCGTGTGTGAGAAAGAGAGAAAGAGAAGCTTGTGACCAGTTAAAAGAATGAAGTAGGTTCAGAATACATGGCTCTAAATTCAACTGCGCCAAATGTCTATAAGTTGGAACACTTGTGAAAATCTCAGAATCCAGTATAAGAAAGCATACCAGTACAGCTAGGGGTTCTGAAGTTGCAATTGCACCACTTCCTTCTGCATCATATATATATCCCGAACGCCACGGCTATCACGCTATACACAATCACACCTTTGTCTAACCTGATTCAGAACAGTTAACTAAAATAAGTAGTATTCCCAGATTTAAATTAGGCAGAGAAAGTGACAGTAAATTATTTGGACAATCATTGTTGACAATGCCTATCATTTATTGCCTCTTCCCTAGGTTCTAACAATTTCCTTAGTAGAAATCAAATACAGAAAAAATAGAGCGGTCTTTACTAAATATGTTTTACTGCTTATACATAAATTTAAACTGAATCAAGAGAACGTCCCATGCATATATCTTAAAGCAATATATTTTCATGTGGGGTTGTGCCATCACTTCTGGTCTGCTCAGGATGAGAATATTGCCGCGACTCTCTACTCCATCAAAATTCAAGTTGATGGTTCCTGAAACCCAACTGGAGTTTGAAGAGTGATATTTGCAGTCTGCCACTCACCCTCATAATTGAGAAGATCAGTAAAGATCACAACTTTCATTACCTGTTTCAGCTTCATTTGCTCTTAAACATATAATGCAGCCCTCTACTCAACAATTAGACCAGACGGAATCCATATTTTTGTTTCTAATAAATATTTTTAAAAAATTAATCGGGACTAGTTTAATTGAAACACTTGCCATATAATATTCATATTAAAAAGTTAGAGGTCATAGAGTTAATATAAAAAATAAAATAAATATAGAAAAAAAAAACACAAATTTTATAGTCAGAAAAGAATTGGTAATTAGAATTTGAATATAGGACCAGAAGGAGTTTACAATTTACCGGGTGAAAATTAGCACCAAATACACATCCCAGCAAGTCAAAAAAATAAGAGCACAGAACGGTTCATCTTGGTAAACTTGATCGATTCAATTAAGCCGCGATTCAACTGATCGG